>MU826383.1:4774-247274 GCA_029204205.1 Desmophyllum pertusum | reverse complement strand
AATTTTTGGTCGAATGGAAAGCGCCCCAGGTTTTATTAAAACGTTTCGTGAGTGGAAAATCAAATTTGATATGCATGCATTTGATGCCAGACACAACGTTTTAATTAAAGCCGACGAACTGAAAAAGCACAGGAAAAAACAACAATAATAACCTTAGGGTATCAAAAAGTAAAAGCCTTTCAATTTTTCCTTCTCTAAAAATCTCCCGGAAGAATCCATGAGTGCATTTGAAAGCCATGTCAAGGTCTAAAATATATTTTTTATTCGTAGACCGGCCGCCGCACCTGAAAGCTGCACGAGTCATTGTCAACATAAGGTGCAATTTTTAATAGAACTACGTTTTTATTGTTGGGATTCGGCGTCATCTTGATCTTTTCCTAATATCCAGCGATAGAAGCGAACTGGCAGCATCAACAGTTGGACGACCCAATCAAACAACGGCGCACAACATGGAGAGCAGCATTTGGCTGGAAAGAAAGAGAGATATACTTATGTAAATGAGAAATAAAGTGACTGGCTCAAAAGAAACTTAATATTTTGATGGTTAATTTGAATTCTGCGGGCTTGCCGCTGATTTTATTCATTTGAAAACACATCGATCGAATTGAGTAAGCTTGAATTCAAAATACAAATTCTATACAGTCGAAAAAAAGTTGGGCTTTCATTTTATAAAGGTCTTATTACGCTTCTATACTGGGAAATCATAAAACGTTTTTAATTTTTAGGACATCTGATCTAACTGAGCAATGTGTTTTCCATTGACTGAGAATAAGCGTTTACAAAATACACTTATTGTGTATTAAAAGCGCGATGTTTTTGTGCCCAACGGCGGGATCTCTTTTTGACCGTCCAAACAATTTATTTTTACAAATTCTTACAAGGATATTTTATAAAAATACATATATTTATTTTAAAACGCATGTAATTCGCCTGCTTTAAATAAAGCTGGGATTTACTGGTCTAGCTTTTATGGCTTTTTGTAAGCGCGTTAGAAACAGGCGGTGTCGCTTACATTGTTAGGGCATTTAGCATTAGAAATGAGCTACTAGGTTTAAAAACCTGATTGATAAACTATCCAGCCCAGAAGACAGCTCATTTTAACGTACCTGGCAACAGAATAATCCAGACGAGAACAGCTAGAAACGTGAGAATAAAGATGAATGGGAACAGAATGAAGCCGAAACAACAACGAAAGCAACTTAGACACTTCGCGCCGCAACCTTTCTTTTCTTTACACTTCTCGCTGGAATCTTCATCGGCACCCGACTCCAGGTCTTTGTTGCTACCCACAAGCTGGGCATATTCACCATCTTTCCCTCCAGTTTTCATAACTTCTCAAGCCGCGGCACGATTCTGCTTCCAAGAAAAGCCAACTCAATGTTCAAAACAAAGCGATGATGCGTGTCACTCAGTTTGACAGATGTTCACACGCATATGTCGATTTCCTGCCGGAATAATTCCATAGTTTTTGTCCGTAAAATATAATTATTCATAACTAGCGATCGTCTCACAGATATACTGTCAATATGTTTGCATTTTCACCAATATCTTATTGGGCAAGTCCTCCTCAAAAACACTTATATGTTTTTTTTACACTGAAATGGGAAAAATTTACATTTTTTATAAGCATTCATCTTTTCTTTATCTCACGAAGACATTTCATTTTGTGGCGCTCTTCATAATTTCTGATCATTAGGGGAGAATATATGAGGTGCTAAGTTTTTTCTAATCTTTTATCACTTTTCTACACTACCGAGAATTTTATCTTCCATCGTGGAAACCTGATTCAGTGAAATGTATGGAGATTACAGTCTGAAGTTAAAGTGTAGGAGATCTTTTGTCGACAAATAATGCATTGCACAAAAAGAAAGAATGAATGATCAGTGTTTAATAAACAGTTGACATTCAAATTTAAATTATACGTCTTTATAGCGACACAGCTGGTGGTAAGGACGTGTTTAATATCCTAATGGTACAATATCAGTTTCCTTTAGTGAAGTTGTTTTTGACCCACATCATTTACATCACTGAAACACTGTAAACGACCTAAAAAAGACCGATGGCGCGTTTATAACTGCCAGTAACTACTGGATTGTAATGGCGAGTTTGTAACCCAGTAACTACTGGATTGTAATGTCGAGTTTGTAACCCAGTAACTACTGGATTGTAATGGCGAGTTTGTAACGGCCAGTAACTACTGGATTGCAATGGCGAGCTTGTAACCCAGTAACTACTGGATTGTAATGGCGAGTTTGTAACCCAGTAACTACTGGATTGTAATGGTGGGTTTGTATCCCAGTAACTACTGGATTGTAATGGCGAGTTTGTAACCCAGTAACTACTGGATTGTAATGGCGAGTTTGTAACACAGTAACTACTGGATTGTAATGGCGAATTTGTATCCCAGTAACTACTGGATTGTAATGGCGAGTTTGTAACCCAGTAACTACTGGATTGTAATGGCGAGTTTGTAACCCAGTAACTACTAGATTGTAATGGCGAGTTTGTAACCCAGTAATTACTGGATTGTAATGGCGGGTTTGTAACCCAGTAACTACTGGATTGTAATGGCGAGTTTGTAACCCAGTAACTACTGGATTGTAATGGCGAGTTTCTAACACAGTAACTACTGGATTGTAATGGCGAGTTTGTAACCCAGTAACTACTGGATTGTAATGGCGAGTTTGAAACCCAGTAATTACTGGATTGTAATGGCGGGTTTGTAACCCAGTAACTACTGGAATGCAATGGCGAGTTTGTAACCCAGTAACTACTAGAATGCAATGGCGAGTTTGTAACCCAGTAACTACTGGATTGTAATGGTGGGTTTGTATCCCAGTAACTACTGGATTGTAATGGCGAGTTTGTAACCCAGTAACTACTGGATAGTAATGGCGAGTTTGTAACACAGTAACTACTGGATTGTAATGGCGAATTTGTATCCCAGTAACTACTGGATTGTAATGGCGAGTTTGTAACCCAGTAACTACTAGATTGTAATGGCGAGTTTGTAACCCAGTAATTACTGGATTGTAATGGCGGGTTTGTAACCCAGTAACTACTAGATTGCAATGGCGAGTTTGTAACCCAGTAACTACTGGATTGTAATGGCGAGTTTGTAACCCAGTAACTACTGGATTGTAATGGCGAGTTTGAAACCCAGTAATTACTGGATTGTAATGGCGGGTTTGTAACCCAGTAACTACTGGAATGCAATGGCGAGTTTGTAACCCAGTAACTACTAGAATGCAATGGCGAGTTTGTAACCCAGTAACAACTGGATTGTAATGGCGAGTTTGTAACCCAATAATTACTGCATTCTAATGGCGAGTTTGTATCCCAGGAACTACTGGATTGTAATGGCGAGTTTGTAACCCAGTATACGTAATTACTGGATTGTAATGGCGGGTTTGTAACCCAGTAACTACTGGATTGTAATGGCGGGTTTGTAACCCAGTAACTACTGGATTGTAATGGCGAGTTTGTAACCCAGTAACTACTAGAATGCAATGGCGAGTTTGTAACCCAGTAACTACTGGATTGTAATGGCGGGTTTGTAACCCAGTAACTACTGGATTGTAATGGCGAGTTTGTAACCCAGTAACTACTAGAATGCAATGGCGAGTTTGTAACCCAGTAACTACTGGATTGTAATGGCGAGTTTGTAACCCAATAATTACTGCATTCTAATGGCGAGTTTGTATCCCAGGAACTACTGGATTGTAATGGCGAGTTTGTAACCCAGTAACTACTGGATTGTAATGGTGGGTTTGTAACCCAGTAATTACTGGATTGTAATGGCGCGTTTGTAACCCAGTAACTACTAGATTGCAATGGCGAGTTTGTAACCCAGTAACTACTGGATTGTAATGGCGAGTTTGTAACCCAGGAACTACTGGATATTAATGGCGAGTTTGTAACCCAGTTACTACTGGATTGTAATGGCGAGTTTGTAACCCAGTAACTACTGGATTGTAATGGCGAGTTTGTAACCCAGTAACTACTGGATTGTAATGGCGAGTTTGTAGCCCAGTAACTACTGGATTGCAATGGCGAGTTTGTAACCCAGTAACTACTGGATTGTAATGGCGAGTTTGTAACCCAGTAACTACTGGATTGTAATGTGGCGTTTGTAACCAGTAACTACTGGATTGTAATGTGGCGTTTGTAACCCAGTAACTACTGGATTGTAATGGGGAGTTTGTAACCCAGTAACTACTGGATTGTAATGGCGAGTTTGTAACCCAGTAACTACTGGATTGTAATGTGGCGTTTGTAACCCAGTAACTACTGGATTGTAATGTGGCGTTTGTAACCCAGTAACTACTGGATTGTAATGGGGAGTTTGTAACCCAGTAACTACTGGATTGTAATGGCGAGTTTGTAACCCAGTAACTACTGGATTGTAATGGCGCGTTTGTAACCCAGTAACTACTGGATTGTAATGGCGAGTTTGTAACCCAGTAACTACTGGATTGTAATGGCGAGTTTGTAACCCAGTAACTACTGGATTGTAATGGCGAGTTTGTAACCCAGTAACTACTGGATTGTAATGGCGGGTTTGTAACCCAGTAACTACTGGATTGTAATGGCGAGTTTGTAACCCAGTAACTACTGGATTGTAATGGCGAGTTTGTAACCCAGTAATTACTGGATTGTAATGGCGGGTTTGTAACCCAGTAACTACTAGATTGCAATGGCGAGTTTGTAACACAGTAACTACTGGATTGTAATGGCGGGTTTGTAACCCAGTAACTACTGGATTGCAATGGCGAGTTTGTAACCCAGTAATTACTGGATTGTAATGGCGGGTTTGTAACACAGTAACTACTGGATTGTAATGGCGAGTTTGTAACCCAGTAACTACTAGATTGCAATGGCGAGTTTGTAACCCAGTAACTACTGGATTGTAATGGCAAGTCGCAGTACTACCTCCTCGCAGTATACTGCGAGTTATAATCCATCAAAATTTTTTCTCGCGCACGATTGGTCTAAACACGTCACGTGACGCAGCCAAAACTGGGGAATATCCGGGTGATATTCCCCAAGTGATATTCCCCAGTTTTGAAAATTTGTGTTTCACGTTCGCAGGTTCAGTTTTCGTCTCAAATAAATTGCTAAATTAAATAGAACTGATTGTTTTGAACAGACTAGAAATATTTTTGAATGCCAGCAGAATTATTTTGATGTTTAACAGCTTGGCGTCCTTGGCCGACCGAGATCTTCCACGGCAAACAGAGCGGCCTTGTGAAAAAATATTTGAAGGATAATAACTACAATAGCCTCCATTTGGCTTCAAAAATATGCTCGGATATTTGTCCTTGGACATTATCTGTTCCTCGAAGCTCACAGTTTTCCTCGAGCTTCGCTCTCGGAAAACTGTTCGCTTCTCGGAACAGATAATGTCCGCGGACAAATATCCGAGCATATTTCCTCGCCAAATGGAGCTAAATGGAGGCTATTGTTTATTTATAGTCCATCACAAATTTTTCTCGCGCGCGATTGGTCTAAACATGTCACGTGACGTAGGCAAAACTGGAGAATATCCGGGTGATATTCCCCAAGTGATATTCCCCAGTTTTGAAAATTTGCGTTTCACGTTCGCAGGTTCAGTTTTCGTCTCAAATAAATTGCTAAATTAAATAAAACTGATTGTTTTGAACAAACTAGAAATATTTTTGAACGCCAACATAATTATTTTGATGTTTAACAGCTTGGCCGACCGAGATCTTCCACGGCAAACAGAGCGGCCTTGTGAAAAAATATTTGAAGGATAATAACTACAATAGCCTCCATTTGGCTTCAAAAATATGCTCGGATATTTGTCCTTGGACATTATCTGTTCCTCGAAGCTCACAGTTTTCCTCGAGCTTCGCTCTCGGAAAACTGTTCGCTTCTCGGAACAGATAATGTCCGCGGACAAATATCCGAGCATATTTCCTCGCCAAATGGAGGCTATTGTTTATTTATACTGCGACATGACTGCGAGTTATACTGCGAGTTTCACGGCGATTTATACTGCGAGTTATACTGCGAGTTATACTGCAAGTTCTACTGCGAATTATACTGCGAGATATACTGCAAGTTATACTGCGACTAATTCTGCGACTTGTATAAGTCGCAGTATTTTGAAATACAAAAAAAATAAGTCGCAGTATAACTCGCAGTATAAGTCGCAGTATATTTCGCAGTATAACTCGCAGTCAAGTCGCAGTATAGCTGGTAGTGGGGAGAAGCGTTGCGTGAGGACACAAATAACGGCTGCGTAGGAGACTAATAATAGCTTGAGGACTCCAATAAGAGTATGAAGTACTTATCGTTCTAAAAAGCGACTGCCGCTTTCTTCAACCGGAAGTCGCATCGAAAGACCTTCCGTTGATATGTTATTTATATGAATACAACAAGTAACTGAGTAACATAATGTAGTTTATTCAAATTAAAATTGCAGATCTCATTTGCTTCAACAGTTTTTCGTCTCCGATGCGACGAACATTGGCGGCAAACTGACTCATCCCTAGTCCCCTCTTGTGAGAAAAATGTTCCCTGCCTCTTTCTATTTATTGAATGATTTTCTCATAAGAGAGGACTGCATTCTCGTTCCCAGATCCTGTGTTTCTTTTGGTCACGTGGTTCGCGAAACGGAGGCTCTCTGGTCTCAGCCGTTACCGGATGTCCGAAAATTCCGGACATCCATTCATTAATTCGTGTTGCGCATTCATTTTTTATCAGCCAATGAAAAAATTAGATTTTTTTCCTTGCGACCAGGGCTAGTCGTTTCCGGCGCAAAGAAAAAAACGAGGAGCTCTGGGAACGAGGATGGAGAGGACTGGGGATGAGTCAGGGCGTCAAATTCCTTCGAACACAGCTTCTATTTTCAGTTGAACTTCCAGTTTATGAACAGATTCTAAATTTCATTGTGATTCTGTTTCAAGCGCCGTACACCTTCTCTTGATTTCATCACAAAGTTCTTCCCGTTTTACTTTTGCCTGAAAAAAAAAAAGTAAAAATAAAAAACAAGAAAGGAATAAAATGAAAAGTCGCATCTATACAGGTTCACAAATAATGCATATACCATAAAAACCTGGTTATAAGCCCGCCGCCCGCGCTTATAACCCCCCTCAAATTATAGGCCCATCTGCATGACCGTTAACAAAATAAATTCCGATTATTGCCCCCCCCCCCTCCCTTCTCTCCCCACCCTCGCCCCCTGGTATACGCCCCCCTCGTTTATAAGTCCACTCAAGACCACTTACGAAGTTGTATAAGCTCAAGGCTTTGTTACCGGGATTTTACGATAATTGAGTTAAAGTCGAAACAACCCAAAGACACTTAAAGGGGCTACGTCACGGATGGCGCATCTTGAAAAAATTGGCCAATATTTTCAAGTTCGCCATTCGCAATCCGTCTTAATCTTCTCCATCCTAAACCATCCTTGTTCCTGTTTGGTTTATTATTGTCTCTTTGGTGTTTTTCTATCTTTGTAAACTATTATTTTGAGGCTTTCGTCAATTTGAAGGTGACTTTGTACTTCGCAAAAATGACTTAAACTGGAACTAATCACGTTACCTCTTCTCTCGTACTCATGTCTCTCAGAGTGGCAATGCCTTGTTCAAGTTCGCTTTCGCCAATGACCACACAGAAGGGAACTCCATTCTCTTCACAGAACTGAAACTGGTTTAGCATCTTTGGGTTCTTTTGTAAAGTAATTCAGCCTGGCGAAACAAAAGGAAAGAAAAGCAAACAAATTAAGGCTGGGGTTTACTAATGTAAAACTAACGAAAGCTTTCACAGATCTTAGTACTCATAGCTTGATTGACGTAAAACATGCAGCGGCTGCCAAGCGCGGGAAAACATGTGACCAGCGGCAAGTGCGGGAAAACATGCAGCGGGCGCCAAGCGCGGGAAAAGTCGAGAAAGCCATTTCACGACTGGTTTTGGTCTTGCATCTGATTGGCTGAAAAGAACACATCTTAACTCTCATTGGTTACTTAGAACGTTGCGCGTGTTTCTTGAATGAATATAAAAGCTCTGAAAACTGCTCTGGTCGGGAAACAAGTAATTTTGACTTCAAATGTCCAACGCAATGTTTCGAAAGTTTGGCCGCTTTTTACTGGCTGTATATACACTGTGTATATTTTCTTAAATTCCCAAACCAGCAAGCAACTTAGTAGGAGTACGTAGACCATTCTGCTTATGCTTGTGAAAAGTGTGTGTATTTTTCTGAGCACTAATATTCTCAAACAGTATGTTTATACCTTAATTCCTGCTTGCCACAGCTGGCAGGCAAGTTTCAGTCGTTCATTTAAGAGGTTTTTCTGTCCGGATGCCACTAGCACTTGTGTTTTTGTGGTCCGCACTTTGCCTGCTGCCTGCAACATCAAACACAAGTTCGAAAAATGAGCTATGATCGATTAAGCATTCCTAAAAACATCACTGCGGTGGCCTAATAAAATGGTTAGCGCGTTGGACTCCAGGCCCGGTTGTTCGAAAGCCGATTAACGCTAATCCAGGATTAAAAGTTAATCAAGCTTTTAATTTCTCTGCATAAAAGTGTTTTTCTCTGCTAATGTTTTATAAAGTTTAAGATCAGTCAAAGTCAAAACAGAAGATCAAAAAATATAAACAGAAAACCTCACTGAAAAGTTACAAAACTGAAATCAAATTTGCGCTAATCCTGGATGCCCTGATCGAGCGGTCTGGGTTCAAGCGCTGGCCTGGGTCATCATTGTGTTGTGTTCTTGGGCAAGACACTTTACTCTCACAGTGCCTCTCCACCCAGGAGTATAAATGGGTACCGGCGACAAAATGCTGGGGTAACCTGCGATGGACTAGCATGTTATTCAGGGGAGTAGCAATACTCCTAGTCGCTTCATGCTACAGAAACTGGGATAAGCTCCAGCAGTTGTGGGCCACTAGGTTCGTGAAAACTTTACCTTAAAAACACCATTTTGGGTAATGGGTTCACTTTGGCTTAGGTGTAGCATGAATAAATTAATGTTTTCACCTCAGCTTTAGCTTCTAGAATGGAGAAAATTCGTTCAATTCCTATGCTTACACCGACACAAGGAACCTGCAAAACAAATCAATCAATAAAAATACGATTTTGTTCGACTACCGCGGCAAAAGTGTTAGAGTCGAAGCTCTCTGAGCGGAAACTCTCTCCAAACGGACAACTCTACTTACGGCCGCCTTGACAAAACCCTGTTTGAACTCTAGCTCATACAAACTCTGTATTTACTCATTCCTGTAAGCGGTCAGTTCCAGTTGCGGACACTTTTCCTGCTTCCCAAGGGTGTCCGCTCACGGGAGCTTTGACTGTATAACATCTGGAAAACCTACTTTCCAATTACGACTGGATGGACTTTTTAACTCAAAAGCTGTTTTCCAATACCGTTTGCAAGTAGAGATAACAAGCCATTTCCAAATTCTTTTTGCCTCTGTTTCAAAACGAGTTCATTTTCATGCAAATTTTATTTGTAGCGGGACTCGTTTTGAAACAGAGGCAAAAGGCAACCCGTAAATGGCTTCCTCCATTCACTACCGACAGTAATCATGGGTTTGCTTCGCTGTGATTGCCGAGCTCCATACTGTAATTGGTTAAAAAAACTCGTGTGATATTCTGTAAGCCAATCAGCGCAAACATACCGCAACGCGTTTCCCGCGCTTGGTATCGGTTGCATGGTTCTGTCTCGAGTTCTGATTGGCCAGTCTATTGCATTATTTACCTCTGTTTTGATTGGTCAGTTGTGATTACGTTTACCGAAGAACTGTTGTATTTGTTGTCAATGTGGTTGACACAAGCCTAGAGAGCTGCTTTTACCTTTCTTTTCTGGGGTCAAAGATCCCAACAAGGTTGTCATAGCGACCACCACCAGCCACTGACCCGACTCCCACAGGCTCACCTAGTGAAAAGCAACCATCAAATAAGGTGTATTTACTGAACTTTGAATATAGTCTTACTAAGACTTCGTATTTCACTCATCACTCAAACCTCGGCCTTGATAATTCTAGCTATTCGCATGCTATACCTGACACAATGCCATTATAGTATTCACCGAATGGATTCAAGAATATATAAGTTATGTTGTTTTTACGGCTGTACTGTAATATGTCCGTTGGATGTTACCTTTAGCAGCTTTTCCCAGATCAGGTTGTTCTCCAGTTAATATCGCTTCATATATGACTCCAGTGTAATAATCCAGGCCTCTGGCCAGACTCAGATCGAACGATACCTGACAAGGAATATAACTTCTTCTAAGAACAAAATGCAATGTCTCCCTTCAGTATTAGAGCGGTTTTCAGTTGAGTATCGAAGCGAACGTTAACAGGAATTGCTTTCAATGGTTTTGCTTTACTACGCTCTGTGATTGGTTTAAAAAAATTGCGACATCTACTCAACCATCAGATGCAAAACCAAAACCAATCAGAACTTGGTCGCACGCGTTTTCCCGCGCTTGGCGCCGGTCACATGTATTTGCTTCGGGTTCTCATTGGTTGGTACTGTTATTTACGTTTGTTGTGATTGGCCATTGTAATTGCTTTGGTTTTGGTTTTACGACACTCACTTGAAACCGCTCTAACTGCACAATGGATATGAACTTTGCAGCGACTCCTACAGCTTGCTTGTTGAGAAACTAACCTTATCTTTGATATCAAACAAGTCAACATATTGAAGAAGAAGTTTCATGTCTTCTAACGCTGCTTTTGCACTCTTGTTCCTGCTCAGAGCCTCATCAGCTGTCAGACTGTCCACTAGTTCCATTCCTCCCTTAAGCTTTACATACTCTCCTATCTTATCCGCCACACTCGGCTCCAAGCCCTTCTCTCCAACCATTTCCGCTTTCACTTCTTCCCAAGGAACCTGGGCACAAGAAGAAAGGAATGAGCACAAGAGAACTAAACGCAGAATCAAAAGCTACATACAAATAATAAACAATTATTGGACGACGATGAATAAAATATTGAGTGGAGAGAACTTGTTTTGCTGGATTTAAATTAATAAAAAAAAATTAAAAAAATGGGAATTTCAGTGGAAATCCACATAGTGACTCTTCTCTTCCACTGTTTCCAGATCGAATTTGAATTTAGAAATGTTGGTTTTTGTGGCAGAAGGAAAACCAGAGTACTCGGTGAAAAACCCTCGGAGCAAGGATGAGAACCAACAACAAACTCAACCCACATATGACGCTGGGTCCGAGATTCGAACCCAGGCCACATTGGTGGGAGGCGAGTGCTCTCCCACAGCACCATCCCTGCTCCCCTGGATTTGTAACTTCTCGTCTCAGAGTGCGGCTCTGTTCAGTGATTATTATTTACCTTGTCTAATTTATCCACAGCAGAACAAATGGATCGAAACTTCTCCTCAGGCACACCACAGACAGCAAACATACCATCCAACAGCTGACGGTGATTGACCTGCCACAAGTTAATAACAAATTTACACATTATGTGTATGCATATAAAACATTTACAGTACACACATATACATGGGCTGTTCTGTACGAAATGCATTTTATTATAGATTTTTTGAGGTGTTACCTTTATCGTAAAATCTCCAAGTTCTAAATCTGTGAGTATTTCTGATACAATCTTAACACATTCTGCATCTGGTATCATAGGGTCGTACTGCCCAGCAATGTCAATGTCCTGAAAAAAACCCCAACAACATTTCATTACATACGGCACTAATAAAATACGAGAGTACGAAAAAGTAGAAGAGCTGATACCTACCCCAAGGAAGGTCATTGGAAGTTCCAAGGGGGAGGGGGATCTCAGAAGCCAACTTTTTAAAAGGAAAGTTAATGAAGCTAAATTTGAATTTCCACCAAAAACCTTCCAGGGTGGGGGTATGGATATTTTCTGGAACAACATGTTTCAATTTGTAGATTTCAGTCTGTGGTGTTGGTTTGGAATAGCCTCCAGTGCCGCAGTGTGTTGGGGGTTAAAGAACTCAATATTAAGTACTTACACATTGGTAGAATTCCCTGTATCGTCCTCTTGTCATAGCCGGGTTGTCTCGCCGATATACCTTAGCAATGTGATATCTTTTTAATTTTTTCAATCTTATTCAAGGCAACATATCTTGCAAATGGTACCTGAAAACACTCAATTAAGGAAATATCTAAATCCAATGCTTTTAAAATGCATCATTCTATAGCATATTTATATTATAATTTATTAACACAGAGGCAGAACATCGTAGGTATTTATAAGGATACTGTTAAATCATATCTCATTGATAACAACTCCCCTCCTTGATCAGCCAGATCGTAAATTAATTTTGAGTCTTCGCCATATTTTCCTGTTAGTGTTTCCTATCGAAAAAAAAGAGAACCTACATGTAATCAAGAACTTGCAAAGGAAATATTAAACTTAGTTAAACTATTATTAATACAACTTTTGCAATATTAAAAATACAAACACATGATATTGGATTAAAATGTAAAAAACTAGAAACCAAACCAGATGACTGGATCTGGACTGGCGAAGGAGTTTGTCCCCAGCAAAACTAGGGTTACTATTGGTCCTGTGGCGAGCCAGACATTTACAGTAATGGTGTGGGAAATAACTTACAAGCTACCCACAAAACATCTGGCAAAATACACAAGACCACTGGAACAAAACTTGGATTAAATCACATAGTTCTCAGTTATTCTACAAAGCAGATGACTGCACCTTCATTTCAAAGACTGGAGTATCAATCTGTTCAGCACCATGTCTCTCAAAACAGCCAATGATTGCTTTAAATGCCTTCTCTCTGACAGCCATTTGCTTCGGTGCATAGTCACGAGTTCCCTGCAGAGAGGAGATAATTATAATATAAAGATCGGAACAAGTTATAGGTTTCTTAGTGTGATCAGTTATCGTCATTGTCGTCATCATCATCATTATCATCTGTCATATTGCTGTCATCATCATCATCATCGTTTCTCTATGCAACAGAAACTTCAGGATACTTCATAGGGAAACAGCTTTTAGAACCTCAAGGAACCACTAATTATTAGTATGAGGTAAACAATGTTTATTGGTTGAAATAGATCATGTCATTGTCTCTGTAAATACAGCCGCTTTCCATCCCTGCTATCCCGCCCTGCTTGCAGGACACGATGGAAGGCGGCTGTATTTGCGGGCTCTTTCAGTCTCTGTAAAGTTTCTGGAGTGGCAAATTACATAGCAGTGCTAATGTTGACGCCAGACGACTCTCTCAGGAATGAAGACAGTCAGAAGTCTCAAGATATTCTGTTAAGTGCCATACCTTTGGTGTCTTGAGGACAAACTTGTGGTTTCCCTGGGCCGACTCATTATCAATCTTTTTTCTTGAGTTCTATTAATTTTCCTACCTCTTCCTTGATCTGTATCCAAAAAGAAAGAGAAAACAATATGAAATATTCGACTGAAAGTCAGCAATAAAAGACAAGTGTTTTTCACTGTTATAGTAACAAAAGCCATTCTTCTTGGATTTCTACATAGAATTACAGAGTGAAGTAAATAATACAGACAGGGGGACAAGTGCCATTTTTAGCAAATCTTCGTTGAAGCATTCAAAGAGTTTTCGATTATTATTATCCAATCACGAAACAGCATGAGCACGAGCACTCATAAGTACTCCAAAAGCAATTGCACTGTCCAGCAAATAAGTCATATTGCATAGCAACTTCGGGAACAAACACCGCAAGCTCAGTCCCTTCTAAGAGTTGGGATTTCGCTATTGACTGGTACTTGTTTCCCTCGACAGAACACTAAGGGGATAATATTAAGCAGAAGATCGTAGACCAAAGTAAAATTTAAAATAAAAAGGGGTGGCGAATGGTAATTTCAAGACTCTGCAAGACTAGTGTTTTTCTCTGCGAGACGGAGACTTTGTATGAGAGTTTTTAGATTGCGAGACCAAGATCGAGACTCCAAAACGGCTTTGCAGAAAAATCGAGACTGCGAGACATACAGAGCCGCTCAGAAAACGAGACTGCGAGACCTGTGAAATTTGACTAAAATTTTGCGAGACCCGTATTTTTTCAAAGACCACTCGCCACGCCTATAAAAGGGTGAGGTCAGTTTCACTAGTGGTTTAGAAAGAGCATAACAAATGATGAAAAATAATCTATACATAACAAACTAGAAATGCATGGCGCAACAAACCACACAACTGTTATATGGAGAAATGCCAGCACTAATCAAATCATTTTGTTCAGTGACACTTTATTTGGTTGTACATAGAGTATAAAGCTGCCACTGACCTGGCTGTCTATACAGTGTGAACAGGAAAGAGATGCAGCTCGCAACAATTTAGGAATGTTTAAAATATTCCTGTACAATTTAGTGAAACATCATCATAATGTCTAAAACAGAAACCAAATGTCACCTGTATTCTCACAATATTATCATCTGGTGTTAAAATATGTAAATTATTTACGAAGTAGAAAAACTACCTACATGTAAGTTGGAGCTTGTTATTTGTCTTTTGCTGTACATTCTATTGTGAGATTCCAGAAAATATCCATACCCACCCCAAGGAAGGTCATAATGGAAATCCTGATGGGGAGAGGGATTTCAAAAGCTAAATTTTTTTAAAGGAAGGTATGAAGTTAAACTGGAATTTCCAGAAGGGTGGGGGTGGTGGTGGTGGTGGGGGGGGGGGGGGGGGGGGGGTTGTTCAAACCAAAAAAACCTTCCATAGTGGGGTATGAATATTTTCTGGAACCACACAAAATTTTTGATAATTTTACCCATGATATTTTAATATTGATAGCATTTGTATTTTTTATTCAATTTCAAAGATGATGCTGTTAATGTGTCGTTTTTTAAACGGATTAGAATATGAATAACCATAATTACAGAAATCATAGCTTCTTGTTCAAAATAATCAAGCTTTATAATACCACGTGCAAAAAATTATAGACTAACTGTCACGCATGCCGTACGCGCGTTCTTCTAGAGCTATATAGTTTTTTTTAAAGGAAATTGGTTGAAAAGAAAGCACGAATATTACCTTGTTTTTAACTTCATCTGTCTGTTCTTCAAGCTTTAACTTTCTAACTATTTCTCCTTGCTTTTTAATCGCTTCTTGTATTTCAGTCCTCGAAGGACTTTCCTTCGACGCCATGTTGAATCGCTGGTCAGCGGATCGCCCAGAAGCGCCATATACCTCGTGTAAGAAAAAGCAACCCGAAGGAAATCCGAAGTTTCTCGAACATTTCCGAAGTCTGATTCTTTCCGAACGACAAAACGGCAAAATAAAATGGCGCAGCAAGAAGCCAGTCATGAAATTGTGCCATTTGTTTGCTAAATTCTCTGCTATTTTATAATCAGAATCTGCTAAACATTCATTGGAGAAGGCGTTTACAAGCTTGGAGGATAAATGTTATTCGTTTTGGAAGCACCCATGTGTATAATTTGCCCGATGTTTTGATGGTTGCTGTCGCGTAGGTGACAAAATATTTGTCACGCACAAGAGATTTGCTTTCTCCAAAAGATCTCAAGCTTACATGTAAATGAAGTTGGATAACTGCTGTGCATTGTCTTGGATATTTCATTGGAGACTGAAGACAGAGATGGAGCAAATTTCATTGATATAATCACGAAAACTGCTGCCATATTTTGAGTTGGTGATCAGATCAGAGTGGTTGTGTTTCAACTTGGTTGCTGATCTCCGTAAACCTGCGAGTAAACATTTACTTGATTATTTAAATATTAAGAACTAGGATCATTCTCACAAGAAATCAATTTAGCTATCATTACTGGAGCTGTTGTTTGCGTGAACAAATCAAACAGTATTTTGTACTATAACGTACGGCAGAGACGATGGAAGAATATGCAGGCCAGGCGAACGACAAGGACAACATTTTGAATGGAGACGGCGACGTTGTTGAAGCACGCCCGAAAAAGAAAAGAAAGAAAGCAAGACGATCAAAATCTAATGAACATTTGCGATCTTCAGATTTGCATGGTGGTGGAGTTTTACGTCAGGTTTCAAGCTACAGCTCCGGTGAACAACCTCGACACGTTCAGCTGTCTCTGGAACCGATGGGGGGCAGCCGAGAAAAACTCATTCAAATACACGAAGAACTAAATAATACACATCCTTCACGCACTGAAATCGACCGCGATGAAAGGATCTGAGAAAACTCGCGTTACATTTAGCGATCAGTAAATCAAACGAGGGAAAAAATAGTAAATATTTTCACCAAGATTACGTATTAGTTCACAGAACTGGTGATAATCGTAATCTGCACGAGAAACTGAGAAAGAAATATGAATCTGAACTTCACACACAAGGGTTTAGAGTGGAACGCAAATACACAGGGAGAAAACATATGTGGTACTACATTGTTCATTTGAGAGGCTATGTGAAGAAGCAGAGCATGTGTCTTTGGAAATGCCTTTAGCTGGGGTAAGCATGTCATTCTCTTAGTTGGATTATAAATTATGATGGATTTATAAAGTTAATATAATATATTGCATAAATCAACAAATTTTTAATTAACGATACATAACCAGTATCTACGTGTAAATTAAAATAAAATTTACATCTAGACGCTGGTAATAGCTCAGTTGGTGGAGCGCCGGACGGCGGCGCCGGAGGTCGCGGGTTTGTATGTATGTATATGGGTCTTAAAATAACTGGTAAAGCATGTTAGTGGTTATTAAATTTCATTTTCTGTTTTTATTTTTTATTTCAGTACATTGTACCAGAGACATCCAAAAACAGTTGGTGGAAACAATTTTGGGATTATTTTAAAACTGACGATGAAGGTACAGTACATAAAATTATTTAAGTCCATAACAGCAGGTTACAATATTTTGTTACATTGCAGAAATAATTATACTAATAAATAAATTTAAAAAAAAATCATGATTGCCGAGATGCCAGCCAATCTCAGGAGATTTGAAAAAATGGACACTCTTGGATTTCTGGGAAAGAAATGAAAATATTTGTTTATGTTTGTAAGCAAACATTTAGATATAGCAAACCAATCAAGTACATGTACCTGTTTCATGTTTCAACCAGTTACAAGTGCTTCATGTAAAACCTACTGATCATGACCATCCTGGCATAAGTGGTCTTTGGCTTCAATGCGTGTTTGTTTTGCCTTGCAGTTGATTTCGTCAGTGCTCCATTTTGCGTTTCAAAGTCCCAGATATACGAGGGAATAGAAAATCCAGACACGTTCTTCAGACCTGCCCTTAGATCCCTGCTGGTAAGTGCAATTACCTTGCCATCCTATGACATCCTATGACATCCAGTCAACTCTGTAAGACGGACACTTGGTGTTGGTCCCTGCGCACCATTTTTCAGTCATGTTACTGTATCTAAACTCTCTATAAGCGGATACCTCTCTAAGACGGACAGTTTGTGCCGGTCCCGATGGTGTCCGTCTTAGAGATAGTTCAGTGGGGAACCTAAGGGAGGGGCCCTTCTTGTGGGCAATTTTTTTTTTGCCCCCTCCTTCTTTGTGGAAATTTAATGCCCGAAGGGTTGGACCCACCTTATAAAGTTCTGCCACTGAGTACAGACCTATTAAAAATTATATTATTTTCTGTAATTCATACAGAATTAGTTGTGTATGTGCTTAAATATATTTTTTGGAATTCTACCCAATTTAGGTTCACCACATTTTAACAGATGTAGATGTTAGAGACAAGGAAAGCAAGCAGCTTGGTCAGAATGTACAAGGTGAAGTTACATGACTTTTGTACAGTTCATGTACAAAATTAATAATTGTAATGTTTACAAGTCAGATTTATAGCATCGTACATTGTTTATCAACAAGTGGTATCAACACAGTCAAAAAATGTATACCATATTCACCTTACATACATGTTTGGCCGGATTCAACAAACATACCAAACAGACTGGTAAAACCCACCAAAACACTTTCTAGTCCCCCTCCCCTCCCCTCTCCCCGTGTGGATATGACTGACCCAAGCAGGCCTGTGTAAGGTCTGCACATTGCTGGTCTAAGCTAACCCAATAATGGCCCAAAGCAGCTCAGCTAAGCAGCGAAATGCGACAAGTGACAGCACACAATGCTCTATGAAGTAGTGAATAGTCATTTCTGCAGTGCAGTAACAAGGTCTGATTCAGGAAAAACTGACTTCCCCCCACCCCCTGACCCTGGACTCCCTGGGGCACTAGTTAGGTCAACATTGACTGGGCTACCTGGCACATGTGTCCAAAACAGCCCCCCCCCTCACATTTCCCAAACACCATACACTACTTGAAGTCCGTCACTTGAGGCTTTGATCTGATGAGGTACATTTTGTTGAATTTATAAGTTGTACATTATGAGGTATTTGATGTACATGTATTCTAATGGATGAGTAATAAATATTAATTCATTTTGATTTTTTTTTAGGTTTGGGATACATGCTCATAGAAGGAGCCTACACTGACGTTTTTATCCTTCATGAAAAATCTGAGTATGATTCTCAGTTTCCACTCTCTGATGCAGGCGATGACAACAGCTTTCTTCACGGCCAGGACATTGCTGATCCTCGCAGAGCCTTGCATGACACGTGGCTGAAACATTTTAGATATCAGCCACTGTGGAAGATAAGGAATTACTTTGGGGAGAAAATTGCACTGTATTTTGGCTGGCTCAGTGAGTTTTCTTGGTGTCAATTTGAATATATGCTAATTAGAAATAAGTTTTAAAGCATTCCATTTTACAGCCCAAATAATTACTGGACAATAATGTGTTTTGTAACGAAAATAATAATGTTTCAGGTTTGTTGACGTCGTCACTTGTTTTACCCATGCTGCTTGGGTTTGCTATTTTCTTGTGGGGACTTGTTGTTGCGTAAGTACCATATGATAATTATATAAAAAAAATCTTACAGCAATGATATATTAGCAGTATTAGATTCAAGTCTTGTTCAAGATCCAAGTGGCCGACACGTACAGCTAAAGGAACATTTGCTAACTCCAACTGCATTTATGATCTGTTAATTCTTTATGTTGATGCAATGACCTGAAGAGGTTCTCTACCTAACTCAAGGTTTAAAGTCAACAAAGTGTTTTTCTCTCCATTTTGTTGTCCTTTTCCACAACTGCCACTGCATCCTAGGGCTCAAACCTTAACTGTATATCTTCTCATTCTTTAAAAACAGCCCTCCTCTTGGTTATCCTTGGTCTTCCTCTTTGCCTCTTCCCATTCCACAGTTTAGAAGATCTATCTGTTAATCTACTACATGTACATACCTGTACTGTACATTGCATGCTCACTTTAAACTATATATCTCAGTTGGTAGATATTTTCTCTTCTTTATCTTAACTAGTAATCTTCAACTCTATAGAGACTTAGCAGCATTTGGTAGGTAAGTTGTCTATCGCGGTTCAGCTGTTTCTTTTCATTCTCTTCAACCCGCCATCTCTTACAACTCTTGTTGCTTTCTTTAAATATTTGTTGTACTCAAAATATTATTGATGTCTGATTTTCCTTCCTGGTTTAATCATGTTTGTACATGTATCCTTCTTTACAAGGATTCATCCTTGTTACAAATATGTAATCTATCTCTGTTATCGTTCAGCAACACTTCCTTAACAGACTGCCATGCATCTCAATTCTGAGATTTGGTCCTGTGATCTGTCTTGAGTACCTAATTTATTTGAACCTTTTTCTGAACAATTTTCATTTCTGGTTTCCTTTCTTGCACTGTTCTAAAAATAATCGTGTTTGAACTATGAACTTTTCTGACATAACATGTATGTCACAAGTGTATCCTATGGCTTGAAACTCCAAATGACATTCAGGGTTGAATTCTTACTACATGTAACTTCATTGCTTTGTCTCATGCTGTAACCAACTGGTAGCCTGTGTGGCAGGTTCTATGCCTTCCACGCAGGCTACAAACTCCCCTCATCCCTCCCCTTTCTAGTCGCCTGCCACGCAGTCTAACCAACTGGTGGTTGATTCTTCCAAGCAAAAAAATAAGCAAGTCTCATCAGTCACCAGAAATTCCATTTCAGTGACATTTAGAGTATGGAAAACAAATTGCTCCGGACATAGTGTAGTTATAATTTAACAGAGCTTAATATTATTTAAAAATAACAGTCTGTAGAAAATATCAATTTTTATTTCATTTCATTTTTTTAGAGTGATAGATTATCCCTTGGATGAGCAGGAGAATTCCACAACAGTGTCAACTGTCATGATTTGGGCCAAGAATGCATTTGACAATAATGCCACACCTTACTTTGCTTTGATTATTTGCTTGTGGGGTAAGCTGCAGTACAAGGTCGTTAACTGCTGAGTGTGATATTCTGTTGCCTAAATGCCCGAGCATTTTGTCCGACTTCTCTAGACTTACAATTCACCTACTACCGCATTTAATTAAACTCCTGGGTGGAGAGAGGCACTGTGAGAGTAAAGTGTCTTGCCCAAGAACACAACACAGTGACCCCGGCCAGGAGCGAACCCCAACATCTTGATTCAGAGTCTATCACACTAACCATTAGGCCCAACCACAATTTAGAAATAACTGGATTGATATATTTTTTTATTTTTTTACAGGCACGATATTTCTGGAGCTTTGGAAACGGAAAAATGCCCGATTATCTTATAAGTGGGATGTAGATTCCTTTGAAGAACAGGTACAATGTAATAAAAATAAATAAATAATAAATGGGAATTTCAGTGGAAATCCACAGAATGGTTCATTCACTTCTACTGTTTCCAGATCAAACTGGAATTTAGTAGCCTGTGTCATATCCGTCATCTCCCCCCTATATAAACTAAAAAGATATAGACTATAGACAGTCTCAAATTAATGCCAGGATGTACACAGGCTAGAATTTAGAAATGTTGTGGAGGGAGGAAAACCAGAGTACCCGGCACAAAACCCTTGGAGCAAGGATGACAACCAACAACAAACTCAACCCACATATGAAAGCCGGGTCCGAGATTCGAACCCAGCCACAATGGTGGGAGGCGAGTGCTCTCACCACTGCGCCATCGCTGCTCCCCAAATTATTTTCAACTCTGTATTGGCTGTAAGTATTATCTAACCATCTGGTTGACTTTTTGCCTTTAGGAACCAAATCGCCCTCAGTATTATGGAACAGTCATGAAAAGAGTAAGATTGGAATATTTTGTTGCTAATAAATTGTTTCATTGTGTGGTTCCAGAATATATTCATTTCTCCCCAACGGAAGGTTTTTTGGTTTGAATCCCCTCCCCCCAGGAATTTCCAGTTTAGCTTCATACTTTCCTTTAAAAAGTTTGGCTTTTGAGACCCCCCTCCCCCTCGGAATTTCCAATGACCTTCCTTGGGGTGGGTATGGATATTTTCTGGAACCGCACATTATAGTCAGTGTGGCTCTTATACATGTTTGTTACATCATAGTTAGACAGAGATGTGAGTGAAACTTACCTTTATTTATTTTAATTTATTTTACAGGACCCAGTGACAGGAGAAGAGATATCAGTTTATCCAGCCATAAGAAGGTTTTTTAAGATGTCAGGTTCTTTTGGAGTCATGGTGTTCATGGTACGATATCATTACTGCAAACTAGAGTGGTTTTCAATTGATTGTCGTGAAATGAAAACCAAAGCAATTACAATGGCCAATCATAACAAACGTAGTGAACCAATGAGTACTCAAAGCAAATAGATGTCACCGGCGCCAAGCGCGGGAAAACACGTGTGACCAAGTCGCCATTGGCTTTGGTTTTGCATCTGATTGGTTGAGTAGGTGGCGCGAGTTTTTTAACTGAACCAATCAGAGTGCATCGTCAAGAAAAACCCAAACAATTCAGCGATTACTTTTGACAGACAATTGAAAACCGCTCTATTATTGATAATTGTATCAATTCAGATGATTGCGTCATTGGGCGGTGACGTCAGTTGAGCCATTGGCCTTGTCTTCTACATCTCCTCATACCAAATTATAATCATCACATATAATAATTATATTCATGGGTTGGGTGGGTGGGGTGAGATCGTGAATGAATCATTAATTAACATCAATATCTTCGCTGTGTTTTCTTATCAGATTTGCTTGGTGCTAGCTAGTGTCGTGGCAGTGATTATTTACCGAGTCATTGCCAGAGAAGATCTGTTCAAAAACAGAGGAGAAGCCGGCCTGCTGATGGCAAGCGTCACTTCAACGTTCATCAACACTCTTTCCATCATGATCATGGGAAAGGTTTGTATAATAACCACACATTTGTGGAAGACAACGAACAGAAATTTACGTAAGAAAAATCTAACGCCGAAAAGTGTGGGCAGTGGTCGGGAACCCGGGATTTAAGTGAAGAGGGTGGTAAGTCTTCGAGTGGTGGGTAAAGAGAAGGGGGGAAGCGGACACCTCCTGTAGGCGGACACCTCCCTGACACTTACATATAGTCATGGTCCCAGTTACATACAAATACTGCATTTTTTTTTAAACCTCCCCTTAGCGAACACCTCTCCTAACTGGACCCAAGGATGTCCACTTACGGGAGGCTCTATTGTATTAGTTCGGAGTAATAAAACTTTGTTTGTTTGCCTTGATACTGGGTCACTGATATACCGGTAATAATATATATTTTTGTTTGCTTTATTAGCTGTACCAGAAGTTAGCAGTCATTTTAACGGACTGGGGTAAGTATAAGGAGGAACTCGTTAACCTTCAATTACAGCTTTTAAATATATTTTATAAAGGCAGAAAGAAAACGTGCGTTTTGGGAAATGTTTTGGGAGCACTTCCCTATGTATTACGGATACATCAAATCCTACCAGAACACAGTCATATCTGATTGGGTATTTTCTGTAAGAAAAGCTGTGCCCTTTAACTTTTCTGTTTCTTTTCCTCCACAGAAAATCATCGAACACAGACCTCGTATGAAGATGCGCTCATTATAAAGTTGTTTGGATTTCAGTTCGTGAATTCCTACACTTCTCTCTTCTACATCGCCTTCTTCCGTCAGGTACAGTGCTTTATGTAAATCACGTTTAGTTGTCGTACATTGTTCACTTTCGAAGGGAAAAGTCCTGTGGACAACGTTGTTTTTCGGCCAATTCTAGACATCGGAAATCTTCGGAAGATCTTCGGAAGACTTTGGGAATATTCGTACGTCTTCGGAAATCGTCGGGTCATCTTCGGAAGTCGTGAAAATCCTGGGATATAGATCTCATGCCTTTGACTCGAAAAAAGTTGGCAAGTATACCATGCTTGTCTAGTAATGAACAAGGACAAGCTGAATTGATTTCTTTTTCTTTTCGTTCAGGGCACAAAGGAAACAGGCGTTATCGGCAAAGGAGAGAACTACAGTGACGAGTGCGGTGAAAACAACGACTGTATGACACTTCTGTCACTACAAGTCGCCATGTTAATGATCATGAAACCACTTCCCAAGCTCTTCACTGATGTTATAAAACCGTGAGTATGATCAACATTGGAATTCTCCTGAGTGTTTTTTCATACATTTTCTGTAATATATTTGGGAGAAGTGGGTTTTTAAATCGACTTTTTTCCTGAAATTACCCGGTCGTTCATTCTCATTCTTCGTTTTACATAAAACGCAGAATAATTGTTCTTATCACGTTGTTATTTTGCACTGAGTGGGCGGCTAATAAATGTACCAAGATTTATACAGCACTGTAAAGCTATAAACCACCGCCGTCGTGGCATATTGTGCAAACCCTGTTAATTAGTTACTTTTGTTTTTTAGTTGGTTAAAAAGCTTGTGGACGAGAAAATGTTGCGGCAGCAAAGTTGCAGCGAGCGGCGAAATCAGGTTCAACCTGGAAGATTACCTGGAAAGGGAAAGACGTAAAGAAGAGCTGGGAGATTTTACACTCTCTGAATACAACGAAAAAGGTACGCTGAAATGTTTGGTGTAATGAGGCAGGTTTCTTCATGTTTCTTCAATCAACCAACTCTTTCTGTATACCTTGTTGATTGTTTCTTACTAATTATTATTGTTTCCTTCTCTCTACAGTGCTACAGTATGGATTTCTTATGGTAAGAGCCCTGATTGAACCTTGTAGTTTATAGAAAGATCGTAAACATTTGTTTATAAAGTATACCCTATATTGCCTGTATGTTGATGACGTTGTTTTTTTTCCAGCTCTTTGCCGCAGCATTTCCGCTGGCCCCACTGATTGCACTGCTGACAAATGCTATTGACATGAAGGTGGATGCCAGGAGGTTATTGTGGACAAACAGGCGGCCTGTCGCCTTCAGGGCTGAGGACATAGGTTGGTGAATTTTATTCCCTTGTCCTAACAAACCTCCTGACATTTTCTATGCGCGGATAATAGGGAGTTTAATAACTATGACGACTGGCGGCTGTTGCTTTTCCCGCGTTTTCCACCGGTTAAATTTTTTCCCGCCCTTTTTATCGGTTACATTTTTCCCGCGCTTTCCATCAATTACATTTTTTCCCCGCGCTTTCCATTGGCTCCTTTAGTTTCCCGCGCTTTCCGTGGGTTACATGTTTTTTTTCCCGCGCTTTCCATTGGTTCCTTTAGTTGTTTCCCGCGCTTTCCGTGGGTTACATGTTTTTTTCCCGCGCTTTCCATTGGTTCCTTTAGTTGTTTCCCGCGCTTTCCGTGGGTTACATGTTTTTTCCCCCGCGCTTTCCATTGGTTCCTTTAGTTGTTTCCCGCGCTTTCCGTGGGTTACATGTTTTTTTTCCCGCGCTTTCCATTGGTTCCTTTAGTTTTCCGCGCTTTCCGTGGGTTACATGTTTTTTTTCCCGCGCTTTCCATCGCTTACTTTGAGTTCTGATTGGTTTATTACGCTCTTTGCGGGAGCAGTCCTTGATGATTTAATCCTGATTATTTTCCTGTTGTTTTTACATCAGGCATGTGGTACAGCATTCTAGAATTCCTGAACGTAGCAGGCGTGGTTACCAACTCATTCTTGGTAGCGTTTACGTCATCTTACGGTCGATCATGGGAAGGCGATCTATCAGCCACCAACAGAACTCAGCTTGTATTCAACAACACTACAAACACAACTGAACAAGTTGTTATCATTACTGAGAGTTTAGCCGGGCTGAGCAGATTATGGCTCATTATTGGTTTTGAGGTAAGTCCGTCATTTCTTCTATTAGCTTTGCAACAAGAAGAGAGATTGGAGTACGTGTTGGGAGGAAGACTATGTTGGAGACACAAAGAGTTCCGATTCCGATTAACCAGTCTTCGTTAGAGCCCCCGAATAGTTTCCGATTCTTATTAACCAGACACAGTTAATAGAGCCCCGAAGAATTTTCGATTCTTATTAACCAGACTTCGTTAGAGCCGAAGAGTTTCCGATTCTTATCAACCATCAAAAAATTACACGTGTACGACGTTGTTACGTACGTCATAACGATACTTCAATTTACTATTAAAACTAAGCAGGCTCTTCTACAAAACCGAAGTCCACAGTTTTGAAAGTCTGAAAAGCTTTACGAGCCGAGGCGATAACTAACTTTAGTCAGCGTGTTAATAAAATCTCACGAATGATTTGCTTGTATTTTCAGCACATTGTGTTTACAATAAAGTTCCTGATCGCTTACATCATACCTGATACGCCAGCTGATGTCAAGATGGCGCTGTCCAAGGTAAAAGCTATCTACTGATCCTACTTAAGTACTGAGGGATTCCTTGAACATACTCGTGCGAGACAGAGATTCGCTTCCTCATTTCCGCGCGCGACCAGAAGGAACCCCTGCGCATGCACGATAGGAAATCGAGCGGTTGCGTGCAGAGGGCAAATCTCTGTCTTGCAGGGTACCTTGAACATGGACGTGAAATCAAGAAGCTCAAACCTTTACCTGAGTAGTGTCTCATCAGGACTTTAATTTTTTTTCTCAACTCAAAGTCTTGAAGAAAACTATATTCTGTATACATTTGGAGTTCATAAATTTGTTTTCCGTGCAGTGAGGACACAGTTACCTGTACTTGTTCCAGTTTGAAGTAAATACATGAATTATTAATGCTCCGTTAGCTCGACAGTAAACTGTAAGGAAAATTGGATGTTCATTACTTAAAACCTTGTGTTTGATCTCTCGCAGGAAAAGTATCACGTGTCCAAGATTCTTTCCAAAGCTGGTGTGCGTAAAGGGCCTGGTAACAAACTGGCAGAATCGGCATCGTCTTTCAAAAGTCGTGGGACCGAGAGCGATACTTCACTGACAGAAGTTAAACTGACCGCGAGCGGAAAAGACTTGTGGAGACTGGTGCTGACAATGGAAGGCTGGAAGTGGTCGTCGAAGGTTTACCAACGGGGGGTAGTGTAGAGAGACATTCGTCCTCCCCGCGTTCAACTCGGCTTGACCCTCTGCCGACCAGTTACACGTCCAAGCATTCCATTAGATCGTGATCAAAGGAGTGACGTCATGGATGGACATCTTAAACGTACGTATTCAAGTTCGTCGTTCGTATTATCCGTGTCAATCTTTCCCAATTTTAACCATCCTTGATCCTGTTTGGTTTAGAGCTTTTTTCAATAGTCCATTGTTACAGCTAGTGGCAGGGTGGAGGATTTAAACCTGGGACCTCCAGATTTCAAATCCAGCGCCCTACATCACTATTCCACACTGCCTCCATCTCCACCTCGTGTTTTTTTAACCATTGTTTCGAGTTTTCCTTCAATTTGAAGGTAATTATTTTTATACATCGCGTAAAAACCTTCTGTAAATATATGGTGACAAAGGCTCTGTAAATGACAAAGCGCTTGATATTCACCAAGCGACAAAGGAAATGATATTATTCGTTGTTCACCTCATCTTTAGTAATAGAGATGCTATTTATACTGACACTATTTTATTTATTCAAGTTAAAGAGGAGACTATTGAAATCTTTAGTAATCTCGTAATGTAAAACAAGAGAAATTCGGGTTGTCTGTATCATATTTTACTCATACGTTTGTAAAACGATAGGTTATCATTGTACTTATAAGAAAATGGATATATACTGTCATGCATTCGTTAAAATTATTAGAAATATTTTGTATATACCATATTTTACAACGTCGAGTTAGACCTTCGTATTATTCTGACCGCATAACTGATGTGCGTTCATTGATGTAATGATGATGTAATTCCATTTTCTCGAATAAACGGGTTTAGTTTTGTTGTGTTTTTTCTCGTGGCTGGCTTCGCTCGCAGTATTTTAGCAAGCAAAAGCACATTTTCCATTTTTGTTTTGCCTTCACAAATGCTTAGTTTACTAACAGCTTGGAGTACATTAGGCTCGATTTCCGCCGCTCTAATCCGGTCTTAGTTCCTCCCCGTGGGCTCATTTTCCCGAACAGCGGCTGGTAATCGAGCCTTGGAGTACATCAGCCATTTCAGATCAAACTCCCAATCTCGTACCCAGAGTCCACGGTCTCCTCGGTCAGCGGTTGGTCGTCACCCGGTTTGGTGGAACTCTGGGGGAATGGAATTTGAGACCTGGCGACGACCACCGCAGACCGATGAGACCGTTGACTCTGCATGGGTACGAGATTGGATCAAAACTCCAAAGCCTTTCGTCAAAGCGCAGAGGCCGGGCAAGTGTAGGCAAAATGCGTGTTGTACCGAATGGCGGCTGACGGGGGGAAATATTTAGCGTTCATAACCAGGATTTCGGGCAAGTTGCATTGGTGAAATGAATAAAAAAGACAAGATGGTACTACATATTTATTTGTTGCTGTATTTGATTATTTGACTAAATATAAAGAGTCGTTCAATAAACTGACTCGTACTACATTCGGCAATACACTTCGACAGCTAGACGCGACATGAAGTGTTTAAATTCCTCCCTCTACCCCGCCTTAGCATGTTTGGCAACTTATACTTACTTTTATGAAAATAAATATACGATATGCGCACCAAATGAAAAACTATTCGGTATAAATATTAATTAAGAATAAAATTATTATACATCTTCGTAAAAAGGTTTACACATGATAAAATAATGACTCCTTATAAACCACATTTGAATTGTCTTTCTCCTGAACAATTTCCTCCGGTATAATCCCAAGATTTGGATTTTTTTATACCCCTCCTTGCAATCAGTCATTCATACACACACTTTTTGGCCAATTTTTCTCCCGTTCTTTTAAAAACTATTTCAAATATGTTGTTATATATCTTAGGCTTACTTGGAGGGGCGCTGAAGTTGCCAAAATATGTTTCTGACATTCCTAATTATGTTTACTTAACTTCTTTAAATAAATGGAGATCCTGCTCCGAGTGTAGCATTCGTGGGTGTGACGGATGAAAATATCCTGTCATGTCAGCCATTTTGAAACGAAGAGTTTAACTTTAGCAGAGTAACATTCTGTAGAAGACGTCACTACGTCTTCACTAACATCACAAGAAAGAGCGGTTTTCAATTGTGTCGAAAATTTTGCTTTACTGTGCTCTGTGATTGGTTTAAAAAACTCGCGCCACCTTCTCAACCAATCAGATGCAAAACCAAAACCAATCGCGACTTGGTCACGCACGTTTTCCCGCGCTTGGCGCCGGTCACGTGTAGTTGCTTTGAGTTCTCATT
This sequence comes from Desmophyllum pertusum, assembly GCA_029204205.1. Lineage (NCBI taxonomy): Eukaryota > Metazoa > Cnidaria > Anthozoa > Scleractinia > Caryophylliidae > Desmophyllum > Desmophyllum pertusum. Next base: position 218,823 of record MU826383.1, on the reverse strand, counting down.
GGTTCATCGTGCTGTTTACGTTTGTTGTGATTGGCCATTGTGATTGCTGGGGTTTTGGTTTTACGACACTCAATTGAAAACTGCTCTATAATTTACATATTCTCATTATGTCAGCACTTGGCGAACCAACATAAGAAAATCATTGTTAAACTTCGTTATCTCTGTCACCTTCACATTTTAGCTATGGCTATACAACTTGCTCCTTATTAAATAACAGCGATCAACACCCATAATTTGTCTTTTTTTACGGGACGACGGAGCCTATACCCCGCTAAAACCTTTATAAAAATTTGGATTAAAAGGCAGCTAAAAATATTTCGATACCGGCAAACCATGCAGGGGTATTTGCTTCATTTCACTCAGTTGAATTCTGCGAGAAACTCCTCACACTGCAAATTGCTTTTACACGAGAACATCCCAGGCACACACGTGTCCAACACGTCATCAGACACGTGATGTATTAAGGTGGGAGTGGCAAGTCATCGGATCGAGGCTGGCCTATTGCATACTGTTGTAATATCTCCAGCGCCGCATTGTAAGCTGTTGGAATGTGTAACACAATAATCTTTTCTTTATCGAGTTCAAAATGCACAAAGTCTTCTCTGTTAAGGAGCGTAGGGTCGTCCTCCACGCCAGAAAACGTTTCGTTCCTCTGCGTTGTCGATAAAAACAGCGTGTCCGACGAGCACGAATCCGCTTTCATGAAATCCTGTTTGCTAAACTCTGCCGATGAACTTCTGTAATCCATCAATGAATCGCTGTCACTATCACATACAGACCTTCCTCTTTCGCTATCTTTCTTTACGTCCTCTAGAGTTTTCAGTTTAGCGCAAAAGCGACTGTCGGACTCATCAATAGCACAGACTTCTTTCAAAGGGATAATGTTGTCACCTTGCCTTTGGTTCGGTTCCAAGCTCTTTTCAGTGACCGCGGCCTGTTTTGGAAGGCTGTTGTCTTTCACACAGCTTTCTGTAGTCAAAATTATCTGCATTTTCTCGCCTGGTTCTTTTTCGCCATCATCTGGTTTGCTAAAAGGTTTCGTAATCTCATCAAGAAGTGATGCAAGGTGCTTCAGATTCAAAATTGGTTTCCCATTGACCTTAAAAAGCTGCAAATTTGCCATTGTCTCGTATCCTGTGGTTAGCTCTGATGCGAGGACCTGAAAAACATACAGTACCGCTCAAAAGTAAGTTACCACCGTCTCGCGAGCCGCGTCGCGTTTCTCTCGAGACTCGTCTCGTTTCTCGCGAGATACCGCGTAGTATTTTTCCTATTTATAGCTCACCTGACTCAGTAAGATCACTTCCTGTCCTGTTTGATTCAAAATGCCGTAAAGAACACGGTCGCAAAGTCTTATGGGTGCCTTTCGTGCCCAGTCCTTTCCATATTGATGCTGCATGTAGGGCTGGGAAAGAGACACAAACACCAGACCAGCGTACACCAGATAACTAACATGAGAAATAAAAACACAAGAGTTAAGGCCGTGCTACACGAGGTAATTTTTCCTGCAACTTGTCCCGCAATTTGTTGCGGCCGGCACAAGTTGCAAGAAAAATTGCTTAGTGTAACACCTCATTTTTGCAACTGCAACGCAACAAAAATGTTGCGGAGTTTGAGGAGTTTGGAAATCGGATGAAACATTGTCTCGAGTGTTTGATATTATCTTCTTAGCTTTAGCTGATTTAGGAGTATCTGGTTAAAGATTAAAGATTAAAGATTAATCGAAACAAAAACTAAGGAGTAAACGGAGAAATGAAATGATGTATGGTACTTTAATACCTGGGCCTTTTGTCGTAAAGCTGCGTTGGTACTAGTGACGTTATCAAGTCCAGTGTAACCTCCACCTCCATCATTTCACCTTGTCTTAGAATCTTCAACTTGCAGATGTCACCGAGGAACATTTGCGACAATTTGTAATCAAACAAGATGCGCTCGTTTCCACGAAAATGAACCTGAACAAAACAAAAGGCAACGCAAATTAAGTGTAAAATAGCGCTTGGACCTGTTGCATGTTTTAGCTTTGAGTTCTGATTGTTTCATTGTGTTATTTACGTTTTCCCGCGCTTGACGCGGGTTGCATGTTTCTGCTTCTGTTCTGATTGGTTCATCGCGTTATTCACGTTTTCCCGCGCTTTTCACGGGTTGCATGTTTCTGCTTCTGTTCTGATTGGTTCATCGCGTTATTCACGTTTTCCCGCGCTTTTCACGGGTTGCATGTTTCTGCTTCTGTTCTGATTGGTTAATTGCGTTCTTTACGTTTTCCCGCGCTTTTCACGGGTTGCATGTTTCTGCTTCTGCTTCTGTTCTGATTGGTTCATCGCGTTATTTACGTTTTTTCCCGCGCTTGGCGCGGGTTGCATGTTTTTGTTTCGAGTTCTGATTGGTTCATTGCACGCACTTATTTCCTTACCGTTCCATTATCTGCGATAACTTCTTCATCCACAGCCATGAGGACGTCACCTCGCTTGAGCGCACTGCTACAGCTGAACAATGGAAGCACCTTGGTAACAAGAACTCCAGTCTGTTCCGTCGACAGCTGGAAGTAATTCCGCATATGCTCGCTTTCGATTGGCTGCCATTTAATTCCCAGTCGACAAAAACCATTATACATGTCGCTTTTTTCAATATCACCCAAGAAATGCCTTATTACTGTGACCTGTTAAGAAAATTAACATCAGAAAAATAAAAATTTATTGTAACTAATATAAATTGCCCTTGTGTAACAGTCTCTCTTTCCCATTTCAAGCACCCTTAAATGCTGGAAGAGGGGCACAAAATGCTTGCTTCTCCCATAGTTTTATTGCTATTGCCCACCGCAGTTCACCTATATGAATTATTTCATATACATGTATTCTTCATCGCCATTTCATCACTTGATGGGTATAAATAAAGCTCGCAATTGACCAGCTCCCAGTGGCTTCATAGCTTAGTGGTAGAGCATTTGCACCAAAATTGCAATGGTCGTGGGTTTGAATCCGAGTGTGAATTTTTTTCAGGCCTTCTTTTCAACAGCTTATGCGAAGATCTCAATCTGTGCAGTCTTCTATTGTGGAAAGATGGGTTTATAGATGTAACCGACTGTAATAAAAAGTATGAAATAGCAACACTTACAGGTATGATGTATCCTATGTTCTCAGCATTGTCTAGAGTTTCAAAAGCAATGCCAATCACTTTGTCATCCTGAAGGGCGGGGCCACCACTGTTACCACTATTTATTGCTGCGTCAATCTGTTAAATGTAAGGTCCAGCATAAACACCTAGCAGCTAGTTAGTTAATAATTTAACAAACACAATCTTCCTTGTCATTTGGGGGGGGGGGGGGGGGACTCCCATATGATAGGGGCGGGATGCTCGTCGTCTCTTTTAGGGGTGTAAATTTTGGATTTTGTTATCAGGCAAAACGGCAATAATTTTAGCTATCAAGGTATTTTTACGGTTGCACACGACAAAATAACAAATGCTGTCATACTGTGTTGGTGGTCTACACCGTCAGGCATGAAATCTGGTATCTTTTAGGGTCAATATAAAACTTGAGCCACGCCCAGATTAGTCTCTCCTTTAGGGGTTTCATTCAAACTATCTGACGAGCATTCCCTGCCCCTTTCACATGGGAGTCACTCCCCCGGCTTGTGATGGTTTTTCGGAACAGATAATTAACTGTAAATGGTCACTCTATTGTGCCCAATTTGATCACCAAACAGCCATGCTCCATTGTGGAGCCACTATCTTTAATATTTGTGACAAAAATGCTTTTTTATCATGAGACTTCAAATTTAAGCATTTGGCGACCAAATTTTAGAAAAATAGAGAGAGTACTGTTCATACTCTGAAAGGCTTTGAAAAGGCTCACTTAGGATTTCAAACCCATAGTTTTAAAATTATCTGGGCATTAGGCTGCACAAATTACTTCACACTTCAATTAGGGGATATTGCCTTGATGTACTACCGAATTCTCATAAACTAACATCAAAAGAAAGTATGGAAATCAGTTAGGAGAACTGATATTCTGAGCTTAGGACTCAGAAGGGGTAATTTGTACAATTTCTCTAAATACAGTCGAAGCTCCCATAAGAGGACACCCTCAGGAAGCAGACAAAGTGTCTGCAACTGGAGCTGGCCGCTTATGGGAATGTGTAAATACAGAGTTTGTATGAGCTAGAGTTCAAGCGGGATTTTATCAAGGCGGCCGTAAGTAGAGCTGTCCGCTTACGAGAGTGTCCGCTCAGAGAGCTTCGACTGTATCAAAGACAGACTCACCTGAATGGCCAACAGCTCTACTGCAGAATGTGCATAGCGCTGAATTTCCACTCTGGAGACCACGCCTCGTGTGACGCTGATATTATCGCCACCGGTCGGAAAACCTACACAAACTACATCCTCTTCAAGGGCAGGTATCTCTCCAAACTCCAGCGGACAAAGGTCTTCCCAGAAGGTCTCATCTGCCACGCCCAGCTACAAGGAAACAAAAACATGTCAAATAAATGCTGGTGCTGTTGAATGGGCTCTTGCCAAAAAAATGTGTCTGTTTTACAGCGAAGGTCGAATGCCCTACGGTTGCTACTCAACAAAGTTTTTGATTAATTTTTGACAACTTTTTGATAACTTTCTGATGGCTTCCATTTAAACTTAGTAGCAAATCAATTGCAAGAATTGTGGAAGGCAGAGATGTCAATTGGCAGAACGCGAACATGGAGCTTGACAACTCCGCCTCTCATAGTTCTTGCATTTTGATTGGCTAGTTGAAATGAAAGCCATCAGAAAGTTGTCAGAAAGATGTCAAAAATTAATCAAAAACTTTGTCGAGTGGCAACGGTAGGGGCTCTTCACTGTAATTTTTGTATTAATTTTTATAAATACATGCACACACTCAGCAATAATGGTTACCATGGCAATGTCACACTCATGACCGACATGAATCACATGAGCATTGTACTTCTTGGCATCCCCATGCTTACGCACTCGCACCTGAAAAAAGAACAAACTCAAGGTTATTATTTAATGATCAGCTACATAACCTACAGACCAGGGTGTTAAAGGAGTATTGTAACTGTAAATGCCATTTTCTATTGGACACATTTTCTATTGTGATGTAGACACTATAACTCCCAAGGGCAACAAACAGGGTCTGCACTGTTTTTCTGAAACAGTTTTTTCAGAACTTTTCCAGGACTTATATTAGACTTGTCTACAAGTCGAGCTCAGAGATCGAGCGCAGAGCGCGATCGTATGCTCAAGCAAGCGAGCGCGTAGCCCAACCCGAACCGGAAACGAGAAGCGAACAACTTTGAGAAAGTCTAGACTAGTGTAGATTTCCCAGACTCCAAAATGTATACAGTCACATAGCTATTTGTTCTTCAACACATCTTTTTCACATTTTGAGAGAATTTCCTCCACCCGATTGAGTTTGTTTTGTAACCCATTCTAATTTCTTTGTGTCACAGAATTTTCCCTATAATTTACAAATTTCCAGCACTTTTCAAAAATAAAATCACTCGTTTTCCAGGACTTTCCAGTCGTGGAAAATACCAGAACAAAATTACAGGACTTTCCACGATTTCAAGGACCTGTACGAACCCTGAACCCATGACGCAGAAAAAATAATTTACATGACTGTGCAGTTGTTCACTTACAGACTTCTGGTAAGCTACGACATGTCCGTTTGTAAGAATTCTTCTTCCAGAAATGACAAAACCTGATCCAAACACCTGCTGCTGTCGTTTCATCTGCCACGGCATACTATAGTTAGGTGTTGAGATCTGTACAAACAGTTTGACCACTGATTTCAGCACCTGAAGAAAATCAACAGTTAACAATAATAATTATTACTTCCTCGTTATAATAGCCGAGATGCGATGCTAGTGCATTACAGGCCGATACCTCCAGCATTTTGTCTGGCTGTCCTAATAGTTTGTTTGGGGGAGACGTGGTGATCAAGCGTCTGGGTTCAAGTCCTGGCCGGGGTCACTGTGTTGTGTTCTTGGGCAACACACTTTACTCTCACAGTGCCTCTCTCCACCCAGGAGTATAAATGGGTACTGGCGACAAAATGCTGGGGGTAACCTGCGATAGACAAGCATCCCATCCAGGGGGAGTAACAATAGTCCTAGTCAGCTTCATGCTATGGAAACCGGGATAAGCTCCGGCAGTGTGGGCTAGTTTGGCCCGAGTATGACTTTCACCTACATGTACTCATTTATACAACTGGGTGGATAGAGCTACTAACAGAGTTAAGTCTTTTCCCAAGAACACAACACAAGGACCCGGCCCTTGAACCTTGACCTTTTGATTCAGAGTTCAATGAGTGTTTAAGCATTTAGGTTACAGTTTGAGAGTCAGGGAATAGTGCTGAATAGTGCAAGGAAGCTTGACCTGATTATCTGAAGTGAATGCTGAATCTATCTGCTGTGGCTAGGGTCGACTCAGGGAGGAGGGTTGTTTTCAAGAGGGTGGTTTGAGACAGTCACAATGGTGGTTAGATTTCGACAGACTGCTAGTTAAAGTAAATCAAGTGTCGTATGACTAAATGTAATTATTTAAGATTATTATATACGGATCCATAATTTGCACCATATAAATAATAAATATTATTATTATTATTATCCCCTGGGTGCCATGTGTCGCATAGGGCATGTTATGATTATATTTACAATATTTAGATTATATTTTCTATTAATTGAATTTCCTCTCAATAGTATTCCCATAACCCGGGGGGTACTCCCCCAAAATACCTATACGGGTATGTGCCACCCATATGAGACCTGGGCGGCACATACCCACCCAAAACATACCCGAGTACCCCTCCACTCCACCTTCCCCACCACCACCACCCCCACCCCCGCCGGGTCCCATACAAACTCTTCGCTATTTAAAATATTATTTCGATCGGCGTATTGTAAATGTATTAGAATGTCAAATGACAAATAAGGTAAGTACAAATTCGACAACTCAAACACAAAACAGATTTTATCGTCGTTCATCGCTGTTCTGAATTTTTTGTTTTTGGTGTGTGAGAGAGAACAACGCCATGTAAGAATCGATCTTCACCTTTCGTGACTTGCCCTGTTTTCCTAAATATTATGCTCAGCTGTCTACTATGTTGTATTCTAACAACTTATTTTATAAGTCGTGGCAAAAACGTTAAACGAATAAGCTTATTTCATCCGAATCGAACAACCGTACGATAACATACTTTCACACTTCGCAGCAGAAATTAAAATTGTCGAAAAAAAGAGATCAAAAGGACGTGACAAACCTTTTCGCTGGTCTTCGAATGTGTTCCCAAATGCCTGTCACCCATCACGCCTTTAGAATAGTTAAGTGTTCACCCTGTTCGATAAAAACGGCAAAATGTATAGAAAACAAAATGTCAAAAGTGCCGGCAAAAGACACGAAATTCAGAAAACATTGCGAAAGCCGCCAACGCAAGGAATTATGGTACTTAGTGCCAGCTTCCTCTCGGTTTATGTTTGGATTTTTCGAATATCTTTGTTGTGACGTAGTTATACGTCATAACAGGTAGAACGAACCTGAAAGACATGAAAGGCTCATGAAGGGTATCAATTTAAAGGAAGAATTAAATTATGGCGAGTTCCTTGTTGTTTTTTTTTCCATGCGTGTCCTGCCAGAGCCTGCGAACGCAGAAGAATTTTCGTATGTCGTACAGGTGAAAATCCAAAACGAGAGAGAGCCAAAAAACGGGCTGTTGTCGCCTGCCTGCCCAGCCTCGTACCCAGACATCTCTCTTATTTCCAAGAAAATGGGCGCGTAAAGGAAGGAGTCTGGATCCACAGACCCAGGAGCCCTGGGTCTCTGGGTCTCTAGATCCACAGATCCACAGTCCCTGGGTAAGGAGGAGCATAGTTCAGTGAGAACAATTTCGCAATTATTTCACTTGCACGTGTGATTGCCGGCTCACACGTAATTCAAGTATTACTCTTCAAACGGGAACTGGCTAGAGTTAATATAGTCACCTTGCTGCACCGGTAATACGGGAGTCGACGAGTATGGTGACGACCTTTTGGGGGTGTAAAATGTCAGAAAAATGGCCGCGCAAGAGAAGGTACTGGTCACAGTAAGCGGAAAGTTCAAGCCTTTTCGGTGACTTGCATTTTGTGGGAAAAAATTAGACAGTATGAGAAGCAGTTTGCGAGAAAGCTGAACCCTTCTCCTTCTCCACCCTTGACGTGAGTTTCACGGTAAAAGACCAACAGGACAGGATGATCTAAGAGAAGGATTCCCCGTACCCCATGACAATTTTTTGAAATCTATCAGTTAAGCTTCGCGCAATGCTGTAAAAGTTATTTATATTTCCTTCTAATCGAGACTCCGACATCACGTTACTCAACTGACCAATCAGGTAGCGCTCTTAAAATAGCTCATGAGCCATGGAGTGAAGGTTAAAAATAGATTTTTAAAAATTATCATTGGAAGAGACCCATGTATGGAGGAATGCTTCTCATTCTCTCTTGGTACATTGTCTTTCTCCTGACACTCACAACTTTAATTTACCAAAAAGAAACAACTCAAGTTTAGACTTTAACATGTTTTATTACTAAGCTTAAAATGGATACAAATTTCTTTATGAAAGATACTAACTTGACTTCAAGTCAAAAGCTGTCAGTATAAAGAGCGTATAAAAATAAATTACATCTCGTGGCAAAGCACGTTGTTTTACGCCTCGTACTTGCCCAGCTCGTTTCTTTTTTTTTTACATTCTGATAAATAACAAGATAACAACGTTTAATCTCATAACCTTGCAACTTCAGTCGGGAAAACAAGTACCAGTTAATGACGAAAACGGGACTGAGCCCGCGGTGTTCGTCTCCGAAGTTGCTAAGCAACATGACGTATTTGCTGACGCCATTGCTTTCGGAGTACTCGTGAGTGCTCGCGCTGGTTTCTGATTGGATCAAAAGATTCGGAAACTCTTCGAGTGCTTCCACGAAGATTTGCCAAAACCGGCACTTGTTCTCCCGACTGAACTTGTTCTGTACAGTACAAGATTTTTAAATATTATTCCAAACACGATCGACAAAAAATTGGCTTAGAAACATGGGTGAAGCAATATACAAAACTAAAAAACTTCTCAATTAAAAAATTGTCAACAGTCATCAAAATAATTTAACGCCTCAAAACGGCTTTCCTTTTTCGTATAAAATTCAAATAAACGGTCTAATCATTTGCTATAAAATCTTCTGAATATTTTTGTCTGTGTTTCAAGGTGAATCAGATTATAAAATATATATACCCTTTTCACAAGGTTACCCTAAAACCGACAACATTTTCATCGGGGATATGTCAGACGGACTCTTTGAGCCTTCAGTCGATAGATCCTAAACCCGCAATCTTTTAAAAATTTTACCTCCTCTCTCTTTATAACATTTCGTTCTGGTTTTCTATTGAAAATGTAAACATTACAGAGCAAGACCGGGTTACCAATGGCTTTCGTCAAAGCAACAAAAAAGTCCAGAAAGAGCCAGCTCTTAAACATGAGCTTTAACGAATCAGTCATTTGCTACCAAACAAATGACAAATAATGGCGCGAAAAGTTGCGCGTGAATCAAACGATTACCGAGCAGCTGATTGGCTGAGAAAATACACACTCTACTACGATTGGCTGAAAGATTTGTAGTGAAAAGAAAGCTCCATGCGCAAAGACATCGGAAACCCGCTCTTTAGAACACAGTGCTAAATATAATGGACCCTAATACAGTTCAATTTCAGCCTGAATTTCAGCCGTCTTCTCTGTCGCTTACTCTGGCCGTTGTAGAGAGATTTCAATAAAAGTACAGTGTATGGATCGGTGTACGGTCGGGACGAAAAATATTGGCCGTTATAAAGACGTGGCCGCCGTTAGTGGAGGTTCAATTGTCATAGCAATTTAGAATGAACTTCTTTTTGTTTCGGGTATGAAAACCTTCGTTAGAAATTTCTAACACAAACGTTTAAGGCTTGTTTTCAGTAGCGACGCAAGCACAAGCACAAGCAACATACGCAGTAACGTGTTGATCATTTTAGCGCCTTTTGTTAGAACAAATGCTGCTAATGATCAACACGTTACTGCGTCTGCGTATGCTGCTTGCGTTTATGCTTGCGACACTAGTGAAAACCAGCCATTACACTCTGTAGGATTATCCTTTCTTCAGTTTGCATCAGCGCTGTGTTAGAGCTCGGATTCCATCTTTAACTCTTCAAGTTCATTCATCATTTCTTTGATTTCGCGTTGTAATGCGATGTGGAACTCTGGGTCAGGGGCTGTGGCGCCACACGCGAATCTCTCAACCTCGTCATCTTCATCTTCATCCTCGGAGCAGTTCTCGGAATGAAGATAAGAGTTCTCAGGCGAATCATCACACGCCTCCATTCGATTGCCGAGGTAAACCTGCTCTAGATCGTCCTCGGAGTACATCCCGTCTGTAATGCTTCCCAGCTCCGACCCGCGGGTCGTAAGTGTAGGAGCGTACGATCCCACGGGATGTTGATCAAGGCTCTCGGGATACGGCTCTCGGGGAGGGCCTGGGAATCGGCCCTTGAAGATGTCTGGATCAAGGTCTGTAGCGTCCGAGAATTCCGAATAACGAGAATCCATGGAGTACCTCGAAGCTGATTTACCGCGCGGTGGGTTCAGATATTCCGTGGGCTTTTTAGGAACATGGGGTACGTCCGCGTAGCCATCTTCTGATTCAGAGACTTTATAATTCCTTGGTCTCTTGGGAACTTCCGGCACATCCAGGGACCCCTGTGAGGATCTAAAACTGGAGGGCCTCTGCGGCACTTCAGGGACAAATGACCCACACTTGGAAGCGCCTTCGTAGCTGCCAGAATGTTCCTTCGACAAGGGACTCTTGGGAACCAGGTCTCTAGGGATGTCTGTGTAGTCCCACTGATATCCAGGCAGGTTGTTATCTGACAGAGAAGTCAGCGTCTTCATGGTACCGAAATCTTTGTGTGCTTTCTCGCGCCTGCGCCATGAGTCCTCAGCGTCGTAACCCGGAGGCATGCACAGCTCTTCCACGTTGTACCCATGCATTTCCCTCGGTGGAGGGGTGGGGGGCTCAGGGGATGTCACCTCTGCGCCTACCACGGGTGGGGAGACCTTCAACACCGTACTCTTAGCAGCTCCAGTTTGAGCGCGCATGTCTCGCTTTCTCTTGGCTCGACGTCGAAGGAAGATCACAACAAGGAAGACGATTAGCAACAGAACTGCCAGGACCACAGCGATGCCGATGATTTCAGTTTTATTCAGTGGCCAGCCACCTCGCGCGGCGTCAACGTTCGCCAATATCTGTTCGCAAAGCCTCCCACCGTGCGTGCTGGTAGAACAGTTGCACAGGAAGCTACCAAGCGTGTTTATACAGACGCCTCCGTTTTGACAAGGAGAGCTTGCACATTCGTCCACATCTTGGGAACAATCGGCGCCTGTGTAACCTCCAGAGCAGAGGCAGACCGTAGATCCGTGATCCTTCTCTTCACACGAGCCTCCGTTCTTGCACGGTGAGCGATTGCAGTTATATCCTTGATCGCAATTCTTCCCGGATAAACCAGCGCTGCAGTGACACTTATAATCATCGCCAATATTTGTACAATCCGCGTTGTTCGCGCACGGGTTGGACGCGCAGGGCCTGGTGTCTTGCTCGCAGGTCTTTCCCTTGACACCCTCTGGACATGCGCAAGTGAAGCCACTATCTCCACTCGGCAAGCAGGTCCCGCGTTTTGACAAGGTGCGCTCGCACAATGGCCGGTGTAGATGTGGCACTGTGTCCCTATGTAACCCACTTTACATGCGCACTGATAACGATCTGTTGGATGCGAAAGACACTTGCCATCATTCTGACAAGGCTCGGCCTCACAGCCGACAAACGGACGGCAGTCTGGACCCGAGTGTCCTGAAGACACTCGCATTTCTTCGATGTTAGAGTCTCTACGCATGTGCTGTCACGTGGGCACGTGTTGGTGCGGCATGCACCCGATAACTGACAGCCTGGTATTGCCTTATATGGTTCAGCGGACACGAGACTGTTTGAGCCTGACATGGGAAGGTCTTCGCCGTTCAGATTCAAATTCTGCAGACAACCTTTGAAGCCATTCTCGACTTGTTGACCTGTAGAGAGAGATATAAATGTTATTCCAGTTAACCACTGTCTTTCATGTTCGTAAATAATATTCTTCCTTTTGGATTACAAAGCTTCTCTTACGGAGCCTCTCGATTTACAAATGAAGTTTTAAGAGCAACCACTTTGTACATAAAAAGCATTGGAAACCTCAACCATATATACCATAGTTCACAAAAATACAGACAAGCTCTCTGAGCGGACACTCTCGTAAACGGACAGCTCTACTTACGGCCGCCTTGACAAAACCCCGTTTGAACTCTAGCTCATACAAACTCTGTATTTACACATTCCCGTAAGCGGCCAGCTCCAGTTGTGGACACTTTTTCTGCTTCCCGCGGGTGTCCGCTTACGGGAGCTTCGACTGTAATGTACACTCATTGACAATTGTGCATAATTCTTCTCACCTCGCTTATTTATATCCCTCCGTCTTGTCTTGGACCTCACAACTTTGGCGCCAAAATAAATTGCGTTATCGTCCAGATTGAGTATTCTCATTTTGCCAGGAGACTTGTTCCAGGCGCGGTGACGACCTTGATCCAGGATCAACGTGGCGTGGTTACCTTGCCGCATGACTGTCACGTGATGCCATGCCCCATCATCCACTCTGGCCCAGTCTAAGTTCACCAGTCCGGCGCCGCTACCGAAATCGAAACGTAACTGAAGGCGACCGTTTACAATCTGGAGGAAGAAAAGAGATGTTAAGAAAATGTCCTAGGTTTCCTTTAATACAGTTACACGTTAGAACGCGGTAGAGTTTAACACCCCCCTACCCCACCCCCCGAAGAGGAAAGAAATGTTTTCCAGTTGGAAACTTGCATTTGAGAATTGTCTGAGCCCGCAATTTCCGGCAAAGTTGCTAAGCAACATGACGTATGCTGATTGCGATAAACTGACGGGACAACTTTCCTCGCGTACGTGCTATTCCAACAAGAATCGAAACGTGTTTTACTTATTTATCTTTGTCTTTAAAAGGAATCAGCCCGGCACAAACCTCCAGAATACTGTAATCATACTGTCCAGCGGCAAACACCAGTGTTCCTTGTGGTTCAGTGGTCTTGAGAGCGAGGCTGATGGAGCGGGACGGCTCATCAAACGATTCCTTCAATCGATAGCGGATGTATGTATCACCACTGAACGTCATGGCTTTGTTACCTGCAGAAAACAACACCAGGAACACATTTAGTCATCTCTCTCACTCAAAAGCTAAAATCTCCTTACTGATTTGCAGACATTTTGCTTATCTCTCTTTTGTGAAATTTGGTTTTAATCCAAAGTGCTTTTTTCTGGAATGACAAAATCGATTGTATTCGCATGCATGAGAGGTTTTAGATTGAGTGTAAAAACTAATTATTCTGAGAAATATGTTATTTTAGTTTGTCACGAGCGTGGATAAAAGAAAGAATCTGAGTCCCCGACGGGAATCGAACCCATGACCTTCCGCACACCGGTCGGATGCTCTAACCACTGAGCTACAGGAGACTGGTGGCGAGCGAGGCAATTTACTAGGTTTATAATATGTAACACGCGTCCTGAATACTGCTAGGATCAAGCAATGTCGAAAGCGCTTTCTTTATTCGCAATAATTGATCTGTTTGCATTTACTGAGCTAAGCAATTGCTTCAAAAAATCCTCTATCAGTTCTTTGCGTTTGTTGTGATTGGCCAGAGATAATTAACTGTCGCTACCGAAAGGTAATCACTTCAAAAAGTTCAACTTTACAAAAACAAGTAACAAGCTAGTACATACCTGTTATGCATGAAGTGTCCACACAGCCCGGTTTGTCTAAGTCGCACTTGGATGAATCCACGCACTGACACTGGTACCCCTGGGGGAAGTCCGCGCACTTGTACCCAACAGGGCAGGGACTGGACGCACATTTCCCTCCGGGACTTGCGCAACCTGGGACAGAGTATCACGTGATTAGTAAAACAGAATCACGTGAACAAATGATCCAGTCTCCCGTATATTAACCCTTTCACTCCCAGAGTCAAACCTTGAGTCAATAAAATGTGGTTCTATAAGTCTTAGTCTGTGAATGAAACCCTAGTATGTGACCATTCAAATGAAAGCTATTGAGCAGTAGTTTCATGTGGTACTGTTTAACTTTAAGTCTGTGGATGAAACCCTAGTGTGTGACCATTCAAATGAAAGCTATTGAGCAGTACTTTCATGTGGAACTGTTCGTTTTTGACATTTTGCAAATTAAATTCAAGATTTTTTCCTCAGTTTTGAGCTTAGAACTTTCGGTTTTGGGAGTGAAAGGGTTAACACACAGAAAAAAATTAACGTTCGAGCAGATCGAAAAACGGTAGAAATATTTAACATCTTTCTTGCTAACACAATCAATATGAAGTGGAACTTTGGTCATTTTGAAACAAATAAGCTCAACAACAAGAATGCAAAATAAAGTTGTAAACACTGTTTGTTTTATGACTCCTGATATAGCAACCTGTCACGGTACCTACCTCTGTCACGGTCACACATGCACGCATGACTCCTGGAATGCTCGTAAGAGATGTATGTGGTTCGTTCAGACATGATTCGTATTTGCTTGTTCTGCGGTTTGAAGACCGTTTGACATTCATAGTTCTTCGGGCAATGCATCAGCCGACACTGACTCACGCCTATGTACCCCACCTTGACTCCTACAGCTCTCTGGAAATCACCGCGAGAGGAGTTGAGCTTGTTTGCGATGTGCTGAGCTCCAAAGAAGCCCTGCAGAAGAACAATTGACAAACAAAGTTAGAAACTAACGAAGAGTGAAGCATATTAGTTGTGGAAGAACACTGAATTGGCCATTTCCGAGTTGCCTTTTGCCTCTGTTTCAAAACGAGTCCAAGTGCGAAACCTTTGATATGAAAATGAGTTTGATTTGCATTTGAACTTGTGAGTGAAACTCATTTTCATATGAAAGGTTTCGCACTTGGACTCGTTTTGAAACAGAGGCAAAAGGCAACTCGGAAATGGCTTATTGGCAAACGGAAACAACTGGTTGTTTTCGGGAAATCTTCATCGAGGTTCCGAAAATTCTTCGATTCTTATGAACCAATCCGAAGTAACCCGAGCACTGACGATAAATTACGTAATACGCGACGAAGAAGCTTGCTGTCGATACGGTGATTTCATCAGAATTTATTTTGAACTAAGACAGAAACTTACCTTGACACGCTTCATGATTGCAAATACAACGTCCAAACTACTATCCGAGGATTGCAGGCTCCATATATGGACATTAAGAGCGGGAACATTCAGGAGGGAAGCCAGGTAAGCTCTGCACTTGGCCAGGTTCCTTTCAACGAACATAGCAGGCCCCAAATCCGACAAACGAAGAGTCAGAGAGTGCGTCATGATGTCCTCAGTGATATCCGACACGACAATTTCCACGGGTGCGTGCGTGAAGTATTTACCGTCCGTAACGCTCACATTCAGGTTGTAGATTTGACTTGGTACGTTCGAAGCCGCACTGAGAACTCCATCGGTTGTTATGGTGAAGGGGCTCGCAGCGCGAGGCGCAACAATCGAGTATTCGAGAGGGTCCCCATCAGGGTCGCTCCCCTTGACGCTGCCAATCATAAAGCCGTTGAACTGCGAGCTGTACAACTTGAGGTACACGGTCAGCGGTTCCACAACTGGAGGATGCGTGACGCCCTCCACAACTCTGATGGTGACAGTCTTGTCTGTGTACCGTGGTGGCTCGCCGCTGTCAAACACGCGGATTTTAAACTTGTGTTCCCCGTCTCTGTGATCCAATGGACCCGCCTTAGTTATTAGACCATCCCTCTGCAGTGTGAACTTTGTCTCGTCTCCTTCGATTCGCATAAAAGTAAATGGACCCCCGTTCCCATGCCCGTCTCGGTCGTGCGGCCGTAAGGAGATCACAGTCGTGCCTACAAGCGCCTTCTCGCTGACGGACACCGTGAAATTCGTGTTGATGAATTCCGGCGGGTTGTCATTCAAATCACTGATGGTCACGTGTACCTGTGTCTCCGAGGACAACGGAGGTGACCCTTGATCCTGAGCCCGCACTGTGAGTGAGTACTTGGATACAGCTTCATAGTCGACATGCGCATCAAGACTGATCACGCCGGTCATGTGATCGATTTTAAACTTGCCAGCCTCGTTTCCATTCACGATCGAATAACGAATTTCCCGGTTGTAACCGCTGTCCAGGTCGGTGGCGAACACTTGAAGAACAAATGTGTCCAGAGCGGAGTTTTCGTCGACTTTAGCGGTGTACAGACCCCGCCCAAACGCAGGGGTGTGGTCATTTGCATCGGTTACTAGGACGTTCAGCGAGGCTGTTGTAGTAAGAACAGGAGGACCAACATCACTTGCTTGAATCGTCAGCGAATAGCTCTTCCTTGTCTCGAAATCCACGCTGCCTTGTAGTGTAACAACTCCAGTTTTCTTGTCGATCTTAAACATGTCCGCATCTGGGCCTTGGAGGATCTTGTATGATATCTCTTCATGTCCGGCCTCCCGGCTAATGGCGGTCATATTTGTTATGTTTGTCCCTATGGTGGCGTCTTCCCTGACAATGGCCTTGTAGCTGGACTCCGCGAACTCCGGTGGAACGTCATTAATATTCAAGACTTGAATCACTGCTGCGCATGTGCCAGACCTAGAAGGCGCGCCCGCGTCCTCAGCCTGCACGGTCAGCGTGTATTCCGCGTGCTCCTCTCTGTTTAGAGCCTTCTTCAGGGTTATTATCCCGGTCTCCGAGTCAATACGGAACGTATTGCCCGCCGTGTTCAACAAAGAATATGAGATCTTTCTGTTCTTTCCGATGTCAGCATCGTTAGCCTTCACTTGCATCAACACCTTGTTCATTCGTGCGTCCTCGTACACAGACGATCTGTACTCTGATTGGCTGAAAACCGGCCCGTTGTCGTTGACGTCTTCCAGAAGGACTGTTACATTACTGAAGCACGGCTGCCCTCCGCGGTCAACCGCTGACACCATGAAGTTATACATATCTTGTGCCTCGCGGTCTAATGACGCAACGGTTACAAGGCGACCTATCGGGAGAATGGCAAAAAATAAAGTTAATGACACTGTGGTTATGGCATAACAAATACTCCTGCTCTCAGTTATGAACTTTCAAAGCGCGGGAAAACGCGTGCGACCAAGTCACGATTGGTTTTGGTTTTGCATCTGATTGGTTGAGTAAGAGGCGCGAGTTTTTTAAACCAATCACAGAGCGTAGTGAAGCAAAACCAAAGCAATTCAGCGATTACTTTCGACAGTCAATTGAAAACCGTTCTTAGACAACGAACAGTTTATAGGTACTTTAATGGAACTGCAAAATTGTAATGTAACATAAACAACAACACACCGTGACGTGACGTGAAAAGCGTGACTCACCTGTTCCGTTCTCAATGGTGAAGACACGATTCCTTGACCAAACACGGAGTACCTCAACTTGCCATTATCGTCAGCATCAGGGTCAGTGCCTCGATTATCAACACCTCGGATCCAGGCTTCACGTCCTCGCTAACATGCACAATGGAGATGGACTGGGTACAAACTGGCGGGTTGTCATTAGCATCCAGGACTGTGATGTTCAGAGTAGCGAAGCTGGTGAACAGACCATCAGAAGCACTCACGTTCAGTGTATACGAAGCCACTGACTCGCGATCCAGTGAGGAGTGCACGAATACTTTACCGGTCTTCTGCTCAATTCCAAATTTGGTCTGAGGATCGCCAGACATGACGAAGAAGTATATGTCTGAGTTCAAGTCTTTATCGCTCGCCGTGAGTGTGCCGACTTCTTGTCCGATCAACGCGTCTTCACGCACGAAAAACTCGAAGATTTTCGGCGTAAACTTCGGCGGAGAGTCGTTCACATCCAGTACGGTCACATGAACAGCGGTGTGACCCGACAACTGTGTGACCTCGCCTCTATCAGTGGCGCGCACGCTGAGCGCAAGGGAGTCTGAAACTTCACGATCGAGCGGTGCCACTGTTGTAATCCAACCAGTGTGTTGATCAACAACAAAGAACTTGGACTCTCTCTTGTTGATGCGTGTGAAATCGTACAGGATCTGGCCATTGTTTGTGCCGTCTAAATCCTCAGCAAACACCCTCAGGACCTTTGATCCGACCTTGATGTTCTCGGGTATACTGACCCTGTACGGATTAGACACGAAATGGTTTGTTATCATTGATGTCAGTGACTGACACGATAACCACAGTACGCGCGACTTGAGCGATGGCTGAAGCATTGGCTTCGATAACAAGAACGTATCGCTTCAATGTCTCGTAATCTAAAGAATCCTTGAGTGTGATCTGACCACTAGAGTCAACACTGAACTTTTCTCCTCGCGAGATGACGGTGAATTTCCAGGAATAATCTTAAAACCGACAACTGGACGCGCACTTCCTGGAAAAGACGTACGCACCGTTGTCACTACAGCGTTGAGGTCCGTGTCCTCTGGCACGCTGACTCGGTATTCCGCTTTCTCAAACTGCAAAATCTTCGCGTTCTTACTTAGCACGTTCACAGACGCAGACACCATGTTCCGTAACTGCGGGTTGCCACCATCTTTCACCAGTACATGGAACATGTATGTCTTCTCTTCCGGTTGCTGGACAATTTTAATAAATCCTGTGTTGACCTCGATTTCAAACACCGGTGGGGTCTGGTGACCAAGAATGACGTACGTCAGAGCACTGTTACTTCCGGTGTCAGCATCATTTGCTGACGTCATCAGGATGTTAGTGCCAATAGGGTTCGCACGCTGGACAGTTACCTCGTAGCGCGGGAGCTCAAACTTGGGTTGGTTGTCATTCTCGTCTAAGATTCGCACCTGTTGAGAAAGAGCAAAACAAGTTAGATGTGGCTCGTGTTTCCACAGCATTTCTCGTTCTCCCAAACTACACTCGTGTTACCATAACTCTCAGTGGAAACACGGAAAACGTTTTCTGTTGTTTTTATGAAATAAAAGCACGAAGCAATTTTCTATGTTTCCATAGATTATGGTAAATAGTTTGAGCCAATCAGAGCGCGCGTAGTATCTTGTTTATTTCATAAATAGCAATGTCCTCTTTTACGGTCGGATAAACTAACTGAGAAGTTGCTCGGAGACATGTTTCGGAGCACTCGCCAGAAACTCTCCAGTGCTCGCAAGTACAAAACAATTAAACCCATATAAAACTGAATAAAACGAAGAAAATCGCATACCTCCACTGTGCCGAATCCAAACCTTCCACCCCCGTCAGTGGCTCGGATGGGGACAGACGTGAAGGCCTGGGACGAGTTCTCGCGATCAAACGTGAGCCTGCTGTATATCATTCCAGTTTCGGCGTCAATCATGAACTTTTCCGCGGCTTCCAGATCATCAACAGAATACCGGACACGCGCATAATTACCAGAGTCTTCATCAGTGGCGGTTACCATGGTGACAAACGTCCCAGGGGGGTAATTCTCGTAGAAATTGACAATGTAGATTTCTTGGTCAAATACAGGGCTGTGGTCGTTCGTGTCGCCGATCACCACTCGAACACTGGTCTGCGCGCTCGTCTTTCCATCTGTCACTTCAACGCCAAGGTCGTACACTTTACCGCGTTCAATTCCGACATGTCTGGAGATGGTCAGCACGCCCGATCTGGAATCCACTTGAAAGTATTCCTTGCCTTGTCCAGAGCTGATCGAGTAACGCAACTTTCCGACGTCATTCTCATCCGGGTCTGTGGCCACGACACGCGTGACGAAGAACCCAGGCCCCGCACTACCAGATATGGACGTGGCGTAGCTGTCCTGTTCAAACCTGGGCGGGTTATCGTTTGCGTCTTCAACCACAATGCGCACGCGAGCCTCTCCAGTCAGCGGTGGACTCCCGCCATCGGTGACGATGACTTTCAGTTCATGAACCACATTTTCTCGTAGTCCAGTTCCTTCGCGACTGAAATCTCACTTTCTCCTGGCTGATAACGAAGAATTCGCTCGTTTTGCTGTCGTTAACATTCGCGGTCAAGGTTTCCAGTCGGTACGTCAAGGCCTTGTTAACACCCGAGTCTCCATCGAACGCTTTGACGGAAATCACCGACGTGTCAATCGGCGTGGCTTCGGAAATCATCACCAGGTAAAGCGATTGGTTGAAAACTGGTGCGATATCATTGACATCTGTGACAGTAACATCCACATTGATTTCTCCGTACGATGTGGTCCTCGCGTCAGTAGCTCGGACAAGGAGCTGGTAACCAGTTTGAGTCTCGTAGTCAAGACGAGATTCTACTGTCAGGATCCCTGGTAAAATATAAAAATATAAATTAAAGAGAGAAGACTCGGAACGTATTCAAAGTGTATGCCTTTGCTTCGGTTTTGCTTTACTACGCTCTGTGATTGGTTCGAAAAACTCACGCCACTTTCTTAACCAATCAGATGCCAAACTAAAACCAATCGTGACTTGGTCGCACGCGTTTTCCCGCGCTTGGTGCCGGCTACATACGTTTGCTTCGAGTTCTGATTGGTTCCTTGTGTTGTTTTCGTCTGTTGTGATTGGTCAGAGTGATTACTTTGGTTTTGGTTTTACTACACTCACTTGAAAATCGCTCTATTTTCACACCAGTCATTAGAATTCCGCTCTGTATGCGGGAGAGCATTTACCTGATTTCAAATCAATGGCGAACTGATTCAAAGGATCCCCGTGCATGATTGTGTAAAAGATGTCAGCTCCTCCTGGACTCCTGGCTTGCACTCGACTAACTTCTTCACCTACTTTCACATCCTCCCTCAGTACTTTGCTGTAGGACAACTGGTCGAATATCGGCGTCTCTTTATCCACCACTTTGATCTTCACAATCGTTTTAGCGCTCAACTGCACCTGGCCTTTATCATGAGCTTCGATTTCAAGGGTAAAGACCCTGGGAACGAATACGTCATCCAACAGACTGTGGACCCTGATGGTCCCGGTGGTGTGCTCGACTCTGAAGCGCCCCTCATCTCCCCCCTTAAGTAAATATCTAGAATAGAAGAGAAAGCATCAAGCATATTAGTAAACTAGCGAACAATCTACATATCGTTTTTTCTCAGCCTTGTTTTAAGCAAATACAGTCGAAGTTCCTTCAAGCGGACACCCTCGGGAAGCAGAAAAAGTGTCCGCAACTGGAGCTGGCCACTTACGGGAATGTGTAAATTAATATAGAGTTTGTATGAGAGTTCAAACGGGGTTTTGTCAAGGCGGCCGTAAGTAGAACTGTCCGCTTATGAGAGTGTCCGCTAAGAGCCAAACTATTTTTCACTACTTTTTTTTTTCAGTGTTTTGCGACCCGAGCCGCAAGCGAGTTTTCGAGGTCTCCAAAAAAGACACTCGTTATTTTGCCTCAGGGTATGTTAAACCAAGCGGTAGTATTTTAAAAAGTTAAGTGCTTTCTGAGCGGACACTCTCGTAAGCGGACAGCTCTACTTACAGCTACCTTAACAAAACCCCGTTTGAGCTCTAGTTCATACAAACTCTGTATTGCGGACTTTTTTCTGTTTCCCGAGGTGTCCGCTTGCGGGAGCTTCGATTGAATAATCATAATTTTTTTTAAATGCTCAGTAAATATACAAAATCACATACTTGATAGCGCCATTGCTGCCTATGTCCTTGTCACTGGCCTTGACCTGTCCGACAAACGCTCCAACATCCACGCTGACCTGTACAACGAAGAAGTACGACTCCTCGGCAAACTTCGGCTCGTTGTCGTTCACGTCAGTAACGGTCACGTGCACCAAGCTCTGGGCAACTCTTGGCAATGGCTGACCACCGTCCCGAGCTTGTACAACGACTTCATATCGATCTACAGTTTCACGATCAAATTCTCTTCCGGGTAAAGTAGACATGATGCCTGTGCTTTCGGAAATGACGAAGAAATCCGAAGGAGTAACGATTGAGTAGGTGATGGTCTCGCCGACAGAGTAACCGACAGCCCGAACCTCAGCGATGTCGCTTTCGGTGCTCAATCCTTCCACGACTGAAGAGTTGTAGCTCCGTTGACTGAACTTCAAGTCGCTGACCGGCAGCGGTTTGCAATCAATATCAACAGTGGCTTGATCCGTGAAGTTCTCATCAGACACTTCCACTGTGATGCGATACACGGCTTCTAGTAGGAGAGAAGAGTTCTTGACAGTTATTACACCAAGTGTTGGTGAAATGTCGAAGACCTGTGTCAGGGACGGCGTAATGGGCTGCATCACAATTGAATAAGTGAGGTTAGTGAGAGGCGAGGTATCTCCATCAGTTGCGCTGACTCGGACGACCTCAGTGCCAGGGAAAGTTGGTAAATACACCACAGCGCTGAACACGGGTGATACAAACTCAGGCGGAAGGTCGTTCACATCCTGCACAGCGACCTCAACATCAGTAAAAGCGGAAAGGCTGGGTACACCATCGTCAGAAACCTTGATTCTGAATCTGTAGGACGACACTGCTTCGAAATTCAACACCTGGAGGAAAAGAAAAATATTGGGAATTAATTACGGGAAAGTACTACCAACTGAAGTTGGCGGAGGGGGAACTTATTCGGGCCAAATAGGTTAAAATGTCGCAACGACATTGTTATTTCAAAAAAGGAAAAAGCACATAGAGTTGAGAGCCACCGTCGAGGTGGCGAAAATCGGGAGTAAAATGAACGGAAAGTGGGAAATTCATATCCCCCCCCCCCCCTCTCCCCATCCCACCAAGGACAGATACAATTAACTCCATAGCCGTCGCTTCTCTTTTCTTTATTGTTACTCTGTGTGTAAACGCTTTTTTGTCCTTTTGTTATTCGTGGACCTGATTGTGCATTGCTTTATAGTAAATAAATACATTGTAAGTAAAGTATTGTAAGTAAAGTATTGTAAGTAAAGCATTGTAAGTAAAGTATTGTCAGTAAAGTATTGTAAGTAAAGCATTGTAAGTAAATTATTGTAAGTAAAGTATTATAAGTAAGGCATTATAAGTAAAGTATTGTAAGTAAAGTATTTAAGTAAACCATGTAAATGTTGTATGTGTTTAAATTAAAAAACGTTTTGTCAAAAAAAAAAAAAAAAAAAAAAAAAAAAAAAACTCCATAGCCGTTTACAAGGAATATTCTCTTTACCTCCGCTGTGAGCAGCGCTCCAGTGTGTGAGTCGATCCTAAACGCCGAACATCCAACAACCTCGTACATCAAATCACTGCTGCTGACGTCAGCATCACTGGCGTGAATGACGAGTGCATTCCCGTCTCCACCAATCACAGGCGAGTCTTCAGGCAAGCCTTCCTTTACACGCCCCACGTGCAGCACGTGGCTAAACGTTGGCGCGTGATCGTTTTCGTTGATGATCTTTACAATCAGTTGTGTTTGTCCTTCTCCGTCGCTGCTACTGGCGCGAATGAGAAGCTTACACTCGCTCAGCTCCTCGGCATCAAAAGGTTTCTAGGAAAAGAAAACGGATAATTGTTTTAACGTCCGAGAAGTGATCAAAGTTCAATTGAGCATCGTAAAACTAAAACAACTACAGTCAGTGGCCAATCACAACAAACGTAAGAAACAAAACGAACCAATCAGAACTCGAAGCAAATACACGTAACCGGCGCTAAGCGCGGGAAAACGCGTGTGACCAAGTCGCGATTGGTTTTGGTTTTGCATCTGATTGGTTGAGAAAGTGGCGCGAGTTTTTTTTTAGCGTATAGAAAGGAATACTTTCGACAGTCAATTGAAAATCGCTCTAGAAGGGAACTTGAAGACGATTTTTATTGTTGCGAGAGAAAAATTGTTTGTCAGGAAAAATCTTGTATTAATAATTGTGTCGCATGCGGCGTGAATTCCACTGAAACGTTGTAAAAACTCTTGTTGAACAAGAAAAAAATTGGACTACTTTCTGTCATTTACAATTTTGAGAAAATATCGGATGAAAGAACCCTTTACTACCCCAGCTTTCCTTGGCTGTTTATCGCCCATAATAGAGTTAGCGTGTCAAGGCAGCCTTTCG
The DNA here is from genome assembly GCA_029204205.1 of Desmophyllum pertusum. NCBI lineage: Eukaryota > Metazoa > Cnidaria > Anthozoa > Scleractinia > Caryophylliidae > Desmophyllum > Desmophyllum pertusum. Next base: position 194,769 of record MU826383.1, on the reverse strand, counting down.
TCAGACAATATGGCGCAGTATAAAGAAACCGACATTTAATTTACTCGTTTATACACAGCGTGTGGTTCCTGTTTGTGGCGACTTCAATATTCCCGGCAGGTGGAAATAGAAAGGAAATATCGATAAACGAGGTCAAATAGTTGAATATCTTCCAGAAAGAAAACGATTTCAAAAGTAAAATAATTCACGCTTTTTTGTTAGTACTGTGTTCAGCGTATTTGAGGTTACGATGTAGTGACTGTGAAATGCCTTTTGTCATTATATGATTTATGACTCGATGAAAAATTTCAAAATGACCGATTTGTGGTTACTCACTTTTATTCGGTAAACCAACAGACCGCCCACGAATATGTAATTGAGACATACATGTAGAGAAAGCGAACAGCAAAAAGACATTAACTCCGTAACTCAACAAGACGTGCTTTCCTCTACTGAAACAGAAATGTATACAATCTACAAGGCATAATTCCATTTAAGAGGATTGAAGGGCGCAAAAAATATAACATACCACACAAACTCCGCATAGACCTTTGCGTGAGCTTGTATGCAAAACGCCCTAATTTGCCTGATCACGCGAGGACGAAACATGCGTCAATAGTCGCAATTAACTCACTGAAGCGAACACCTTTGAGAAATTGCTGTCACTGGCACAAATTGATTGCTTGTAGCGGCTCGATAAAATCGGAATTTATTTCTAGAAGGTTCTATCGTTGCGTGTGAAGTATCGTGTGGAATTAATTAACTTTAAACACTGACGTCCGGCATCCTCGCGGCGATGAAAGCGAAAGTAGTTAAGACACACTTCGTTTAAAACTATAACTTTATAAATATATACTGTAGCTGTTTTAATAGTTGTGGAAGTAAAAATGGAAAACGTTTAACTTGGTGGGCAGCTTAATTGAAAGAATTCTACATGTATAAGAAAATAATAATATGGAATGTTTTCTTTCAAAGTCTTATCATTCAAATTAACGCGATTCGAATGACTTGGGCACAGACATGTCGGATTATGAAGTGACTAACAATTTATCACGGAAAGCAAGCACGCGAGACAAATCGAACAGAAATAATTTTGAACAAAACATTTTTTTTTATCAAACTTACGAGAGTTTTTGCGATACCAAAACAGTACTCAGAGAAAGCTAGACAAGTCAACCATTAATTTCGAATTGCAGCCACCTAAATCTTTTCATAAACACACAAATCCTCGCGATCGACAACGAGTTCTTGCTATTCAGAAATTAATCCCACTTAATCTTGAGAGCTTCGCGTCTCGTTTGATGTTTAATAACTCATAATTTGCCTCAAGATGTCGAGTTTTGTTGAAACAATCTCATTAACGAGTCATATAAGTGATAAAAAGAACACCATGCTATCCGATTAGCGACTCAAAATAAAAGAAAGGTTTATTCGCGCACAGTAAGACGTTTTTCCACAAAGAAAATGTTCATGTATATTTTCAGTAATGTTTATGGGGGGATCTGTCGTAAGCCGATGCATTTGTCCACCAAAATAAGCAAACAGTCCCAGCAGTATAAACTATCTATTTTTAATTTCGCTTTAAGAGAAATACTTTAAGATCACATTACGGGAATCGCCCAAGCTCTAGAGAGAGAGCGCGTGCTTCAACGCATCTGAAGTATGCCGCAGATTTTCTGCGTCCTTTTGTAAAGGTTAATAAACTTTAAAACAAACCCAGCTTACAAAACACTTCTCGTAGGATGTGGCAATAATTATATGAACAATCTTTCGTCAGCAAGAAATAAGCCCTTTCCTATTCAGAGCAAACATACTTTTTGCTTGTTGAAGTCAAAAGAATGCGGTATTTCTAATACGGTAGTCAAGTTACTTTATAATCCTATTAGTAAAAATATTCCATTTTTGAATGTTCCAAGTAACATTATGTTTTCATTCGAAATACATATGATCGTTTCTCACTAGGCAAAATTGTCCGAATAATTTCGCAAATAGACACTAACAGTACGATGTAAGGGTGACCATATTTGGTAATTTTCAATCCAAAAATAGAATTATTGCATGATTGACGTCACAGATACGAAGGCAAAAGTGGTTGCCGGCAATTCACAATTTTTAACGACGAAAAATTGTCAAACTCTTAAAAAATACTTCGGAATTTTTACCCCGAAGCAAGACACTATTATAGAAGCCATGAGTAATCAAATAAATATTTAAAAAATTCGGCTAAGTTTGCATATTCTGCGTTTTTTTATTATTATCATTTGGAACTAAGAAAACCATTAAAGTGCACTTGTTATCAGGAGCGTGCCAGCACTGGAATGGCTTCCACGTTTAGATAAAGAACTTCCAGAAACTTTCATGATACATCTGCGTAGCAGACAACTACATTCCCGCTACAAGTACTGCGAGAAAAAAATTCACAGAATGTAACAGACTCTTTACGGCCACAACAAGTGGACTCTGCTCCCAACAGGATCAGAATTCTACCCGAGTTGCAGATCGCAAAGATTAGATTACTTAAATCTTACCTTGTTGGACACAAGTCCAGATTTTCTGTCCACATCAAAGTCTTTCCAGCAAGCATTTTCCTGAGGAATGAGCTCATATGAAGCCAAACTGCCATTGAACACGACATTTATAATGGGATGACCAGGACGGACATTTTCTGTGATTGAAGCTTGGTATAATGGACGTTCAAACATGACTGGCTTCTTGATACCTCGCACAAAAATCTAAAAACAAAATTAAAAAAAACAATGACTTTTTGTAAATTCGTGAATATTAACTGAAGTTAACAGCAGTTTTGTGTAAGATCAATGTTATTTTCTAGAGTGGTGCGAATAAAGAAAATCATCAAACAACTATGACATTGTATCATTATAAAATGCCACTCTGTTTATGATTAACCTCAGATAGTAAACTCTCATAACTTAGACAACTCAATAGCAGTCTGTCAGTAATGAGAATTAATACTTTGGTTATGCGAGAAAAAAGTTGTTAACTTTTTTCCAAACAATTCAAACTTCCATAGAACCTCGCACTTACATGTACTGACCAGTGGCCTAAAACTTGGCAGTTTTGATAATTTTGCAATTCTTAATTTCTGGTATATCAGTTCTGGCCCTCTCTCTGTCATGCAGCACTAGCTCTCAGGAGAGGAGAGCATGACAGACAGAGGGCCACAACTGTACTATTTATAGCTCAAAATTTAGGTGAGTAGTCCACGCCCATGACCATTAGTTACAAAGGTGGCCTTTTACCAACAAAACTACTGCGTAGGATGCCTGACATTGAATTGTTAAGTTTGTCATAAATAACTTACCTGTACTTCAGTCTCCGCAGTCTCAGCTGGGGTTCCGCTGTCGGACACCTGTACTTGAAGGTTGTACTTGTCAATTCTGTTGTTTAACTTTGCGGCCACTTGGATAACCCCTGAATTCTGATCAATGTAGAATGCATCATTTGTATTACCACCCTTGATAGAAAATTTCAGGAGAACATTTGTGCCGTCGTCACTATCAGTTGCGAACACCTTGAGAATGGAAGTGCCAAGGGAAGCGTCAACATTGACTTCAGCTTTAAACTCTTCTCTGAGGAAGATCGGTTTGTGGTCATTGACATCATCAACAGCGATCACGACAGAAAATAGACTTTCTCTCTTGGGTTCGCCCTGGTCTGTAGCTTTGATGATGAGAGTGTGTTCCTTCATGTCTTCGTAATCCAGAGCCCCGATGGTCTTTATTCTGCCCGTTGAACTTTGTATCTTGAACAATTTTTTAGACTTCCGTTTTACTGAGCCCACAATGGCATAGTTAACTGTTCCACTGACACCCTCATCTGGATCAATTGCTGTCAAATTACACAAAGATCAACATCCATATTCTCAGTACTGTTTTCCATACATTTTATATAATTCAACTTGGGAGAATCTGGTTTCTAGTCAAGTCATGATCGGATCTCATAAACAAATATTGTGCTTCTAATTTTTTGTTTTTCCATATATATAGAATTAAATTTGAGATTTTTTTTCAATTTTGAACTTTGACACTCTTGGAAGCAAAAGGTTGTTTTTTTATAACAATGTAAAGAGAATCTAGCAATTGATCACTTCTGAGGCCTCTCTCCTTCTGCCCTGCTCGCTTTATTTCGCTTCTCAATCGACAGACTAAGGGAAAGAGAGACTGCTTGTAGTTGTAGTCTACCGCGTTACGGACACCTTGTTATTTTGGACACTTACTGCGGTCCCGATGGTGTCTGTATAAACCAGGTTTATATCAAGACAGTAATTTGTATTATTTTGATGATTTTCCTTGTCAACTGTCTACTTGACAATCAATTTTATTGTGTTAATAATATTATAACAATATTATTGTAAGGAAGAAATAGATAGTGAACACTCGATCTTACCTTGAACTTTGGTTAGTAAAGTTCCTGGCTTGGCATCTTCAGTGATATGTGCTTGATACTCTGTCATCTTAGGCTGTGGGGAATTGTCATTAACATCTAGGATGTTAATAATCAGAGTTGCCGTGCCGATATTATAGTCATCAGATGCATGGATAGTCAGCGTGAAAGAGCTCACTTCCTCGCGATCAAGTCTTCCAACAAGGGTAACCTCGCCCCTTTCACTGTCAATCTGGAATTTATTACCAATGTTTCCAGAGATTATTGAATAAGTCAAAATGTAGCTATCTAGGTCATATGCCGAAACAACGGCAACAACTGTTCCAACATTGGCATCTTCTTCAAGGGATTCTTTATAGGTCTTCTCATCAAACTGCGGAGGGTTTGACGTTTTGTCATTCTTCGCTCCACAGTCTAACGTAACATACACCAAAACAGACCTCTGAGGCATTCCACCATCTGCTACATTGACTTCGAAATCAATATAATCTCCATCTTTCCAGGCTTGCCGTGAAGAGATGACACCAGTCTTGGGGTCAATGGTAAGTTTCCCAGCATCACCTTCTGACATATGCTGAATTCCATAAGTAAGATCTGCATTGGTACCTATGTCATTGTCCATTGCCACAACTCGAAATAATTCAACAGGAGTTAAAGAGGCATCCTGTTCTTTGAAGACAGCGTTATACATCGTTTTCAAGAAATAAGGGTCATTGTCATTAGCATCTGTAACTGTGATTGGAAAAGTGATGCTTGCAGTCTTTGGTGGGGTTTTGCCATTAGAGACCATAACTGTTAGTTCATATGTGTCTTGTTCTTCACGATCAAGAGATGCGGTAGTTACAATCAGGCCACTCTTTACATCAATGACAAACTTGTCAGCTTCGTTCCCGTTTGTAATCGAGTACACCAAGCTTGACCCATCAGAACTTGGATTGTGAGCTTTGACAGTAACTACACTCTCTCCGTCGGCAGCATTTTCATTTATTGATGGATAGTAAACAGGAGGATTAAAATAAGGACCGTCGTCATTTCGTGCCTGTACAGTTATCAACACTGGAATATTTGTGTGCAGTGGATACATCTCGCCGTCCTTAGCCTGGACATGGAGCCAATAGTGATCACCTTCTTTGTGCTGAAGCACTTGTGTAGTTGTAATGACAGCAGTTTCAGGATCTATTTTAAACTTATCCACACCTGTTCCGTCAACGATAGCATAACTGATATACCACGAGTCGGCATCAGAGGCCTTTAACCGTAAAACAAATGTTCCAGCTGGAAGGTTCTCAAACACGGTTGCTTCTTGAAAGTCTCCTCCACTGAATACAGGTGCGATATTGTTCTCATTCACGTCAAGAATATTCACCATAACATTTGCATACGACGTTAATGCTGGTGTTGCTTTGTCGCTTACCTTAACAGTCAAGTTATAGACATTTTCTTGTTCATAGTCAATTCGGCGACGCAGCCTTATCACACCGCTTCCAGGATCAATCTTGAACTTCTTGGGGCTGCCCACAAGTGAGAATTGAAGTTGTCCTCCTAAACCTGTGTCTGGATCATCTGCGGAGACTGATGCTACAACACTTTCAGTGGGAATGTCTTCCGGAATGGAGACATTAAAACTCTTTGGAACAATCATAGGTGCATTATCGTTGATGTCTATCAGATTTACAATGACCATGGCGGATGTCACCCTCTGAGATGTTTTGGAGTTATCAAATGCTTGTACCTCAATGTCGTACTTTGCACGGTCTTCGTAATCAAGAGCGGAGGCAACTGAGAGTCGACCTGATTTGGAATCTATCCTGAATTTACCACCAAAGTCATTGAGCAGTTGATAGTCAACCCGTCCGTTGACTCCATCATCAAAGTCTGTCGCCTTCAACAGTACAACAGTTTGTCCACGTGTGATGTTCTCTAGTAAATTCACCTCATATACGTCCTTCTCAAAGATTGGCGAGTTATCGTTGACATCCAGAACATTGATATGGACTGCTGTAAAACTTGTTTTACTTGGAGAGCCACAGTCCGAGACAGAGATGTTCAATGTATAATTTGAAACTTTCTCCCTGTCTAGTAATGATCCAATGGAAAGCTGTCCAGTGCGCATGTCTATGTCAAAAGAACTTTCACTATTACCGCTGACTATAGAGTATAATACCATGCCATTAAAGCCTTGATCCTTATCAATAGCAGATAATTTTATGGCGGTTGATCCAATGGCAACATCTTCACTGACGTCAACTACAGATGCATGTGCCTGAAATTCTGGATAGTAGACATTGCCTGGTTTAGGAGGTGCTTTATCGTTAGAGGCCTGGGATGGTTTAAAGTTGCCTTGGGCCTTTATGCGCTCTACTGCTTTCAGGTAATTTGGAAAATCAATGCATTGTGCTTCAACAGCAGCAGCCTGTCCAGAAACAATCTTGATTTTCAGTTTTACTGGATGCTCTGACTTCTGGATGGAGTCACTTACTGTGACATACAAAGAAAATTCCTGCTGGCCTCCTTGAAGAGATCTTGCAGTTTTCAACAGACCACTTCTGGGATCTATCTCAAAGGTTTGCGCTGTGTTTCCAACTGGGTCTATGGCATAGACGAGTGCTTCAGATGCTGCAACATCAATGTCCACAGCGGTAAGAGTGGTTAAGATGGTTCCTACAGGCGCATCTTCTGCAACCTGAATATTGCAACTGAAATATTCAAAAACAGGTCTGTTGTCATTCACGGTTTTGATGCGGATGTGCACATAGGTCTCGGATTCCCTTCTGAATGGTGTCCCAAAGTCTGATGCGCGCACCTTTAAAGTGATGTACTCTTGGAGACCTGTGTCCCTATCAAGTGTGGTCAACGCCGTAATATCTCCAGTCTCAGAATCAATGGCAAAAGGAACTGATTCGGTGTTTATGATTGCGTATTGGACCTGTCCATTCTTACCAGTGTCCAGATCACTTGCTGTGATTGTTAGTAGTTTGACACCGAGCCGCTGATCTTCGTAAACCTCCAAGGAATTAGACGACTGGTCAAACACAGGATCGTGATCATTGGCATCCTCAACTTGAACAGAAACTTTTACGCTTGCCATTTGTCTTGGCTTCCCCGCATCAAAGGCTCGCACCTCAAATTCTAACTGAGGTTTAGTTTTGTAGTCCAGGTGGTCAATGGTAGTTATCAAGCCAGTGTCATGGTCAATCATAAATTTGCCACTGTCTGCACCAGTGAGGGCATAATAAACTCTGCCATTAATCTCCCCAGTGTCCCCATCCTCTGCAAACACGCGCATGACTGAAGAGTGAGGGGGCGCCAACTCGGACATCGTGGCCTCGTATTTACTTTGATTGAAGGCCGGTTTCATGTCATTGGCATCCATAATCAAAGCATGTAACGTAACTGTGCCACTTCGCGGCGGGACACCCTTATCAAAGGCAGTCAAAACCAATTGATAACCGTTTGGAGCTTTTTCGCGATCTAATGGCTTTATAACATCGATTTGGAACTCGTCCAATGCATCCTCTGAGCGCCTGATTCGAAAGTTCCCTTGTTCGTTTCCTGATGTAATTCGCACCTTGTTGATTTCGCCGCTATTTGCGTTATCTTGATCGGAAACCTGAATTACGGCGTAACGAATTCCGGTCTTTCCCTCTGTAATCTTTTCAAGCTGTGACATTATTTTGATCTCCGGCGAGAACCTGTTTACAGGTCGCACTGTAACGTTGATATTTTGGATTTTGGCCGACGCCGGTTTTGAAGGATACAAAGACCGATCTGTTGCGCTCACCAGTAATTCGTAGCTTCTCCTCCGTTTCCCAGCCAGCGTTCGCGTTACGGTGATTACTCCTGAAACAGGGTCTACAGCAAAGAAAGAAGATTTGGTTTTGAAGGAAAAATAAAGCCATCCATTTGGGCCAATGTCCGCATCTGTGGCAACCACTTGTGCTACTGATGTATGCAGAGGAATGTCTTCTTTTATCGTGACACGTTGAAAAGATGGAGAAATTATAGGTCTGTTATCATTGGAGTCTGTAACGCTCACATTTAACTCACTCGTGTCCAGCACGTCCTTTGTCCTTTGATTCTGTGCTACAACAGTTAGCAAATAATTTCCAACGCTTTCACGATTTGGTTTTCTCTTGATTTTGATATCCATAAAGACGAAATCCTTCACTCGTCTCGTGCTCACGGCGAATGCACCTCGTTCATTACCTTTTGTAATAATAAATTGAACTTCGCTTTCCGCCTCGTGGACATAAACACCCATTTTTAAGTCACATTTGACTCGTGTCCCTAATGGAGTTATCTCGGGAATTGTAGCTTGATAAATTCCTCCACTTGTAAATTTAATGTCTTTCTTGTTCGGCGAGCGATATTCCAATGAATATGTCGGAACGACGTCCACAACTGCCGAGATAGGACGACCCTGCCGCGCTCGCTCGTCTCCAAAAATTCTCAAAGTTTGTGTGTTGTTTTCCAAACTTTCTTCAAGAACTCCACCACAGATATTCACAGGACCACTAAACAAAATGAGCAACACCACAATGCCGTTTTGATACATCATTTTGCGCTCAATCCACACTCTTTTTACCTGGATGAGAAGAAACGGCAAAGACAACATTAGAGCGAAAAGATAACAAGTCCGAAGTAATTAGTTGTGCGTGATTTGTTTAGCCGGGAAATATCCTTACCGCCTATAAATGGTCAATTCATCCAACAACTTCATTAAAGATATGTGAAATTTACAAGTGATAGAACGAAGGAATGCCACAAATTTGAAATGTACAAGTCGCACGATGCGGGCATGCCCTTTATCGGTTCTAGAAATCCAACTGAATGTCTGGTGTGATGAATGAGTCGCGAGAAATTGATGATGTCCCGTGGGAATAGAGATCACAACAGGGTGTCCAACAGACAGGAAATGTGACAACCTAATTGACACCGTATCCATAGAGACAAGCCATTCCAATGCTAATTCAGGAAGGTATTTAGATTCTTTTATGAGCCATCGTCAATGTTCTCGAAAGGTCGCATGATTAAAATTCTCTCCAACATCGTTTCGGTTTCAATTTGTTTGGATTGAAGGCCACTTGATCGGCACGATTTGTGTTTTGTTTGCTTATGAAACCGGTTAAATGGTGCAAATTTACACCAGCTTCGCACGAATTCTTTAAGTGGCCCCTAATAACTTTATGAAGTGTCAACAAATGTCAGTTTTATCGGACGTCTGTGGTTTCCTTTGCTTGCGTGACATCATGATATCATTGTTATCTTTAGCCAATTATCTACAGAAGATCTACCTCCAAAGGATAAAATATGTCGCCACTTGACCGCAGCGCCACAGACCAACAAAAGGAAAACAATCAAAGTTTGCTCGAGGTATTAAACCGCCGCGGATTAAACCACAAAAAAAAAATTCGTTTCTCGTGACAAGAAAGCACATTGTGAAGATCACTCATAGACAATTAAAAGTATTACTCATACTAACGAACAAAAAGATTGAGCGATAGCTAAAGCCAGTTGAAACAAACTTTTGAAATCCTGCCCAATCACGCAATGTGGGATATTTAAATCCACTTCATTGCAATTCAATGCACGTTTCACTGTGTACTGAAGAAAAAACTTTCTACATGAATTTAATTACTACTTATTGTACTGTTCATAAAAAGAAGCAAACACTAAAAATATATACTGTTGTACGTCACATCCGTAGAACTTTAAGCTAAGTACTGCGGCAGCTTTCGTAAAGGAAAAAAGTTGAGTTTGTACCTCTTGAAATAGAAGGTATACCAGTGGAGTGCAGCTATTCTGAACTACTCAACTGGAAACCACCAAAAGTCGTATGATGAAATACACTTCCTTTCTGGGTACATCTGAAATTCAAATTAGCTGTAGTCCTTTTGATCCACAAAACTATAAAAATAACTCCATCCTGAGTTTAGTGTGGCGTTTAAAATTTTCCCACGAACTTTCACAAATCCAATTTCTGTACTGGGTTTTATTAAATTTCACTGCCAATTATTTTGCTAAGATTGCGTTGGATAATCACGCGATCAAAAGTTAAGAGTTTCAAAGCGTGATGTTACGTTTTAATCCCACAAGGGCACAAAAGAACTCTGTTGGTTTTAGAGACCCCTATATCGATTATTTTGGGAATAAAAATATGCTGATGATATAAATATAATAAACGATTGCAAGAGTGTTGAATATTTTGAGTATTCCTGTTACTGAAAATACTTTTCCAGAGGAAGTCAGAGTGGTTTCTGGACATCGTGCTCGCTATATAGCTCAGCGCACGGCGACAGTTTGTCTAACCACAGGAAAAAACAAGGAATAAAGTTAAGAACCCTAAGTTCCTGCCAGCTTACGTTCAAATACACGAATATAACCAGTGCTGTCCTTCCATTTCAACCAGCTTAACGAACTAAGGAGCTTCTAAGATGGTTCAAACAGCTTGTGACACTTGGCAAGTTTATCCTCAGTCATGGCTTTAAGCGCCTTAAATTTATACTACAGATGTCGATCAGTGTGTACCGCCCTCTTGTCAACGACAGTTTTCTCTCGTCTTCATTAGAAACGACGATATAGGGCACGTAATCTATCTCATATATATATTGATGTTGCGGTTCGTCTGCTGAGAGATACGTTTGTACTTTTTGTTTTGAGGTGTACGTAGTCCAACTGCGGTTCCCATTGCGGATACACGGAGAAGGTTTCCGCGTTTTGGATTGCTAGACACCTTCGTCACGAAGAAATTCACGGATTATATATATATTTTTAATTTCATTTCTTTACAATTAAAACCGATAATTCCACTAACCGTTATCTAAGAACACGATAATTTTCGTTTGGCTGCGAGCCGAGCCTTTGTTTCATATATATCGCGCTATTTTGCGTTCACCACAGATCTTTAGAGAAAAAGAGACTGACTGCTCACTCGCGCGCAGTCTAATAAATTACCAATCTGTTCGATGTCTGCACATTATAATTAATTTACCTTGATACATGTATAAATCGATATATAAAAATATATAAGATGCATTGGCTGGCTTTCGTGATGTACCATATAGAAAACGTTTTCCGTGTTTCCATATAGAACGAGAAATGCCGCGTGGGAACACGAGCCGCAAGCGAGTGTTTCTACAGCAATTTTCAGTTCTCCCAAGCTTTCACGAATGTTATCACAACTCTGTTGCCTGGTTTTCATATGATCGCAACGATCGCAAGAGTGGTTTCCATATGATCGTAACGATCGCAACGATCGCTTGTGTGAAACACGGAAAACGTTTTCTGTTGTTTTTATGAAATAAAAGCACGAAGCAATATTCTATGTTTCCATAGAGTTAGCGTTCTGATTGGCTTAAAACCATTTACCATCGTAGTATCTTGTTTCTTTCATACAATGTTGTGTAAGTTTAATTACTAACAACTGCAATCCGTCTCTATCTAAAAACTCAGCCCTAAACTCGTAATAAGCTATTAAACGTTTATTATCTTCGCGTTTCACCTTAATTCTTTCCGGACTTCTAGCGAAGTTGAGCACGAAAAGCCTTACTGTTCTTCATATGAAATACACTTTGGGGAAATCTAGTTCAATATTGTAGTAAATCGCTGCGAAACGCGTAAACGCATCCAAACTGTACTGATTTACCGCCCAAGAAAATAGTCCCCCCCCCCCCCCCAAAAAAAAAACCACTTCCAATAATAAGCTCGCTGAATATAAGTTCAAGGTTTAGATTTAGATCCTAAAGAACGATATATCTTATTCCGAATATAACGGCCCCCTATTGTAGAAATTGTGTTGTCTTTTATGTTACTACAGTATGCTCAAAGCCTATCGTTGCGTTATAGAAATATCTTTTATGCAGTATTTAATTATTGTACATGTATAAGGCTCAAACATTTTTTGAAACACAAAAATAAGCTCACAAAAAAATCCCGTTAGATAAATATAAGCCCATAGCTTATTAACGGAATTCTACGATAGTTCAGCCTCAATGTTCTTATCAAAGAGGCTCTTATAAAAAAGAGTGTAATGACTAATAAGTTTGGTATGAGTAGCATGCCTGAAAAATACACGATTCCTGGCCGCAAAACTCTAACAAGCGTAACCTGCGAGTGACGTCTCCTATTTCCTTGATTCACGCGGAAAAGGGACTTGAACACTTTTCCGCGTGAAGCAAGGAAATAGTAGATGTTTGCACGCAAGGCGTTGAACTAATGAGAGACTGAAGAAACCAAAACTACGGATGTGGCGTTCACCTGGTTCACCTTAATTGCCCAGTTTGTTTGTTTTATAACTGTTCTACGTGTGGCGTGCTGATACAGCTGGATGCGATAATTTTTTATTGCCGGAAGAGCTCGTCTAATCTGTTTGACAACAGTTCAATTAATCCGCAAAATGTCTCTGTGATAGTTTACATGGCCTCCGCTATCATCTGCACACGACACAGCAAAATGTTTGGGTTGTTCTAGAATTATTATTTCCTCAAATTCCGCTTTTTGTTTAGATAACGAAAGTCCCCCAAAATATCCGTTATACTCGCTATTTATACATATAAACTGCTGAGAAGTTCATAGACTACGAGTAGTCGGCCCTCATTTTTTTTTTCTCAGGGATGTCACATTTTCCCTGTTATTAAAGATGTGGTTCAGTTGTTGTTCATCGTGGTTTGATAGATAGATGAACGTTTAATCGTTTGTCTCACGATTTAGTCAATTTGAGGTGTTGACCGCCACGTTTCGTCTTCATCAGACAATAAGGTCAGTTGTTTACGTGTCGCTATATGTAGCTCGTTGGTTCGCTGCTATTGGTGCATTTCGATCCTCGTTTGCCTTAAACTCACAATAAATTGACCAAGTAGCAGTTCACAGGGGAAAAAAACCTGATAGCTGTTAGGAATAAGCTCAGTAATTTAAAACTTAACAGGATTTCAGTTGAGCAACCAGCCCAAAGGTAAAAAGTTATCATGGTTCACCATGTTTTGTCTTCAACTTCAATCAATGTCAATGTAGATATCCGATCTCCCTTCAAGACCAGAAATCTTATGCTTAATTAAATTCCAGAGAATTGAAGAAAAGACTGATTTTCTGTCCTAGAATTGAAGAAATTATGTCCGCATGTTTTACCAAAGAAAGTGGGCGAGAAATGTAGGTCCGCTATGCGTACTTGTGAATTACTGGCTATAAATACGAACTAAAGTAGTTCACGGCTAAATGATTTACCTTACAGCTAGCATTTGATAAGCTAGTAATTCAAAACAAAGTCGATCCATCAATGAACCCGTGTGTCCAACGTTACTAAGATAAGACATAACTATTTGCAATGTTTTGTCTTCAACTCAGTAATTACTGTCGATCAATGACCCGGCGCCATCAAAGATGCAAAGTTTATGGGTTTGAAATATCAGTTTATACACAAACAGCATGTCCTCGTATCTCAACTGTGCGAATTAGCCCGGCGGAGAAAATCGTTTTCTCCGATAAAAATCCATACATGAAGAATATACGCAAAATAATTTTCCAATAAGAAATGTAATTTATTGAATTGAATTAAGTAAAAAAAGAAACGCCCTAAACTCGTAAATCCAGTTTTTAGTAGAGATGTTTTGTAGTTCATCTTGGAAGAAAGTCTTTTGAATGAAAACTGAGCAATAGTTCAACAAAACACAGCTCCACCATTATTCTGCACAAGCCGCCCTCGGCTGGTGGCAGAAAGCCAATCTGAAACACTCAGAGGTTATATACCCCTTTCGCATAATTGTTTTTCGGTTCTCATTTGTCACGCCCTCTAAAAGCGTGGGAATGTGCATACATGCATGCAGCGCGCGCAGCAAGAAATAAAGCTACCCTTTTTTGACAATGGTCTCTTGTTTGCAGCATTGGCTCACTGAAAATACGTCTTCTACATAGCTTCTGTATGCGTGCTGAGTTTCGTGAGGCTTACATGTAGCGGTGATTCAATTGCAAACTCGAAGAACGCGTCAAATGTACAGTAGACTGATTTATCGTAACGAATGGTCAAATTATAAGGACTGAAGAAATAAAACCACTGCCGATGGTAAACTAAGCTTATACCCCTTGCAAAAGAAATACTGAGAGGAACTTCAAGTAAAGACTGATTTGCAACATTATCTTTAGCGCCCAAGTGCAATAAAGTGTTTAATTAAACAATACTTATGGCTGGCCCATATCCAAGTAGAATCGCTGATAGCTCTTTTATTCGTAAACTTGTCCGCCCTCTCCTGCAGTGCACAGGAAATTCCTGTCGCCTGTAAGTCTCTCGTGTCACTGTCAACACACTATGAGTAGGCGAGCGCGCGCGAAGCGCGTGAAAATCACCTGCCACGAGGACTAAGTTCGTGGGAAAAAAACGTAAAAAAGCGTGTGCGCGCGCGAAGGTGAAAAAGAGGGACTGAGAACTAGGACCAACGTCGCGAAGCTTCAGTCTTTTTCTTTAGTCGAAATTGTCGAGGAAATTGTTTGGGAAAGAAAAGCCCGACACAAAATGGCTTCCGCTTACTTACAGCTAAATAAACAGTCAGATAAAAGTTCCTCAGGGTTTTGTATAAGGCCCGTTTACACAGGCGATTTTTGATGCGATTTTTGTCGCGCAACTTTAGTCGCGCTCGAGCTCGCGATGAAAATCGCAAGTGTAAACTAGCCTGTGAAAACGGGCCTTTAAAGCCAACTTCTTGCTAGTAAAAAGAAAAACACAGAAACTCAAAGCAGAACAAACTGTATCATTGTCCTAGCGCCAGTCTCCCAGGTCTCCCCTCCCCTTCCCCCCTTACAGCTAACATTCGCGAGGGTCCGCTCGTTTTTCGAGTAAACTAAACGTCGGATAATTAGATGTATTTTCACATGATTGTACAGATGGCCCAGCCTAATAAAACAGACGGTCCTAGACATATAATGCAAAGGTTAACGAGTTAAACATGTTCAAACAAGTCTTATTACACCGAGAAGAAATTCACACACCTTTATTATTCAAGTTTCTGTTTTTTGCGATAAGAAATGTGATGACAGATGGAAGGAATACGGTGATTGGGAGAAAATGGCTGCGGCGAGCCATAATTACTTTTCACTTAGCGTTTTCTGTTTTCCTTTCTCTAAACCTTGGCCTAGGTATTAAAAATCATCCACTCTTGATAAAATGTTTTTATAACACTGAAAAGTATTTTAAATCCACGAGGAAGCCTGTATATTGCATGAACAGCGAACTGTTG
The DNA here is from genome assembly GCA_029204205.1 of Desmophyllum pertusum. Lineage (NCBI taxonomy): Eukaryota > Metazoa > Cnidaria > Anthozoa > Scleractinia > Caryophylliidae > Desmophyllum > Desmophyllum pertusum. Next base: position 179,164 of record MU826383.1, on the reverse strand, counting down.
CATGCTGTAAGCGCAGCTTCGTAGATTTAATTTTCAGTAGATTCCTTATAACTTTAATTTGATTTTCTGCAGGAAACAGATGAATTAGCAATACTTCATCAAGATAGATTCAAAATATCTAGAAAATGGTAGAGAAACGCCAAGACAAACTCGTTGAATGAGGCGAATTGTTTCCATTCATTCCTGTTTCATGTGATAAGCAAACTGGACGAAAACTTTCTTATTCTGTGGTTACGTACTATTGTGAAGAACATATTTTCTTGACATTTAAGATTTGGAAAATAAGTGCATTAAAAATTTATAAAACTGGAGTGGAACATGCTCGGAGTTCGTGATAAAAACTGCAAGATTTGCTACAAATAAGAGGTGTTCGCGAATGCGGAGTTCAAACAATTTACCAAATTTCATTTTACTGATAACGATACTTATTGATCGTGTAATGATACCCTTGTTTTCAAGATATTGTCCACCCTCATTACAAGACAAGATAAGCAATATTTGTGGTAGTTGAAACTTTACCGTACTTCGCACAACTCGTTAATAATTCAGACGATTTTGACGAACTTACTTCGAGCAAATCTTGATCTCTTCACAAACATAACTAAGTCTTTTGAGAATCACCATAAATAATAAAACCATTATTAAAGACTAAAAGATTTAAGTACGATAATATAGAAGTTGCAAACCTTCAAAAGGGTAAATAAAGATAGGAAAATATCTAGCGATCTTACCTTGGTCCGCGGTCGTGTTACTGATAAAATATCATCACGTTTAGCGGATTTCAAGTCTAGTGAGCGCGCAAGCCTTTCTCCGGTACTTCACTACAAATCAACCCACGTTGTTGAACAAACCGTCCTCGAGCCAAACACAGCTAGTGTCGGTACAAACTGATATTACAAACTTGTTTAACTTCGCAACAATGACGTCTTTCGCTAGGAATTACCGATATATAACCCGAAGCATTCGCTACTTCTCAAGAACACTTGTATAAAGATTCAATATCATGGAATCTAAGACATTTGTCTACATGTATACTTGCGGTTGAGTGACCCAGACCGTGGATTTAAAAAAAATCAGCACAGATCGCCTGATCGTTACATTATGAATATGTAGTATGGAGTGGATGACCCGAGGCTAAAACTCGACGAAAGACTGAGTGTTTAATTTGTATGCCCTAGCCGTCGGACATCAATCACTCTTTGTCACAGAGCACCTCTTGCTAATAACCATTGGTGAACTTTATTGAAAAGCTCGTTATACGCTTCAAGGGGTGTGTATTCTAACAATGCATGTGCAGTTAGCACAGGATCACAGCACGACGAAAACTAGAAACAAGAATTGAATGTTTTTCTCTCCGATGGAAAAATCTACATTGACAGAATAGTCTGAGCCGAGTGTTAATAAAGGTAATTAAAATCATTTTAAGAAGCCGCATAGAAGAAAAGGAATTTGTGAGTAATTAATTTGAAAATCATTAACATAACAAATGTTTCAGGCTTTCTTTTTTGCTACAGCCGGTGCTCTACTTATAAATTAAAACCGCCCGCCACATTCTTCTAGTCTTAGTCAAACAGTGGTGAAAGCAAGATTAGTCAATCGGCCGCTTCGTTTAACTTACTTAACAGTGGTACTAGTATGTGTCACGTCCACAAATCAAATTTAAATTTGTAGCAAAACAAAAGAAGAGCTTGACAAAAGCGAACAATAAGATCTGAGCAGAAGTGACCAATATTTTGGACTTTGGGCCGGTTTATTCAGAGTTTACTGAAAAGTCAAACCAAACATTTTGCTGTTGTGAAACTTCTCCGTGAAATAGTATTACTTTTGATCGTAAATGTCAAAGCGATTTTGCTGTAGGTAGCTGTATTTTTTTCCGTTCGGTAATAAGAACTGTTCTTTCTGGGGTTAACGACTTGATCGAGTCACAAACAATATCACGTCAATTTTTATATGATTTGTCCATACAAAAGACATATCATAAGATATCGTATAAAGCGAAGTCACCGTGTTTGTCGAAGAAATGTCACAAAATGTACACTTAGAGCTCTTTTCAATAGTTCTTTGCACTTTTATGAAAGAATTCGCATTTGACAGTATTGAATTTAGAGTTCCGGTTTTTAGTTTGTAAATGGACTAAATGTCTAAACACAAAGCAGTTCTTTTTCGGGTAAAGAGTTTTAGTATGTTAGAAAAATTGCAAGATGTTGGCGCATGTGGATACCTTTCAGGATTTGACTCAGAGAAACGTTATTCTACGAAGTTTTTGGACCAAAAACCCATTGCCCTCGTGTCACAGTTGGACCGAACAATGGCTTGATTAGCATACGAAACGCTTTTTGCCGACCACTTTACTTAGCAAAACAATCTTGTTCAAACAAAACGCGTCCACTTTTACCGAAACAACTTTTGTCAGACGCCGAAAAATGGCGGCGAAAAGTGAATAAACCCCCCTTGCGCGGTGCGAACGCAAAGATCCCTTACTCATATTACAGCCAGTATGTACAGTATATATAGTACTACATGTTAACGGACACAAAATAACCGTCTCCGTAGTTCTTATCTCGGACATAATAACAGTAAACATCACAATACAGACAGATCGCTCTGATAAAATTCATTAACGGACTGATGGAGTTTCCACTTGATGAAATAATGTCGTGCCGTGCAGAAATGAGCAATAGACCTGACAGATTTCCTGCACCCCTGTGTACCCACAAACGGAAATCTGCGTGGAATATGATTGCTGCGCTTTCGTTCTGGAAATTCCATTCCATCGTAAATCAATATTTCTGAACGTCGGCAAAAAGCCTCTCTAAGAATCGAAATAAAAGCGGAACATTTTGGCCATGTAGAAGGCTCGCGCAGAACTTTGCTGCCAGACATATTAATTAAATATTGCAATTCGATAAGTAATCGTTTATGAGCATTCAAAATCGCTATAAAATTACAGCGTGTGTTAAATCCCGCGCTGGTACAACGTGTACATAGAGGTAAACTTCGAGTTCTTGCAAGGAAGTTTAGTTATCGAATGATTTCTTTCGTTGATTTAATCCACAAGGGTTATAACAACATATATATTTAAGACTGGCATGGCTACTTACCTTTTATCAAATGTTTTATCTTGGGATTGCTGTTGAGAAAAGCTCATCACTTGAACAGCTTGTCAGATGCGTGATCGCTTAAATCCTCCGTCTGTTCTGCACACAATAGAAATAAAGATTCAAATACGCGTTCCACAAATCCTCCTCATGTGCAGCTCAATTATTTTATCGACCGGAATCACATTGGCTTCCAATGCAGTTCGTACTCACTTCACTTCAGAAACACGCTGCGTGGATCGAACAGTAAATGGGTTTCCTTTTCCTGTATCACACTCACAGGAAAACTATGTGGCTTGTAATTACACGACGCTTGCTCAGCGAGTTTTAACAAACAATAGAGGGAGTAGATACACAAAAGTATGCTAGATGACCCCGAGACAAAGGCCTCGTCCTCGCCCCCGCATCAAACAGGTACGCTTCCTTTCACTCTGATCTCTTGCGGTAGGTAACTTCCGGTCAGGAGCCAATCGAGTTCCGGTAAAAAGCTCTGGGTATAAATTTCCAAAGTCTGTCGGCGTTGTTTATGTTGAAGTCATGAAGTCGCCGATGTAAGCAATGAAACTACCGTCAAAATAAGCCAATTTTTCCCCTGTTTGACACATCAACTTGGGATTAAGTAGACCTGTTGATACTTTTTCTCACCTTCAGAAAATCAGACTTTCTCAGATTTCCATCGTCTCGCTTTTTGACTTTATATGGAACAAAGTCTGGCTAATATGAAATCATCGGTTATAAAAGAAGGCTTGGAATTCTGACCTTTACATAATGCGAGCATTTACCACTACTTATACTCCACGCGTGACTGTAATGTTTTCCTTAAGGGGTTTGTTTTTCATCCAAACAAACCCTGTATATGTGCGGTCTTGACAGAAGTGTGGCGCGCTTGGCATGCACTCGTGCAGTCCGTGCGTTATGGATCACTCTCTCAGTGGGTTTCCTGTTATGATTCACGCAGTTTTCGGAATTGCGCGCGCTTGGTACCGAACCGCGTCAAAATGCGATTATCAGCATCCAACAGAGAAAAGTTTCGAAATATGTACATTTTACACATGTTTTCGTTTTCCCACGTTGCGTAAATACTGTGTAGCCTGTTTGGATTTTATACTAAATGCGCCGCGGAGCTTATATTATGCGAGCGGCGAAGCAACAAGTGCGCAACTAGACCGCCGATCAGACCGGCGATCGAGAAGTGATTTTCTCGCGCGCGCGCTCGCGTTCTCGCCCACTCGACCGCTGAGAAAAACGAGGGACTACTGGCGTATTGCGCAAGACACTCGCGCGAGGCCCAAACTATGGGAAGCCTGTTCGTAGGTTATGTAAATATGTTTCTAAAATGGAAGATACAAAAATTGGTTCTCATTTCAGCTACCGATTCATAATCAAGGCCCAAGTATTTAAGAGTGATTCATCTAGTGTGTCCTCATATACACCAAACTGATTGCAGGGCTAGCTACTACATCAAGTATAACCAGGGTCTTTCTCCTTTACATCCCCCTCCCCGCGGGGCCCCCTTCACTAGAGCTAGATGGTGAAGACGGAGCGGGAAGCACCCCACATAGTAAGATCCCTGCAATTCAGGGCGAAAATAAGCACTTCTTTGGGCGTAGCCCCCCACTTTGCATACATGCATCTAGCCTGCGTAGCTGGCGGTCTTGTTGGCGCGCGAAGGCAAAATTCGTAAGCGGCGAAGCCGCTGTCGCGAGCGGCGGAACTGCGAGAGTCTTTTGCCTTCGCGCGCCAACGACTACCAGCTACGCAGGCTAACATGCATCGGGCGGAAAAGAGGAAAACTAACAGTAAGGAGGAGCTCCGAGACAGCGGCTCTACTTCATTAGGTTCTGTCGGGACCAGCTCAGTTTCTACTCACGACACGGTCAGGAGAAGGGGATCAGATAGATTTGTCATTATTAGTTTTGAAGTTGCAATCCTCTATTACCTCTTTCCGAGTTGGCAAGTTGTCCAGGTTCACGGAGTACTGGACCTGACTGGGCTGATTTAATTTACACCGAGAAATTTAATTTACCGCAGAGAAACTGATATATTTCATGTTATTTTTATATATTATAAGTTCATTTCAAAGTATCAAATGATTACTGATCTAGTGCTAAAAATAAAGGAAAGGTGACCATGTGAAAATATTATTTTAGAATCTTCTGTCTCGGCCCAAACTATTGTTAGTAGAAATTAAACTCCAGAAATCCAATTACTGATCAGAAGATTATGATGTAAGGGCAGACGTTATGGTTTTCTCTACAAGGGCAGTATTAGTGTTGGTGTATTTATAAAAACGGTGCTACTAACATAGCCTGCGTGCAGACGACTCTTATTTCCTTGCTTCCTTCCTTGATTTTTGCACGTGAAGCAAGGAAATAGGAGTCGTCTGCACGCAGGCTACTACTAACACGTTTTGTCTTCACCGCTGAGTGTAAACACGGCCTGAAAATACGCACGCGGCGAGCACGCAAAGCGTAAATCGCGTTGCATTGTGCGGTCATTGAAGTGGTCATACGTCTCTCTACCAACTTCGTCAAAGCCTGACTCATTAATTTGGCTTAATATATAGTCGACATTTCAGGCATTTAAAAGTTCAAATACTGATCAGCGCTTTAAATGGTTTGATTTAGTTTTCCGGTTTTTACAGTTATTAACTACCCTGCTTAACACTTTGTAGAATCTTATCTCTTGGAGTAAGGTGTATATATTAAGTGCGCATTAGTCAGAAATTATTCTTGAAATTCCAACCACGGGATCCTTGAAAATACCAAAAATAGCCTATGTGAAGAAACGCTCTCTATTGTCGTTTTTGTTTTACTAAAGGACTACGCTGACATACCGAACACCAAGATATTTCTGTAGCCAAAAAATGTAAAAAAAAAACACATCGGAGTTGGTCGATCAGTAGCCTCAGTGAATAGGCTCCGTGGTGGGGATGGGGTAAAAATAAAACTGCTTCGCGCGGCTCGCTTCGCTCGCAGTTTTCTTCAGTTTTTACCCCATCCTACCGCGGAGCCTATTCATAGGCTAGTCGATCAGCTGCTTCATTGAGCAGCTAGTCAATGGCAGAAAAATAACGATCAATCCTTTAGGCGCCAAGCTCTCAAGTTTTCTTTGACAAGTTCACGTGTTCGTCGTGTATCAGTCAATTTTTCAGTTTGCGTGCGGGTGAAATTTGAAAATGAATACTATTCCTACTATACTCAGTGAAAGAGGAAAACGACGAGTGAAATCTTCTCAAACCTGAGTTGTGTCACTGCAAAGTTTCATTATATTGCATGGGTTGTATAGCCGCGCAGGAGAAATTTCAAAGGTAGCTCATTTTTACGTTGGGAGACGCATAGTATAAATTAGTACCGACGAACTGTTATGGAAACCTGACAGAATGCTGAACCTGGGATGGACTAGCATCCCAACCACACTCGGGGAGTAGCGATACTTCTAGCTGCTTCATGCTACCAAGAAACCGGAGTTAAACGCGCGCGCCCGTCTATTGAGCCACTAGTCTCCAAAAAGCCGCTTTCTTTGCTATTTTTACATCGCCAAATTTAAGCCCGGCGTTAAGTCAATTTTGCCATCTCACCAAATTAAAATATCTCTTACATTTTGCCATTTCAAAATGCTTCCACAATCTCACTTTTAATCAAGAATAAATCAAGGGCGTGGTCGACAAAGTCGACGGAATTTTCTCGCAACTGAAAATGATAAAGGAAAAAGTCTGACGCGTGTAAACAATTACTGAATTCTTCAAATTTCTAACTGTAGTAGTGTGATGCAAAGGAAAATAGCTGCAAATCCGCTTATCGCAGGGTTTATTAAATATACAGATTACAGAAGTGAACGTATGCTCGCATCCGAGACTATCAACAGACAGTCAGTTTTAAAATAAAACAAGTGGCGCGACAGAGCTAGCCCCGAGAAAGTTCCACGATTATTTTACGTCGCTCGGAGCTATTTACTTAACATTCAGGTCCAACAAGTGTCAAATAGTTTTAAAATACACTAATCATATTTTGTCAGCTAAACAAACTGCCCGGCCGGATTATTGAGTATTGATTGACCTGGTGTAGCGGTTATGTTGTTCTGACTTTGTTATTTATACTGCTTTAGTACTGTGTATGATATAGCTGTAAATTTTCATATACCGCCCGTAATTCGAACTGGGCGAGGCTTCAGTTTCAGACTTTCCGCTCTATTTACACGACAGCCAGCTCTGACAGGCTTCATATTATACACGTTATTGCATTTAATTAATATTTTAATGTCGTCAGATATTTATATCTGCATTCTATAATTGTAGCTGCTGAATAAGCCTCGAAATAATTTAGGAAATACCCTATTGATTTGTCGAGACCACAGTGACAGGATGCACTGAGGATTTGAACAAGGGCCCTCCATTCTGCAAATTTAAAAATCCAGTGCCCCATTGAACAACTCGGTCACACCGGTCTCCTCGAAGAGTGAAATGGATCACAAATGGTGCAACTGCTGAAATTTATTTTTAATCAAATATAACTCGTACTCACTCACTCAGCCTCTTAATGCCAAATGGCACATTAGGCCTCAACAAGGTATCTCCAGCCTTCTCTGTCCTTGGGCCAATCTAACTGCTTTCTCCCACTCTCTATACCAGCTACTTTCAACTCCTTCAAAATCGTCCTCCTATACTCCTACAGCTGGTAAAAACTGAGTTTTTTTACGGCTTTGGAATCCAGATAAAAACCAATTTGCAATCGTGTTTATTCTCACTAACCCGGAATTCAAAGTTAAATTCTTCGTGACGGAATGCGCATGTTATATTTAGTAATTTTAATTTGATTAGTCTTTTTTTACGACTTTAATTTATATTTAATTTATTGTTAATTTTGGGTGTACGTGTGTCTGTTATTGTAACCAAGAGACTATTATCTAAGAGAACACATCCCCATGCCCCATGATAGTCTTTTTCAATCTATTTTAAGCTTCCCGCCATGCTGTGAAAGTTATTTTAGTTCTCGTCCCCATGTTGTAACTGAATGTGTGTTATGTGAAATTACAATGTGATGTATCTTAATAAGACAATAAAAAAAATTGAAAAAGTTAAAGGCCACTGAATATTGTTACAAACTTGTGACGTGCTATGTACATCGGCCGCCCCTGCGATACGGTACGTCTGGGTTTGCTGAGTACTATTCTCGACAAACCATAATTAAGATTATATACAGCGGCAGGAAACGCATTCCACATTCGCGTGATGATCATACGAGGTGATAAAGTTAGCACTTACAGACAGTTCTAGCGCACGCGAATTCGTGTTTTGATATAAATGCGTCAGTTGCCTAGCAATAAGTGTCAGTAAAAATATATGATAAAATCTTTAACGCAAGAGGAGACTTTAAGAGTATAAACACCTTGTGGGATTTGATAGTTCACTTGCTATGTAGTTTACATGAAAACATGTACACTTAGTTTGACCAAGATAACATATTAAACCCACTTCCGCAAATGAGCGTGATATCGACAAGTCTGCTACAGATCCGCTGAGAGTTTTCCGGAGTTCGTTCATTCTTGGCATAGTGTCGCGTAGCAGTCATGTTTATTAGTCAAAATTGGAATATTACAGTAGTTAAATATATCTAGTTATCCATTTTAGTTATAAAAATCGATTGCAGAAAGAGTCATGCTTGTGGATGATTATTATTAGTATCCGATCAAACTCTCTTCCAATAACAAGACTGAGAGCAGGCCAACACGAATATATTTGACAAAGTATAAATAGAAGATTGCACACTTTGGGGGTGATTACATGGCGAATTTCAGCCCGGGCTGAATTCGAAATTCCAGCCCGGTTAGGGGGGCTGAGATTTCAGCCCCGGCTTCCGAAACAAATCCTCTTGAAATGAAGTTAGCGGCGATTACATGGACAAGACGGACAAGGTTTCAGCCCGGGCTGAAATTTCAGCCGGGGTGAAATTCGCCATGTAATCACCCCCTAAGAAAGATATTGCGGTTTTTCTGCCATTGTTTACACTCACAAAGGCAAACATGACGCAAAGGCATACACAAAGCCGCAAACATGACGCGAAATACATTGCTTAAATAATTTCCCCTGCAAGTTGATTTCTGAAATGTATTCACGTTCCTTAACTTTATTGAGATGTCTGCCGAATTGTTTTGCTGTACAAATTTTCCGATGCGAAGCGTACAGTAGCGTTTTCTGTTTCGCATAGATTTGTCTCAGTTTAAATTTTCCCGTGGATTTCAGTTGTCTTATTCAGTGATACATTTAGTTTGTTGAGCGATACTTTGTAGCTTTCAGAAGAGTTCTAAAGAGAAACAAGTAATAAAACTGATAACATCCTAGTGCAAATAATTGAATTATGAATTATGTTATGAGTGTAATGTTATGAACCACAATCTTGTTAGTTCATTTTCTTGGGTGTTCTAATTTGAAGTGAATGTCAGGAGTGCTGGCTCGTGGTGGCCTCTAATTTTGCATCACCGCAAAATCGAAAGCGGTACAAGGACACCCCACCCCCCCCCCCTCCCCCTCCCCTAGAGTGAGGCTAGCTAGGAATCGTGCTCTAAAAACGAAAACCTGGATATTTCTTAGACATTATTCAGAGAGCGAAGTTTGTAACTGACTGTTTATTGCAATCCGGGAACATTTCTCTTTTGTTTATGAAGTTTTAGTTTTTCGTGAAAACCCATGTAACAGTTTTTTTCAGGAACCGCTCTTTCCAAGACTTCCTGATAAGGAGAAATAAAATTCGCGGAATTTAGAAAGCCTTTTATTTCACGCAAACAGACCGCTAACGGATTAATTAGGCTTTCCTGTTGATTGGTCTTTACCACAACAAAACCTTTGACGTCACCGACAGAAATAGTTTCCCAGTTCGTTTTCGCAGACGATTAGTTCTAGTTACGGTGGCGTAAAACAACATGCGAACATACATCTGCTTTCACACGCTACAACGGCACTGGCGCATTCAAATGCGGTGCTTAAACACGTGAACCAAATACATAAACTGTGCCGTTCTAATTGCATAGGTCTGTACGCTACAAAATTTCCAGCAGTGACACATGTACACATGGTACACCTATTTTTACAACTTGTTCCCAGTCCCAAGCGGCCAGATTATGACAAAAAGTAGCCTCTCCCTCTCCCGGAAGATAACTTTGCGAGCCTTTGCCTAGTATAGGGTGGTTTAAATGTTTAAAATAGAAAGGATGAGATCTTTAATGACTCTAATACTTTTCGCTACAATACAAGTAATAGCCGATAGTTCTCTTTCTGGTAAGGAACACGGAGATCACAAACCGGGGGTGAAAATGACGAGTTTGTGTTCGCGGAACCTGATCACGATCCGTCAGACCAGTTTTGCGAGGACAACAACCAGCGATGCAAGGTAGGGTTCTATCTACAGTCTCGTACAACATCGCTACGTCACAAGAACTGAATAAGTTATGAATAAAGGAAAGGATCTTAGAAAAATCTGCCCAGCGCTGTACACTGTGTTTTCGAGCTTTACCTTACCCCTACCCCCCAGATTCCCTGAATTGGGTAAGACCCAATCCATCGCGGCCACTCGAACACTTATCGCATGATCCAAGATGGCGTTTCGCAGCCGAATTAATCCTTTCCTTCGTTCTTCTCTGGGCGCCTTTAGAACGACAGTAACCAGGAGAACACTGACTTCTCAGTCTAAGGAAGGCGCGTCGTCTTTTCGTTTCGCTGGGCCACTTCTGATCGGAGCTTCGGCCGCTACTGCAGGGCTGTTTGCCGCAAATCAATTGTACAACAATAATTTTACACTCTTTGGAAATGTACATGCTGCAACCAAGGTGGGCGATTTTTTTTTATTATATCTGATTTACTTCCAAGGTTGATTTAGATGTTTAGATGACATTATCAGCTTGAACATAATTATTGATAACTTTTTATTTTCGGACTTTGATTCTCGATATTCGGCTGTCCGCATTCCACCTCGGTGAAATCGAAATCCCGATTCCTAATGCACCGATCAAATCGAAATTTCAACAACTCCCCACCCCTCTGCATTTTGGATTGTTCAAAATTCCCATCCCCCTGGCGCAAAAAGTTGTTGAAATTAAATGCCCCCACATATCCCAGGGTGGGGTATGTTATGCAATCAAATGCTGCCATGACTGTCACTCCCAGTTCATGAGTGAACAAAAATGGTGTTGTCCACCAAAGTTGTCCAAATTGGGACATTCCATTTTTTATCCACACACCTCCCCCCCCCCTAAGGATGGCAGGAATCCGACCCCTTAATTTTTATTGGTGCCCATTGAAGGAAAACAATCCAAAGGGTTTTTTTGGCAGCACCTTTGCAAAAAAATCCGAGGGCTTGATTGATTTTGCAGCTCCCTTGACAAAAAAATTTGAACCCTTGTGTAGTAAAACCCGCCATCCTTAGTGGGGTGCAGATAAAAAATGGAATTCTACCATGATTTGACTAAGCAAGGGCTGGTTACTTGCCCACCCAAGGCCATGTACTCCCCGGAATAAACCCCTCGGGAGGTAGTGTTTACTGATAGTGTAAACTTGCAGCCTTTTAGGAGGCATGGCATGCTGTGTCATTATCTGACGAGGTTGGTGACTTTTAACCTTGTATTTTGGCTAATCAGTTGTCAATATTTTTTGTGTATTTAGGTACAAAGTAACAGTAAAACTGAAAGAACCTTTATAATGGTAAAGCCTGATGGAGTTCAACGAGGTCTGGTTGGAGACATCATCAAGCGATTTGAGCAAAAAGGGTTTAAATTAGTGGCAATGAAATTTATGCAGGTAGGAAAGAGTGATTCCATGGCCAGGCATTTCTTAGCCTCCTACGCAGACATTCTTTTAGCTCGTCACACAATCTCTCTCTCCTCCCAACGTTGGGGAGGAGAGATTGCGTGATGAGCCAAAAGAATGTCTGCGTAGGAGGCTAGGCATTTCTTGGTTTCTGTCTTACTCAATTGAGTTTTCCAGGTAATCTGGCAAAAGGCAATGTTGAAACATCTTACTACTACACCTAAATGTTATTATTTCTACAGGCAAGTGAAGAACATCTACAAGAACACTATGCTGACCTGAAGAGTCTACCATTCTTTCCTGGACTGGTGAAACACATGGCCAGTGGGCCTGTTGTTGCCATGGTGAGGCACAAACTAGTTCATGTCAAAGGAGTCAGGTGTCAAGTGGAACGAAAGTTCTGTTCCTCTCTCCCACCACTATTTTTTTAATTTTTAATTTTTTAACTTTTATTTAACTGTAAGATTATCTGTAAAAATTATCATGGCGAATTCATTGAACATTAAACTTAAACTTGTATTGACTCCATAGAAGTAAAATACAGAGGAACCCCAATATAATGAAAGACCAGGAAAATGTGTTCATTATAATGGGGGCTCGTTATATCGGGTTCTGTTCCATACATTTTACTGTAACATTATTTCCAGACCTAGCAGGGACTTCGTTACTACTGTATAAGCATCTGATCTCTCAGGAAATCAAGTACTTTCTTTTTGGGAAGTGGTGACAGTCAAAATATATGAATAAATTAAGATTAACGAGCAAAATAAAATACTATTTTCCTGCAGGTTTGGGAAGGTCTTGGAGTTGTAAAGACTGGACGTGTTATGCTTGGAGAAACAGATCCCGTGAGTAATTAATGATATTCATGTTTTTTAATAATAATTAACTAATTAAATTAACACTTTAACGTTCCTGTTGCTGGTAATCTAAAGAATCAAAATAAGTACAAATATTGCTATCATGTACTTGTATTGATCTATGTCTTTGTATTCATCAGGCAAAATCTAACCCAGGAACAATCCGTGGGGACTTTTGCATCCAGATTGGAAGGCAAGTTAGATTTTTCTATTGATTAGAATAATTATCTTGAGTTTATGTAATAAATATAACAGTAAAGCCACTACAAATCAAGCAGGAATGTTGCTACTCCACTGGATAGAATACTATGGGGTGTAGAAATGTGGTAGAGTTAGGTTTGCCTAAGGAAGGTCCACGATAGCTAGGCTCAAACTCTGGAGCCTTACTAGTACTGCGCACTGTCATTACTCTACTCCACCTCATGATATCGATGAAGTATTTACGGTTTACAATATTATTTTTATTTCATTCTACAGGAATATTATTCATGGAAGTGATTCAGTAGAAAGTGCAAACAAGGAAATTGCTCTTTGGTTCAAGAATGACGGGGAGGTTGTGGACTGGATTCCAGCAGCTTATAAATATGTTTACGAAAAATGAAAATGTAATGATGTGTAATTATTAATAAATTCCATTTTTCATGAATATCTTGCTGTGTTTTGTAACAAGTAAAGAAGCAAATGACTGCTATATATATCAGTTTAATATCCAGTCAGTCACCTATGGGATCGGCCGATTGATCAATCAATCATTCAATCAATCAATCAATCAATCAACTCAGACGGTCAGTCAATCAATCAATCAATCAATCAATCAATCACTCAGACAGTCAGTCAATCAGTCAGTCAGTCAATCGTTCATTAAATATTGTTGGATCACGTAGCACAGAACTGCTAGAACAATTCTCCCAAGTACGATTTGATTAGTCAAACTCTTGGGTTGATAGAGGCATTCAAATTCCCCCAAACTGCCTCAGTCTATAAGGTCTGTAAAATAAGTAGGCCAATTTCAGTATTCTCCTTTGCAGATATTTTTTGTATCATCACACGATACTCCTCTCTGCTGTGTCGATAAGCAATGTATGGCAACCCTGTAAAGTGGATCAAAATCTTGTAACCAAAATCAGTAATAAAAAAACTTGATGAATAAAAAGCCCAATGTTTCATTTTCATAATAAAAGATATTTTTTTTGTGGGAATAGCATTCATTAGTGTATTGTGACCTATTGCGTGACCAGGAACCTTGCGTGACTGCGAAGAGCGGGCCTCCCCTCCCCTCAAATGTTTTTGAACACCTGATGTTGCCTTATTTGGACAATGGAAAATTTAAATGCCCAGCCCACGTGGCACGAAAGTCCTTTTCCGAAGAATTTGGCGAGGACTCGGCTGTTGCTTTATATTCAAGGCTTCTGTTGCAAAAATATACCTTATCAAAATGGCCGACACTGACAAGAAAAACGACACAAAGGAGCGAACGTTTCTCATGCTCAAACCAGACGCTGTTCATAGAGGACTGATCGCGGATATCATCAAAAGATTCGAACAGAAGGGTTTCAAACTGGTCTCCTTGAAATTCACGAAGGTATAATACCTGTTAACAAATTTGATGAGTCTTTGATGTCAGTCGCTGTTAGAATCATTTTATGGCTTTCACAAATGGTACATTGATAGTTATTTTGTATCTTTTAAGGCAAGTGATGAACTCCTTAGAAAACATTATGAAGAGTTGAAATCGAAAGGTTCTTTGAAGGGCTTATCAAGTACATGTCTTCCGGGCCCGTCGTACCGATGGTAAGGCAGTAGCTCGCGTAATCTTAGTTATTCTTTGTTGTGTGCATGCTAACAGTAATTCGGTTTTGACCGGCCTGGATTTTTTCTCATATAGTTCACGTAATGATGTTGGCAAAGGAACACGTTCTTTCTTGCAACAGAAGTTACGATCAACTCGATCGCGTGTTCCGTTTCCGAAACTTTTCTCTGCATTTTAGAAAATCTTGATTCTCGTACAGCTTTCTAACGGTTCACACAGGTGTATACGATCGGAATAATTTCGTTTGTTACGTTATAGGGAATTTTCATTTGTGGAATTTTAACTTTTACCTGACATTTTAGGGTTTTTTTTGGGGGGGGGGGGGGGGGAGCTCGAGGGGAGGGATGGGGGTGTGTTTGCATTGTTTGTCAGATTGCCTTTTCTTACTTCATACATTCATTTTGACTGCTTTTTAAGGAGAGTGGTGCATGGGTTTATATTTTGGGTTCTTTGAGGAGGGGTGTTTATTCAACGAGCAGCGCTTATTCAAAAAGGGCACTTATTTGAGGAGCTAGGGGCCCTATGGGTATAATTTCAATGTTAATTCCCAAGGGAGTATATATGTAGCTTTACTTTAGTACCACACATTACAAACTGTAAAAGATTTTGGCTAAATTTTCAAGATTCATACTACAGTATAGACAGAGCTACATGTGTACATGTACATGTACATTCGATTCATTATTTATTAACATAATAATATTAATTTTGTTATATTTTCAGGTCTGGGAGGGTCTTCGTGTTGTTAAAACTTGCAGAGATATCCTGGGTGAAACAGATCCAGTAAGTCATTACAACAATAACTAACACTGCACGAAAAGTTGGATTTGTCTCATCTTTGATTCGCGTCAAAGGTGAGTCAAAGATGGACGACTATCTTTGCCACAGTGGTCAAAGGTAAACAACACCTTTGACATCGCCTTTGACAAGCTTTGACGCGCGTCAAAGTTAGTAACAACTTTGACCGCAGTCAAAGGTACCTTTGACCCAGTCAAAGTCAAATTTGGCAATACCTTTGTTCCACCTTTGACTAAGGTCAAAGGCGTACCATCTTTGACCAAATTCAAAGACGGCCTTTGCCCATCTGTGACGTGCGTCAAAGGTATGGCAAAGACGGCCTTTGTCACCTGTGACTCTAGTCAAAGGTGTGGGTCAAAGGCAACTTTTCGTGCAGTGTAAATGCCTGTAGAAACAAGGGAATTTTATCGAAACAGAAATCAGTATAGTACGTTATTTTAATGTTCATTCATTTTATAAGCTGGTGTTTCAATAATAATACAATATATTATTACTTTCTTTTACTTACAGGCAAAATCTAAGCCAGGTTCAGTTCGTGGAGATTTTTCCATTCACATTGGCAGGTTTGTTGTATTCCTGTGATTTTGATTTTACCTGTTTTGTTTTTTTGCTGAGTTCTCATTGGTTCGTTTTGTCGTTTACATTTGTTGTGCTTGGCCGTTGTAATAATGCTTTCAATTGGTTTTTGTTTTATGACACTGCTCTAAATGCCTTAGACTGTTCACAGTCCCCTATTTTCCGTGTGGTTGTAGAGGTCGATCGCCGAGTTACGCCATCTCGGTTTTTCATGGTGAGCAAAAATTTGGGGAGAGTACAAAATGCCCCCACGCTATTAACCTCCAACGCCCATCCCCACGGGCATTTTGTACTCTCCCCAGTTTTCGCTCGCAATGAGAAACCAAGATGGCGGCCCCTCGAACTTGGCGATCGACCTCTACAACCACACAGGAAAATAGGGGGCTGAACAGTCTATAAATGCCTGTGTAAAAGCATCATTTTTGTATTTTATGTTCTTATAGTGATGTCTTTGTTCTGTTAGGAACATCTGTCACGGCAGTGATTCAGTTGCCACAGCAAAGAGGGAAATCGCCCTCTGGTTTAAAGATGATGAGCTTGTTGACTGGACACCGGTGACTCATGACTGGATTTATGAGTAACATGCTCTCTAAATGCCTTGTGAAAATTTTAGGTTTCAGTTTAAATAAAGTTTCAATGTCAATAGAGAGTGGCGTTACTGCAACTGTGTAATGTTTTATTTTCGGCAAAACTAATTATTACAATAATTTATTATTGTCAGGTCCCAGCAATGTGCAAAGGATGGATAACACTATCCAATGGATAAATCACTTGGCAGTGGATAGCATAGTTGGTTTTATTAACACTTATCCACTGGTTAGTGATTTACCTGGTGCATAGTGTTATTCAACCATTGAACAACAGTGAGCCTAGGAGTTTTAGTCCGAGTCATCATCATGGATGCTTTTCTGAGCCCCACCCCTTTGATAACAATTTAACCTAACCATACACAGTCCAATTAAGCCTTGCAAATCTTTTACTGGCCTTTTCCAAGCATCAAGCAAAATACTTAAATGCATGTGCATACTACATGTACATTAATTTTTGTACTTGTTACTACATGAAGGGCGATTTGTTGACTTTGACTTGTTAGTTCGGAATTGTTTTTTTCTTCATTCATTAAGTTAAAACAAAGGAATCATGACCGTGACAGGGTTTTGAAACTCTGATCAAAACCTCCGTAGATTTTTGCGATTTTATTTATGTAAATCTGTTTCCTCCTTCGTTTTGCTTTCAATAGCCCTTTTCAAGGTTAACCTGAAATATTTGCATAACAATACAGTTAAACATAGAAGCGAGGCAATTTCGGGCACAAGCTGTAAAACATCGTGATTTTCTTGAGCTCCTTAAACTATGTTAGCATAAAAATAGTTTTAAAACGGAGAAGAACTAAATATGCAACTATTTTAGTTAACGTTTGCCGTAAAGATCGTAATCCGATGTCCCTGTTGCTTATGCGAGTCTACTCTTTATTAAATAGAGAAAAGTCGTTTTACAATTTTTTCTAAAAACAACGTAAACTAAAAGAATTGTAGTTCTTCTACATTTTAAGACTGTTTTTATACTAAAAGAGTTGAAGGAATTCAAGAAAAACACGATGTTTTGCAGCTTGTGCCCGAAATTGCCTCGCTTCTATGTTCAAGTGTATTGTTATGCAAATATCGCAAGTTAACCGTGAAAAGGGCTATTGAGAAGACATATCAAACCCTTGAGACAGGGTTTGATCACATTTCCAAACACCTCGAATTTCATTAAAAATACTACGCTGCATGTCGTATTTTCAACTCTCTTCTCGGGTATGTTTGGAAATGTGATCAAACCCTGTATTATTACATGAAAAACTGAAGGAATCCAAAGAAAGTTTGCTCACAACCTTCTGCAGTAAATTTTCTTATTTTCTCATTGAAATAAAAAATAAATAAACATAATACAACTTAATAAAATATACTCCAATTTATTATATATTATTATTTTGAATAATAATTTATTATGATCATAAAAATTTATGTGTATGATACCATAATTTCTGAAAATGTTCAGTTTTTATTCACCCCAGTCAGGTCTAAAGAGGAATAGTGAAATAACAGTGTTTCCTTTGGAATATAAAAAAATATTGGGAAAAAGAGTTAGCATTAATATATATTTTTAATTTATTACAATTTCAGAAAAGGAGTAATGGATTAATAAATCTTTTATAATTTTAATAAGAATTCTTCACTCTGGTCTTTAATTTTAAAATTAACCAAAATAGTTTTGGTTTCACGTGGACTTAAATTTTCATTTAGCGGACCACTTCTTATAATGGATTGTTAACAGGCAAAGCTGCTTGTGTATTCTTCATTATCCTTGCTCTGGATTGCTAACAGGCCAAGCTGCTTGTGTATTCTTCATAACCCTTGCTCTGGATTGCTAACAGGGAAAGCTGCTTGTGTATTCTTCATAATCCTTGCTCTCTGTTTAACCTCCTCGGATATGACTTCAGGGCAAATGGTGCTCAAAATAAGCTCAAAAAGAACCTGCAACAACAGAAATGAAACAACATGGTTACCACTGGTAGTAAATGTTTGAATGTCCAACTTGTAGGTTCTTTCATGTTTCAGGTTAACTACAGCGCAACTATTCCAACCAAGGCCACCCGACAAAATTCTGTGCAAATTAGCGAATTAAAACCTTGGATGTTAACAATAGATTTCCCTCAAATTGTGGATCTAAGCAAACTGCACACTACGCAATCGATAAATTTGTGACCATTTTTATTGTTTTAACACTCGAACGCTATTGGTTAATTTGCAAATAATTTGCATGGGTGGCCTTGGTTGGAGTGTCATGCCATAAATACTAAGCACAAAATACAATCATTTATACTCACATAGAAGAGATGTTTTGTAACTCTAATATCCTGAAATGCTTCAAAAACCTGAAACAAACAGCAAAATTAGTAACCATGTAACGTTATAATAAGCTCCAAGTTTTGAAGAGCAAAGTGTGTCCAGATCTATGCTTGAAAATGCATTATCCCATGCTAGGGTTAGTAATAAAAAATAAGTCCTGTGTTTTATGATAAACTTGACAAACAATAATACCTTCAGAGTTCCAAGTTTACTGTTTTTCTTTCCCACAAGATTCTGAAGAACTTCTGTGGATTTAAAAGTAAAAAAATTCGATAGTTAACAATAATTCCCTTTCTTATTCCTTTGCAATAACCATGTATTTGCAACAAAAGGATTGTGAAAAGTTAACTTAAAACTTTTTACCAGTATGATGACTTTAACAGTGACTGTACATTTTTTACTTGCCTGGAATATTCTTTAGAAGTTTTTTGTCTAGCCCTTCTACTAGTTTCAATTTTTTCCTGAAAGAAAACAACCCACAGCGCTCAATTAAAATTATCTGATGTCAGTTCATGCAACACCAAGTACCGCAAACTCACAGCATTACATAATTAATCAGATATGTTCAAAATCCTTACTGTCTCAGTACGTGGTCCAGCAGGTTTAGCAAGTTCTCCTCCAGGCCACATCGAGTCACGGAACAGATGAATGTAGTACGTCACCATTGATTCAGATACAAGCCACTCAACCATACGATGAATTTCTCTAAACAGAAACAGTCAGCTTATTTAGTATTTTAATAAAAGAGAAAACTCCATCAAGCACCTTTTTGTAGCGCTTTCATGATTAACAATCTAAATTCTCTCTTGTAGATTGTACCAGTTGGGAGAAGTTGTTTAATTATTATCAACTTTTATCAGTTGACTTTTAAAAAGACCAAATGGAGTTGTAGGTCAACACAAGTTTTGTTGTTTATTTTGAGTAAGCTTGGCGAGTCTGTTCGGCCAACGTCTGTACACTTGTAAGTTAATGTTTCAAAACCTGCAACTCCATTTGGCCATGCATGCAAGCCTTACTTGTTAATGGTGCCTCCAAATGTCACTTGTACAAACGCTATTAAAGTTCTCCTCAGCCACTTGAAAACTGTAATAAAAAAATAATAGACATATATTATAATATTAACAATCATGATAAATTATTTGAATTGCGAAATTTTAATTTGAACATCTAAAACCAGTTTGTAGCAGTCAACAACACATTAACCAATTACCTCCTTTTAGCTCAAATATTTCACCAATCAATCCATAAAATGGCTCTGCAATGGAATCTTTGCGCATTGCACTGTAAAACAGAAACACTTTTTGTATTTCCTGCATTTTAACTGTCATTTAATAACAGTTGAAATGCAGGAAATACAAAAAGTGCACAAATCACCACCACAGTGTGTTAATCCTCAAATGTCGCAAAAAACCAATACACAAAATTTAAACATTATTTTAATACTAGTCTTAACAACTTTATATTAACAGTAATGCACTGGTACGGTAACCAGTACACACACTGTTAAATATAAATATTGTATTAATCTCTAATACCATTCAAATTTTATTTTTATTTTATTTATTTATTTACACAATTCGCAATGGCGGGTAAATAGACAATAGGACATATATTACGTCCCTTGCTAGGCCAATTAAACCCAAGTTTAAAACATTGAAAATCAATCACAGAACACTGAAAGCTTTTGCTAATTTTTAATTAGATTATTTTATGACAGTGATTGGATGTACTCGTTTACAGCTAAATAATCACCATGCAAGCACGCAAAAATAGTGGAATTTGTAGATTAAAATCTTTACCTGTCATCTTGATCAAGACCAGTTTCCTAAAATTGAAAACATGGAAGTAATAATATAATATAAAATGGCTTGTATCATTCGGACATTTTTCATTTGAGGAAATTAAAAATCATCAATTCTATCGTAATGTAAATTATTTCTAATGGATTTTACCTCATCAACTTCTTCACCAGGTTGAGGAATGATGTCAAAAGGCAAGCTAATCCAGGAGAAAATCAAAAGTCCTTACAAGTCATTATTTAATTCTGACTAATATTATTACTTAAAGGAACACTGTCCCGGCGTATTTTGCTCAAAACTGTTATAAATGCACGAAATGGTCCCTAAATGTATGGAATAAGAACTTAGTAACTTCTAACTGCAACAACATTAATTTTTTGCAAAATTTCAAAGATTCCGAACCAAACTTGAAACTTTGAAAAACTGACATCCTGTCATTTTTTCAAAAATCCATATTGCAATCTATTTCCATCCTCGCTGTCATTAGTCATCCTAACTTCCTAATGGGTTCCTGTCATTTGACGAGTACTATTATTCTACAGAATCAAACCATTATTGTTCAGCTTCCTATGTTCTAGATATGTTTTTAAGCTTCCCAAATCATGCTAAAAATAAGGACAGTGTCCCTTTAACTAACAATATTTTGCACATCTGAAACATACAGTAACAATAGCATAGCAGGCCACAGGATCCTGCTCACAGACATCAAAATAATGTATACATGGTACTAAAAAGATACAAAAATTGTAAAGAGCTAAAAAAAATGTTTATTCCAATGAAACATGATTATGTTTCAAAAATAAAATAAAATACATACATTTTGTAAGTACTGTTATCATATTGTACCTTTTTAACACTGATAAAAGAGAAAACCCTTTCTTGGTTGGTTCGCTGAAATCAAAGAGGAAAAAATATAATTAAATTTAAATGATTTACATTTACAGTGATTTACATTGTTACAGTGAAGATGACGCTACCGTTGCCACTCGACAAAGTTTTGATTATTTTTGGCATCTTTTTGACAACTCCTTCAAATTTCAACACTCCTTGGATTTTGATTGGTCAAGTCAAACGGAACCCATCCGAAAGTCGTCAAAAAGTTGTCAAAAATTAATCAAAAACTTTGTCGAGTGGCAACGGTAGCGTCATCTTCACTGTAAACCATGGAAGATATTGAACAGTTATTTGTTGTGCTGCTGTTTCAAATACCTTTGCTTCTTGAGATGTTCAGGACTTGGGCTGAGGAAGGAATACAGTTCTTCACTCAAGCACAGCTTATCATCTGCTAATAATGTCTTGAAAAAAATTAAAGAATTACCAAAGTTATATCTTGAAAATAAAGTAACTTTATGATAGGTTGAAAATGGGTTTGGGACATAAAAAATTATCAAATTATTACAATTTATTTATCAAAAACGTTTCCCTCTTTATGGGTAAATTTGCTTGTAGTGCGACCTGTTGCACAGTTTCCCTGAAGCGGATAAAGGAAAGTTACCTGCAGGTATTCTTCCAATGCTTTTCTTGATCGTTCTAAAAATTCATCATCAATGGATTTGTACCATTTTTTGGAAGGAACAGGCAAATCACGAGTGAGCCACGTACAACACTGCAAAGAACAGCTCAAAATCAAAATCATGTTAATTTGTAAGAACATCGTTCACTTGTTAATTGAGGGAGTACCTTATTCTCACTTATTTTCGCAAGTATTAATTTTCACAGTTTTTGCGATGTAGCCAAAAAAATGCAAAAATAAAGACACTATATTTTTTGCAAAATTTTAGGCTTTGATCCTTTTTTCTCTGAAATAGCAAAACTAAAGCCTCGCGAAATATGGATCAGTTGATTTCCTGAAATTAGGTATGTGCGAAAATTATATTATTTAGCAGTAAAATAATAGACAGTGTTATTACATGTACCTCTTTCAGCTTGATATGAAGAGTCTCAAAATCTCTGAACCTCCTGGTAACAACCCAGCCTTCTGAATTGACATTCCCATCAGCCTCTTTTGATTTCCTCCCTGGGGGTGGGGGTGGGGCTTGGTACTCCTCGGCTGCACTGTGGACCACAATAGCATACACGGAATCGACCTTTCACCTTCTGGGTTCCACTATCAACAAACACAATTTATATAACATTTTGAAATGTTAGTAGTAGTTCACGTGACATGTAAATGGAGCAATTGCATCATTAACCACTAGGCTCGATTACCAGCCGCTGTTCGGGAAAATGAGCCCGCGCTCCTCCCCCCGAACTCACGGCTGGACGCGTGAGTTTTCTTTTGTTGGTTTTTAGCCAATCAGAATACCGCCTGCAGAATTTCGTCCGGCATAAATTATCTTTCAATCTGATGCAAAGAGTTGTTTGATGCGGCGTTCGATCGTCTTCAAGATATATTTAACCTTGAAACTCTCGAAGATAGGCACAACAGGAATCAATTAATGGGCATGATTGTCTTGGTAATTCAACCGACAGGATGGATTTTTTATCCGCACCAAGGAAATACATCACGGCAAGTTTCGCGCTAAGCCGGGGAGCAAAGACACTACTATTACCGCACAAGGGAACTGATGAGATCCATTTGGACATTCAAATGTACTATAGCAATACAAGAAACAGTCGGTAAACTTGTGTGATAAATTTTGGATCTGGGATTTATGCAAATCATGTGGTGTAAGAACGCGACGTCTCTGGCGAAATTGCATCAAAACATTGTTTCTTGTCACGGACTGGTCATGTTACATCTTGTAATATTTTTCATCCGCGGTTTTCAGTCATATAAGCTTCACAATAAAGGCGAGAAATCAATATCCTTCGCGGAATATTTCAGATCAGATCTTTTTCTTTCGAAAATATAAGAGGATAATAGAAACTAAACGAATGTCACGAGCCGGAGTAGCGTTTACATAAATTAATTTTTTTGATTACGTCACAGACACGGCTTGTTCGCTCACGCGTCCAGCCGTTCTTCTCGGGGAGGAACGCAGACCGGACTCGAGTGAGCGGCGGAAATCGAGCCTACATTAACACTTGACTGTAGTATTTCCATTTTCTCTCCCCACCCCCTTCCCCTGTGTCATACCCCAAGCCTGTGCACAGTCTTTTACTTAGTATGTTCTGTTCTGCAATCTGTTGGACTTAACTGACTTCAAATGCACTGGGCTTTATCTCAACTTATTGACTTCTCCCCCCACCCCAGGATAATTTGACCAATCCAAAGTGGCAGATGTGAAAACATACAATAGTAAGTTGTAAAATGTAGTTTACTTACCTCTACACTGGGAATCTCTACTTTCCACTTCCCCAAATTTTTGCACCATTGATCTTGAAAAAAACAAACAAACAGATGATGATCTAAAGGCATTGTCGATAGTTTTACATAAACCAGGGCAAAAAATTGACTGTCTGCATTAAGAGCATTATAATGGGAGTGGTCAAAGGAGCTGTCCACTACAATGAGGTTTGATTGTGAAAATAATCTGATTTTAGTATTATACCTGTTCTCTCCACGTGAAACTCCAGCTGTCTTCGTTCAATTTTTAACCTCTCAATTTCTCTCTCCAGCTGCTCCATTTCCTAACAAAATCATAATTAAATAATACTGTATAATGAATCTTACTCCATCAAGCCCTGGTTGTTCAAAGGATGGATAATGCTATCCACGTTTTGTCTATCCAATGGACAGTGATTTATCCAATGGATAGCATTACCCACTCTTTGAACAACCACGGCTATTAAGACGGATTCCGCTCAACGTTCGAGCAATAATATAAGTGCAAAAATTAATTACTAAAAAACTACTCATAGCAAGGTAACATTTGAATACTATTAATTTTGAAACATATCACTTTAATTCACTTCTCCAAGTGACCCCGCAATTAAATTCTCAAGCATTCTCGAGAAAATTAATGTCAAACCTCGTAAAAAATTATAAAACGCACGCCATTTTGTTTTGAACTGACATGAAGCGTCTTTTTAATTAAAATATGCAATGACTTCTCTCACGGGGTCAGCTTGGAGCTAATTTATCGATAATTTCTTCTTAACTGTATTCAAAATGTTACCGTGGCACTATGAGTATTTTTTTGGTAACTTAATTTTTGCACTTATTGCTTGAACGTTGAGCGGAATCCGTCTTAAATTGTCTCGCAGAGAGATTGTCAGAATAGAAAAAATTAAAACATAATTTTCCATTGCAGCTCTTTACAGTATGATTAATAATTGTTACCTCCACCTCCGCTCCATAACTTCTCTTCACAAGTTCCAGTTGCTGTGTCTGAAGAATAATTAAATCATTTAATCAATGAATATTATTTAATAAATATTACATCAATCAGCAGGAGGCGGTTCATGTACGGTCCATCCTGCACGAGTTGGAAGGAGTGGGCTATACAAAATGAACCTAGGTGCGCTGGAGGATAATGGTTGATGCTCTATGCTCCCCCCCCCCCCCCCCCCTGGGGGTCTAAAGGAATGATGATACCAATTAGAGCATGTGTTTTTTGTTAATCAGCATTTTCTAATAACTATGACAGGTTAGCAAATTAGAACTTTATATTTACCTTTGAAGCAAGTCTTTGATCTAGAACTTCCAGTTTGTTGACAATTGCATCACTTCTCTCTTCCACGGTGCTTGGCTTACGTGCTACAACATTCATCGATTGAGTTAACTTTATTTCTACAGTAGTTAGTATTATTCAGAAATTAAATCTCTGAATCACTTTAAATTAATACACAATTCATATTAGGTAAGAACACATACAATGTACACTGTATGATAAAATTAATGAGAAAAATATTCACGTACCAAGCTTTGGAGTTCCATCACTTTCACCATCTTCAACCTGAAAATCCAAATGATTAAAACAAAATTAATGATGTCAGAAATAACTGAAAATCTTTCAACAAAGAGAATATGAAAAGTCCCATCAGATGGTCTTTCTACTTGATTTTTTAATTTTTAATTTTTATATTTTTATATTTTTTATAATTTTTATTTTTATAATTTTTATAATTTTTATTTTTATTATTATTATTTTTTTTTTCTTTCCTACTTGATGGTCTGTTCATCTCACATTGCATACAGTGTACATACAATGTAGTGCTGGGCATCAGTTCAGCACCTACATGTACTTCCTCTTTCAAACATTTTAACTTAAGTTAATCATTACAAGTAATACATGAATTTCATCAGCCACCAATAGCATTGCAAAAGTTTGAAAATCAAGGCAAAGGGACAACACTGTATTTTGAAATTCTCTTATAACATCAAAGAATAGCACAGGCGCAGATCCAGACCGGTTTCCACCATTTTACGAAAATCGGTCAAATTATCCAAATCACTCAAAATCGCGGGAAATTTCATTTTAGAGAGTGAAAATCTAAAAACTTTTATGGGGGAGCATGCCTCCAGACTTCCATAGATTTGGTGCTCAGACTCTAGTAAACCAGTCAAGTTTTTCCTGGATCCGCGTCTGTAGCACATTATACTTACATCTTCATCAGTGGAATCTGCATCATCGTCATTCCAATTCAAGTCCAGATCATCGTCGTCTCTCTTCTGAGCGCGCAAGTCGTCCATTTCTGCCTCTGATTGACACACAAACATGAAGTACTCCTCACTCAACACAAACTTGCGATAAAACCTCTCCTCCAGGTTGTTATAAACTCTTTTTGTGCCTCAAAGAATCCTTGCAGTCCATACGTTCCATGCAGGTATTGCTCCATTCCTCTGATCAGGGTGGTGTCCAGCATCACAGACTTGTCTGAAGACGGCGCAACATACACTTGGTATATTTCCTGTGCACTCTTGTGTAGTTCATTGTGCTTTACCAATTTAAGGTTCTCAACTGCCATCCAGAAACTGGGGAAAGGAGAGATTTAAACATGACCTGATATCATACACATGTAGCTGTAGGTGTAAGATGCCCAGACTGTACTAGACTGTATTTGGGGGGGGGGGGGGATTGGGGTATGTTTTAAACCAGACACCCCACCCCCCTGAACCACACATCCTGAAGCACACTCCTGAACCATGCACACCCACCCACCCCCTGAACCACACACCCACACTTCAACATGTGCATGCATGGTCGAGGGGTGTGGGGTATCGCACACCCTGAACCATGCACACCCAACCCCCTGAACCATGCACACAAACATGTCAGCACTGACCTGAGCATATTTTTGCTGCCTGTTTTATTCTGAAGGAACAGCATAAAGAAACTCCTTGCCAAGCTGTTGTCCATGACCTCAGTAAAACTCAATACTTTGGCTTGAGGCTTTGAAAGTTTTTGAGTTGGCTTTACTTTCTCTTGTCCTGTCTGTTTGATTTCTGTGCCTCCAGGATTAGTGTAGTCAGGACCCCTAACATTTTGATACGACGCTCGCACTGTGCTTTTGCCACAGTACACTGATTGATGTAACGCTTGAGATTACGCGCCCTCAGCTGGGCATCCTTCTTCAGTGCTTTTCCTTGCTTGTCGTCTTGTCCAAACTGGTCAATTCCTTTTAAGTTATTGATTGTAGTGGCCTGCATGATTTCTGCGATGATGTGATATCTAACAAGGAGATAACAGCAACATTAAAATCACAAAATTTTCAAGTAAACCATGTGACTTCTGTAGTGTTTAATGCAACTTGAAAAAATGTTTGACTGACGCTATACAGTACCACCCGGTGGTGGATCTAGGAAAGAGCCTGGGCCCCCTCATCCAAAAATTTTCCAGGACCATCTCCTTCTCTGTGGAGATTTCAGGCAAATATAAAGGGCATGAAAACTTTTTCAGGCTGCTGCACCCCCCTCCCCCACCCCCACTTCCCCCCCCCCCCCCCCACACACACACACCACCACCACCATATAAGCAGGTCTGGATCCACCACTGCTACCCACTATTCAGGGTTGGTGAGTAGGACTGGATCCAAATGTCCAGGTTCAAGCTGGCCAGGGTCTGTTGTCTTCTTCTTCACTTTACTCTCTCCCTTGTTACTGAGTTACCTGTGACCTGACACATGTGCTACGCCAGGGGCATCCTCTGAGACCCAGGGGCGGTTATTCGGGGTGAGACGAAGTGAATCGGGCAAAATCAGTGCCTCTTTCGCAAACTTTTGTCCCACAGATTTTGACAGATTTACTGTCTCACCCCGACTAACTGCCCCTGGGTCTCCGAGGATGAGCCAGGGGCCTTCAGGCCTTACACATCTGTTGCGCCCTCTGCTTCGTATCTCAGCAAATTCCAAATTTGACCATTCTACACCCCATACCTTGTCCAGTCATTACCTGATTTGCTTTAAAGCTTCCACTGAGTTAGATGTGTTGATCATTTTGATGAAGTCTTCGTATGTTTCTGCATAAGCATAACCTTGCTTGTGTTGAGCTGTAAGAGCTTCCTTAGCTTCTAAGTGCACAAGAAGAGTTTGGTTGATGTAATCTGGATCACACAGCATATCAGCCAGTGGCTGAAACACAGAGAAAGCTAAAATCTCGCGCAGAAGGTAGCGCATGGTGGAACAGCGAGAATTCTTGGGAGGAAGGAGGCAGTAGAGTAAGACTTCAGAGGCTTTCCGCAGATATTCTAGCTCTTCAGCTCTGCTTGTCAAGCACGGATGGAGAGTGAAAGGAAGGGCATTATCAGAGAAGTTTCGTGTATCTGCGAGTCGTAGCTGCTGGAAGTGTCCACTGAGAATTTCAACTACATCGTTGGACAGAAATTTCACGGTATCAATACATTTCAATCTGTCCACAACATTGGCCGTAACCACCCAGAGTTCTTCGGTTAACAGATCAACAAACGCGGCCTCGTCTTTTCCCATATCACGAAACCACGACAGGCAGAAATCGCGTATGAAGAAATCAAACACTTCTTGTATCGTTTTGTCAACAGGCCGCGAGACGACAGACTTGTGCTTGTACGGTTTGTGAGTCTGGCTGCGAGTTAACTTGGCGAGGAAACGACTCACAGTTTCGACTTTTTTCGATGGTTTTGGCGTCGGTGGATTGCGTTGTTTCCCAGAGAGAAGGTACAACATCACGCCGGAGAAAATCCCCATCACGGCTACAAAACAATTCCACAATGTCAAGCAGAGAATTTGAAGAAACCCGACTTGCCATAGCACAGCTAATAAGAGAATACAGCCCCCAATGAGGTACGTATGCATCATTTGTGAAATAGATGTCGACCCTACAGGTTTTATAAGACTTTTACATCGTTTTAACACAGCTGTTCGACAGATCTCCTCCGATTTCCAGCGATTTCCAAGGAAAACACCGCAATATTGAGCCTTCAGTTTATTTGTACAGTGTTACTACTGACAAATTCGTGCGCGAGCATGCTATACGACATAAGCCGCTGTACAGTAAATTACTTTTAGTTTTCAAATGGCGGAAGGCAAAGAGTCAAAGAAAGATGGACAGAAAGATGACTTTATTCCTCTTAGAAAAAGTACGAAACGAAAAGCAACAGGGGAGGAAGACAACTTTATGAAATCCTACTACAATGAGCTTGAAAATATTACACAGCAGTCAGAGGAACAAATTGATGAAATAAGATGGCAAAATGGGATTGAGATTCAAGGAGAAAACTGCCCCAAACCTGTCACAAGTTTTAAAGATTTGAATTTACCTCCAGAACTGCAGCAATACTTGGCTAATCATGGTTACATAAGCCCCACTGCAATTCAGATGCAAGCACTTAGCTGTGTTATGAGTGGCAGGGACATCATTGGTTTGGCAGAGACTGGGTCGGGTAAAACTTTGGCTTATTCCTTACCTTTGTTCATGTTCCTTAAAACAAGGAAGCCATGTTTACCTGGGAAGGACCTGTGGCACTTATTTTGACACCTACCAGAGAGCTTATGCGACAAGTGTCTGATCATGTGTCTGAATTGCTTCAATGTATCACATTACTTGATGCTTTCCCTGATAATGTTGCACGGAACTTTAACACAGATCAAGTGAATTACTCAAGCATGACAAATACGGTTCACATGGGCACTTATTTACCTTACACCTCGTTGAGCACAGGGACACCAAGGATGCCTGGTGACCATGTGGTAGCAAATAATTTGGAGTCGTCATTTTACTCATCTCCAAGGGCAACCCCAATTAGCATAAAATACCATTCAGTTGGAATCTGTGGTGGTGTGCCCATTTCAAGTCAGGTGCAGGAGCTGAAGAGTGGAGTTGATGTTGTCATAGCAACACCTGGAAGGCTACTAGACCTGTGTGAACGCGGCCTACTCAGCCTGGATAAGGTGTCATATTTGGTAATGGACGAGGCAGACAAGATGCTTGGTATGGGAATGGAGGAGCAGTTAAGGAAGGTCGTTGGGCTGGCGACTGGCACCATTAGGGCCAGACAGACACTGCTCTGGACTGCCACCATGCCGGAATCTTTAGAAAGACTAGCGAGGTCTGCAGTGTTGAATCCCATTACAATCCAGGTTGGACCGGTAGGTTTGATATCTCCAACTATACAGCAAAACGTCACATTTTTGTATCATTATGAAAAACCAGCAAAACTTCTTCAAGTCCTGCGAAGTACTCCATGTCCCCCTGTCATCGTGTTTGCGTCATCCATTCACAATGTGGATTATGTCACAGAGTTACTCAAGAAAGAACAGTTTCACGCATCAGGACTTCATTCCGAAAAATCTCAAGATTATCGCTTTAAGTTGGTGAGCGCATTTCGTGATGGTAAAGTGGATGTGCTTGTGGCAACAGATGTTGGTTCAAGAGGTCTTGACTTTCCAGAAGTGGCACATATTATAAACTATGAATTACCAGACAGTATTGAAGACTACGTTCACCGCTGTGGTCGGACAGGTCGGATGGGACATTTTGGAGTTGCGACATCTTTTCTAACTCTTGACTGCAAGATTGCTGAGAAACTCAAAGAAATGTTGGAGGTTATGGACCAAGTTGTTCCCAAAGAGCTTGAGAACACAAAACAATTTGGTAAAAGGATCATAAGGACAGAGTTTGGTGATAGAGTTGTGGATTTTTGATCAGTTTCTGTTACAGCGAAGAGCGCCTTACCATTGCCACTCGACAAAGTTTTTGATTAATTTTTGACATATTTTTGACAACTTTATCATGGCTTCCATTCAAACTAGCAAATCAAATTGCACAAATTGTGGGAGGCAGAGATGTCAATAAATTGTCAGAATGTGAATGTGGAGCTTGACATCTCCGCCTCTCATAATTCTTGCATTTTGATTGGCCAGTGGAAATGAAAGCCATCAGAAAGTTGTCAAAAAATTGTCAAAAATAATGGGCGCATATTCGAGGATTTACGGTATTACTTGTATGACTGGGAATTTTTCCTGCAAGGAATGGAGGAAATTATGATATTATAAGTCAAAATGTGAAAATGTCGCAAAAAGGTACATAATTTATTGACAACAGTAATCAGTTCCTACAATGTATTTCCTTGCCATGTATCCTCCCCGCATGAGTGGACCCTACTATAATGGACAAATCCTGGCTCACCACTTCCCCCCCCCCCCCCCCCCCCCCACACACACAATAATATAGAAATGAGCCAAAACAAATCTTGGTAACCAAACATAGCAAATCATAGTCCAACTCTACAAGCAAAAAGCCTGGCAGGAAACAATTCAATACAGACCTACATGTATGAACCTCTCGATACAGTCAAACCAGTATTAAACAGTCACCCTTGGGATTGGCTAACTGACCGCTTAATACAGGTTGACCGTTTAATACAAGTTCAACTGGCTTAAAATATGAATTTGACAACAGGGCAGTCCCACACAATAGTAACAGGCCTATCTCTCTTTGTCATTTGTAAAATAAATTTTAATTACGGTGTTTGATTACAAATATGGCCAGATATAATGAACATTCATGGTTTCCTTTTATGAAGTGACCGTTTACAGGTGAAAACAATTAAAATACACTCTTTAGGACTTTGTAACAGGTGACGGCGGCCACTTAATCTGATAGAGGCGACCGTTTACTAGAGGTCACATTTACAGTAAATTAGGGGAGAAATTTTCGGAACTAACTTAGAGGTTTGACTGTATTTGCTAAATCAGACGTACTCATCCTATACAACAACAACAGTACAAATGACACAGATCATAGGAGTCGTGTAGCCTCCTCCGCAGGCAACTCTTACATAAAGGCATGAGTGAAAGACTGGTACAGAGGACAAAAGGTGACTGAGTGGGTGGGGACTGGAAGAGAGGAAAAGGAAGAGTGAAGACTGGTACGGAGGACAAAAAGGTGACTGAGTGGGGTGGGGGACAGGAAAAGAGGAAAAGGAAGGAAGAGTGAAAGACTGGTACGGAGGACAAAAACGCCTTTCGCTCGCCTCAGCCCCAGTGCCCGCTCTTTTGCCCCTTTCTTGCCCCAGACCCGGAGACCCAGGAGTTGCCTGCGGAGGAGGCTAGGAGTCGTGTAGGCCTGTCACCTATTTTGAACTTAGATTGCAACATAAAATTATATTCGTGGTAGACTACTACTAAATTTATACTAAGCTATACTATATATGAGCATGCCATGCTATGCTACGCTAGCACCATGCGCTAACTATATTTAAAGCATCTTGAGGCTTTGAAAAAGTAAGTTGTTTCATTGTAGAAAACAAAAACGTACTATGACTACTATCAGGCTTGCATGCAGCTGAAAGCAAAGTCAAACTTGATATCAAATTTACATGAAATGTCTCGTCATCAGAATAACTCTGGACAATATTATCTAATAGGTCAAACAATGTTTTCTCCCTATTCTGAAGTTTCTTTAACTGGAATTCTGTGACTTTCCTTGTGTCACGAGCGTTCCTAAGTTGTCCACTAACTCTATCAAAGAATGATTTTCTTCTCATGGTATCCGGCTTCATTAGTGATGATTCTCGATTCGTCCTTTGCCTAGAGGCTACAATTGCTTTGCTTATTGAATCAAAGTCCACGATCAGCCAAGTGCAGGGGCTTTGGGTGCGTTTGTCTCCCACTTTGGTATGTGACCTTGATGGCTTGTTCTCTGTAGTTCTTTGCCTCAGGGCTTTGCTAATGGCGTCGAAAAATGTCTTATTATTTCCATGGTTAGAACTACGCTCGTCTACAAGAGCATATTGTTCATTTGGAATAACAAAGTTCTTTGCATGTGATACTGCATCGTTTATTGCAGAAATGAAGAAGTTCATGAATATAATGTTGAGGCTTACAAGAAGCAAAGCTGTGAATATTCGTCCAAAAGTGTGATTTGCATCTGATAGCTCATGGATGGGTCTAGCCTTGACTCGACCTAAATTAACTCAAATTGAAAATAGGCGGCCAACTGGAACGAAGAATACCTTCTCTCAGTTCCTGATCCTGTCCTGAAGATCAGGATCCCGAAATGAAGAAACGCCATAAACCCAATCACAAAAACTACCATGAAGGATCGAAGCACCTTTACAGATATTCTCAGTGTCCTTGAAAATATCGCCACGTGCTTATTGAATCGGATAAGCCGCAAAAACTTCAAAGTTACAATAAAAACTAGAATTCCTAAAACACCATTTTCGGCTTCCATCCAAGCAATGGCTTCTTGAAATTGATATTTGCATAAACGTTTTCTTTCATCTTTCTTACTGCAGACACGGTCTTGGCCGATTGCAGGATGTTCATCACAATAGCTAGTACAGACACAACAACTTGAAAGATTTCCACCCAATTCCAGAAGGATTTAAAATATTGGGATCGTTGTTTACAAACTCTGTAGCACATTCTTGCCACAAAGAGAAACACGAAAATAATGAATATCAGTATGCACATCAAATAAAATTGGTGTGATCCAGTTTCTGTGGAGTACACTGAAATAATTTCAATCCTCTCAAATGGTGCGCTGTAACCTGAGGGTTGGATTTCATAGAAATAAGTGGCAACAACTAGAAGATTAGTAGATGGGTTGAACGCAGAGATCTCTAGTATAACAGGGCGTGATTGCCGGTCCAACCAGTTATTTTCTGCAACATTTCAGTTATCATGAGACCGATTTTGCCCTCGTAGCCAAGGTCTGCCACGTATCCTCCCCCAGGGTAAAACGAAAACTGTCCCCACTTTGGCACCGCATCAGTTTCTCCGGGGTTTTGGTATCGCCATGGTTTTGGACAAAGTTGGATTAACTCGTCTTTCTTTGTGGAGTTTTTGACTGGGATCCAACCTGGTTTGTTATAAGGCGTCTTATCTTCGTACTTCTCTGAGTATGCGCCATAGCAGACTGGGAAGGCTGGCTTCATGTAATCCAAAACATTGCAGGGCTCTGAAAAGTTAGCATTCATAATTAAATGCAATTTTATTAATTAATAAAAAACAAATGAACCCTACAGTAAACACCCGCTTATAAGAACCTACATTTTAAAAGTCAGCCTGAATAGGTTCTTATATATCGGGTGTTTAGTGGGAAATCAGGCTGTTTAGGTTCTTAATTAGGTTCTTATTAATTCAGGGGTTTAAACTGTTTGCTACTGTTCAGAATAGTACTTTAATCCCATTATTTCAGTCGTGTCACAGAAACTACTAAATCATACAAAATCCAGGGAAATATAATACATTTTCCACAGTTTATTTACGATGTTGAAAGTTCTACTTGTCCTACAATGCTCAGCGCTAAAATATTTGTTGACCCAAATCTTACAAATAAGAACCTATTTCAAATGTCAGGCTGAATGGGTTCTTATATAATGGGGGTCTAATTTCCAAATTTCAGCCTGTAGGTTCTTAATCCACTAGGTTCTTATAAGCGGGTGTTTACTGTATTCAGACCAGGGGAAATCCGCCCTTACAGACTGAAACCGTTTATTCCAATATTCCATCATCCTCCTCCCCCGGATGTAAGCCGATGTAAGCCCTCTCCATCATTTGTCTTCTATCCTTACAGATAACGGATTATTGGCCATATATTGGTAGTACAATTTTCAGAGGTGAATTCATTCACCAATATTCACTGAGCCTTGGAGACGAATAATGGTTAAATAGTGGCAATAGTGACAATTTGTTGAATAATAATTTCAATAATCTACTTACCTGGTTTAACTCTAAGTTGTCTTAGCCGAGGCATTCCAACAAGAACAGAATGTTTGTTGCCGATATATATACTATGCTTTTCTCCTGACCATTGTACCATGCTCCTGCATAAGCGCCCGGGAGAAAAACACCACGTAACCAGCTCCAGTACAACGTGTTGTTGGAAACCTGGAGATTGGAGATAACAGATCAGAAATGGTATGGTAAGTTTAGCATGTGATGAAGAGGATGACAGCTTAATTATCCAATTTCACTCCGTATAGTACAAACAATAGGAACAAAATTAATTCTCACACAACCCCTAACTAGCCGGCGTTGCAGATGAACTTAACTGCCGGTAAAGTCCGGCTGCGAACCAGCGACCAAAAGCTTGTTCAGACCGCCCACCCGCCCTGCCCGCCTGCCCCCTGCCCGCACGCCCCTGCCCGCATGCCCCCTGCCCGCACAATTATAGACAGTATAGATGCTGATTGGCGCTAGTATATTCCTGTTCTTTTCTGTGCCATGATTGGCCGAGATAGTAAAAGTGTTGACAGACCAAACACGGCTCCAAACACGACTCCTAACCAAGCTTTAGCCAGAAGGTGTCCAGGTGTCCTGTGGACGCCCAATCCTGGAGAAAATGATGAAAAATGCACCAAACCTTTAACAATTTTTGGGGGACATGCCTCCAGGACGCCCACTTTACAAATTCTGGCTAAAAGCCTGCTCCTAACAGTTCGTGACATTTGCTGTTCTCTATAAATTCAATATACAGTTGTAGAACCCGCTAACTCGAACTCAGTTAACTCAAACTCCCCACTATCTTGAACTCAAACCCATTCCCCTTGCCCTTGTTTTTCAGTCATTTACTATCTCGAGCTATTTTCTGTTTGCCTTGGGAGATCAAGTTAGCGGGGTTCTACTGCATGTTGTATTATGTGTTCACTCTTTGGTCTGGTCAACACTTGTACTATCTCGGCCAATCATGGCACAGAAAAGAATGGGCACATACAAGCACCAATCAGAATCTACTGAATTGTGTGGGCTGGCGGGGGTCTGAACAAGCGTTTTGGTTGCTGGTTCGCAGACGGACTTTACCGGCGGTTGAGTTCATCTGCGACGCAGGCTACCACTAACGTAACTGACTCTCATTGTAACACTCCAAGGCTTACCTTGTGAAATTGTGGTAAGCCATCCCGAGTGGATTTGGTCATTAAATACCGATGATCATTTCTGTTTCCGTAACACACCACCATCAGAATGAAAACAAATAGACAGTATACAATGAGTTCCATGTAAAAATGCAACATGTTCTGTTTCTTTGCCTGCTTTCTTCTCATTTCCTCTACTTCGGAAATATCCATTGTCCATATCCTTCCTTTGGAGCAAACATGTTCCGCAGTTTCGCCAACCACCGCTGCGCCGACGGCTGAGAAACCATCTCTTTTACATCTCTTGAATCTTATTATTGTTTCCAGGAATACAGATGCAAAAAATACTTTAGCAGGTTCATTGACTGCAACACTTTGGGCAAATGATATCAACATTGAAGACAACCACTGTTCACTTATACTCTTTCCCAACCAAGGCTGTAAGAGATAGAAAACTTCGCAGAAACAACACAGGTACAAAAACAAAGAAACCAAGCAATGTAACCAAATAATTTATGCCCAAAACATTCTGGTTGTTCATTTGTTCTCAAGCTTCCTTTTTTAAACAAAATACGATAAGAATGTTTATTGGTGCAACAATAAGGGTGCTTTGAATTCCAATGATAACCTGTTTCCAAGAACATTTAAGTGGGCCGACTTGGATGACTTGAGCAGATTTTCCTTTGAGCTCATAAAACATAGCATTTGCTAACATGGCTGACAGCAGTATTGAAAGGCAGCAGGATGCACGCTGCACTCTTGAAACGGGATTACTTGGTGGCTTCGCAAACACTGACACCCAAATATGTTTCTCTGTAAGACCCCTCCACCAACGTTTTGACAAGTCATTTTTGAAAGCAGCTTCATTTACCGAGAGCTCTAACAGTCTCTCTATTCGTCCATCGCCTGCTCAAGAGCTAGCCACTGACTGTTTGAAAATGTCCACGATCTCTGCATTTGCTTGTCCATAATTACGACGTCTTCAAGAAACCATGATGGACGCAATCCAGAGTTATCGTGTCCTATTCGCACTTTGTTTACAAACCCAGAGGTGTACCAACATCCAGAACAAAAACCACAGAGCTTCCTCGATAAAACAGTGAGTCATCCAAACCAGCTTCATTGCTAAGTTGTATAATTCCAGTACTACCTTCGTCACCATGCATCTCAATGGCAACCTTAGCTGTTGTACCGGCATTCCTCCAGATCCCAGTTGTTATGGTTATTTCATACTCGTATGTGTTACTTGATGACATATGTAGTTTACTTGTAGGAGAATACTGAAAACAATCATATATGACTCATAATTAGTAAGAAATGACAGTCACAATAATATACAGACAGACAGACAGACAGACAGACAGATCTAGAAAGACAGACAGAGGGACGGACAGATCTAGAAAGGCAGACAGACTTACGGAACAAAATAAGAGAAGAATTAAAATAACAGGTGAACCTTTTCGTGACCTCACAATGCACTAACATTAATCCATATATATAGGGCCATATCAGGGTGTTCATTAGGGATCGGAGAATTCTCCGGCTACTATGCAGAATTCTCCGCTAATTTGAAATCTACGATTTAGATTATAAATTAAAGATTGAAGTTCAAAAACAATTTATTTTGTCTTGTTTAGCCTGAAATCAGGCTCCTGAAGAAAATTTGCGAGCGAAGCAAGCCGAGTCGCTGCAGAATGCTGAAATCAGGCTCCTGAAGAAATTTTGCGAGCGAAGCAAGCCGAGTCGCTGCAGAATGAAAGCGACGGAGCCTGAAGACATTCCTTTGCTGCGCCGATCCGCCCTCCAGTAATTAGTCCTGTTATAAATGTCAACAGTCACCTGGAGTGTTTGGCGTGTTTCCCAAATTAACTTCTTGTTTACTAGAATGGTTAAATAAATTATTTTCCCACGCAAACATGATCGTTTCATTTCAAGTATTACCCATAAAACAAGCTTGAAAGTAAAAATTGCTAAAAGTAAGCGTATAAAGCGGTGAAGACGGCTTCGTCCACGAATTTTCCGTAATACGCGTATGCAAAATATGTAATTTTAGCCAACGCTACGTCTGTTGAATGTTCAATTTTCAGCCGTAATTTTCTCTCACAAATGAAAGGACTCCAACGCAAAAGATCGCCGGCTAACCGGCTCCGTGTCCATTTTTTTGGCAGTTTTTATCCTTACATTTCGAACTTCAGCTTTCAGGCCTAAACGGGACAACTCTTCGGCTTGGTCCTTTCTCCACCCGAGGTTAAACTCTTGCCAAAACCAGTCAAGAGAGTCCCAAATACATCGCGCTCTTTTGCCACAGATTCTAGCATATATTTTGCTCTTCCTTGAGCCAGGGATATCTCTGAAAGATCTGATGGCAAATAATAAATTCCGTAACGCTTGCTCAATTCTCCTGTATTCAACTTCACAAACAACGCGTGACATTGTGTTGTCAACATCTGTTATCATTCACCGCGAATCTGTCAATATTAAGCAAAATGACCAATCAGATCATGATACCAGAATCTGGTATCATGGATCGGCGGCGTCAAAGGAATGTCTTCAGGCTCCGTCGCTTTCGTTCTCGCTCCAGGCAGCGACTCGGCTCGCTTCGCTCGCAAATTTTCTTCAGGGGCCTGATCTCAGGCTAGTCTTGTTTGGCTTTCATTGCAGTCATATTGCTCCATCTTTTTGTTTTACTGTAAAAATATCATCTCTCGGCTTCAGTAAACTTGGAAATGGCTGCGGTGTTTTAAATCGCCCTATAATGCATTGGGAACCCTGCATTAGTTTGCATACGTCATGTATGCTGATATATTTTGTCTCTGGAAATGTGGCAATCGTGTTTTGGCTCACATAAGCTACAAAGTTAGCGGCTGGAGAGTCTCAACATGTTTTAATTTGGAGTTTGTGGTAAGATTGTTATCTCAACCTACATGTAGCCTGACGACTAAAAATTTGCATTTGGGGACTATTTTTTTTCAGTTAGTCACGACTTAACAATTTTTTTTAACAATGTTTTTTTGTTGTTGCTGCAGAAATGTCGAAACGCTTCTAAGAGAATTTTTCAGGGGGGGCATGCCCCCAGACAGAGCTTAATTCATTCCCAAAAGATTACTTAAATTCTAATGAAAACCCTGCATATACACCACATGGCTTAAAGAGGCCCAAGTAATTAGTAATCCATACACGGCTCATAACTACATGTATTTGGTCGTATAAAGGTTCATGTTCTAAATGGTACCAATTCCTTTTAAACGATGTAATAACAAAATTAGTATTAGTTTAATTCTGACTCTCCATCTGCCCCTATTTGCAGTGTGATGAACAAAGCTTATCCATTTATGGTTAAATGTAACGGAATATTGTTATTTATTTTCTTTTGTGACTGATATCATCGGGCCGGTTTCGAATGGTCGTAGATTTATAAAGGTTACAAAGAATCCAAAATGTGGTCGCTCGGTCGTATTAACGAGGTGGTAGTTCTAAGAGATTTTCAGATAAGAAACTGACTGAGCTTTTGTTTGGGCCAAAAAATCTGAAATAATGAGGCCTTGCTGGCCCATTTGAGTAGGGGTGTGCTGCTAGGTCGTAAAACCTGACCCTGTTTATGACAAAAATTTTGCACTTCCCCTACCCTGTACATGACATGAATTTAAAAAGGTAGGTGTTTATTGAGCATTTGATTCCTGACAGTGATCTGTTGTCGACATTGAAATCGTTTTTTGTCAGACGCAACTTGGTTGGACTGCAGCCGAGCCTGCAGAAAATGTCGGGGGAAATATTTCCTGAGTACCTGATGGGCACCCATGTACCCTGTCTATGATAGCGTCGAGTCAAAAACCCAAACCCTGTTTATGAATCTTATAGGTCGAAAACCCATACGATATTGGGCGGCACATACCCGTATATAGGCTATTTATGGGAGTACCCCCCCCCCCCCCCCCCCGGGTTGTTGGTTCCACCCACTGTATCGTTATTTCGTCAATTATACCCAAATAACTGAACTTATCAACGTACTGTTCTGGCATCTTTCTTGTCTGCTCTCCGGGCCACAACAAGCACAATAAAATATGCCAGGAAAGCCACCACTACTGTCACAATGACCGCCACATTTCCTGTTTCCTCAAGCCTCTTGAATTCTACAAAGACCTTGTCGAAGTCGATCGGATTTGGTTTGACGAGAAGGCTTCCTCCAAATGACGTTAAATGGTTGCATGAACAGTTGACAGATCCATTTAAAGACGCAGATAGAACCTGTTGGACAAAATGTTGAAATGTCAACAAAAAAGTTGTTTAAAAAAATTGAAAAACATCTATGTGTACAGAAAATTGGATACAAATATCAGTCATTTTGGGGTTTTTAAAATTTTCCCGCATGCCGCCATTTTGTATCCTATGACGTCACATGGTTGCCACTATTGTCACAAAACAATAGCTCTTTTGTTGTGTAACAAAAGGGCAACCATGAAAAAAAATGGCGGCCCGCGAGTAATTCACAACACCAACTAGCAGAGATTTGAAGCCAGTTTTTTTGGTTATCACTGAAAATGTTTTGTTGGGTTTTCTGTTTTTAAAACTATTTTTTCCATCATTATAATGGCAATTTGTTTCAACAGTGTCCACAGGATTCCTTTAATATCAAGGTAATGTTAAATAACCAACAACTCGCATTTGGAAAGTAAAATGAGGCCTGTTCCTAATGGCCAGGTGGCAATGCCCTACAGCAGCATTAGCATCAGTTCAATTTGATCCATTGCTTATCATCATTCAACTTATCCCAACTTACATGGCAGCCATCCGTTATCCAAATCTGTCGCTCATCTGACCAATAAACACAGCTTCCCATAGCCACCCTTAAGGTATAGTTTTGATCGGTACTTGGATCATAAACAGGCACTACTGTTCTATTTTTGCTCTGGGGTGGTGTAGGAGGAGGACTTTTAACCTCAACACAAGATCGCTTTTGCCGTCGTAGCCCAAAACATGAACGTTTCTGTCTCCTTTGAGGTTTCTTAACATTGTTATGACTCTCCACTGCTAAATAATACTTCCCAGGTTTCTTAGCAAGGATGTAAATCGGGGTGAGTACGTTTGAAGAACATCCCATCTTCCCTTCGAGTGTTTCATTCGTCTTCATCCAAATGCATCTTCCATGACTGAATATAGTTCCATTAAAATCATGTTCTTTGATGGTAGGTCGATGACCGATACCCATGTAAATAACTAAAGTTGCAGTTGCATCTTCGGGTGAAATATCAAGTTGTATCATTGTATTTTTATAAACAACATTTATTTCATGAAAGCGAGGAGTGTTGTTCTTTGTGAAAAAATGCGGCGTTCCTAATGTATTGTTTTGAGCTTGTAGCGGTATTTCGATTAAAACATCGCTTGAAAGTTGTGATACTTCAATGACCTTTCGTTTGTCATCTTTTAAATCCAACGTGAATACATAAGAGTTCACTCTCTCCCTTGTCCGGTCCCAAGTGAAGGGATTAAATGGAATGGATAACATCTGCAACACAAGAAATATTTCTGTAACATTGGTTGTCATGAATATTCTCTAAGAAGTAAAATGTTGCATATACATTAGGCTAAAAATAAGTTTAAAAAACATTTTTTTTTAAACATGTTTTAATAACCTTGTATATACAACATTTCTGTAACAGCTATGCAGAACAGGGTGCGTGCTTTTTTGAAATAAAGAGTAAAGAACAGGAGAGCTTGACAAACCGGAGAAACCTAGTTTTCAGTTACGCAACAATTTTAAAGAATGTAATTTACAATAAATTATTAAGATGTCAATACGGTCGGGTTTATTCTCCATATATAGCATCCTTTTTTCAATGCTGTTAACGCTGCACTATTTTTTGTCCCAGTTTATGGCTCCTGATAAAGCATAATCAAATTAAATCACAGTGACTAGTGGTGTGACTGTCTTTCAAATAGAGCGATCACTATATGTTGTAAAGTCACTGAGTATCTTGCTACCACCCATACCCTATATGAGATGCTTGCCTAGCATGTTTTTAAAATAAAACTTTTGTCAATATAACAATTCAAATAATAATATTACCTGAGTATCCACAAAGCTATTGTTGGTGAATCTGGAGACAATAGCATCACTCTCGCCAGGTAGAATAAATGTTCCATTATCACTTTCAATCTTCAATCCAGCAAGATTAGCGGGTGTGTGACGTCCTAAGCTGAAGGCCATACCACTTGTCTGAATGGATACTGCTTCTTCATCCGGAACTGTTAGTTCCAGTACTGCATCACTTACAGCGTTGACAAGTTGCATGCATTGTGTAACCACATGTCTACCCTAAATGAGATTTAATATTTAAGATTAATATAAAGTCTGCACTTAATTTCAATGAACTAACGTCCTATTTACCTGTTGAGAGCTTGTCTTTCCAGTAGCAATCACCGCTCCAGCTTTTAGCATGTTGTTCAGGCATGATCCCAGGTTTTCTGCCGACTTTGTAATCAGTGGTATATCAGTCAATTCTTCATTTGGGCTTTGGACATCAAGAGTGACGTCATCGAGTCGATTGCAAACAACGAAGTGTTCTGAGTAGTACACAGAAGACAAAACAACAATAACAACAAAATCAAATAATTGCTTCTAATTAGGATTTTTCGGGTAGTAACGTTTTAACTCTTAAAAACTTAAATTAATTATTTTTATTTCTACGAAACAACTGTAGCTAATTTCATTAAAATTTTCATCGGGACCACGTTATAATCCACCGTAGGAAAAAAGATGGCAGAGGTACATTTTTCCACAATACATTGCGAACCTAACACAGCCAATATAGGCACATAGAAAGCCATATTCTTTGAGAAATCAGTCCCTGTACTAAAAACATTGTGTATGCTAGGTTTGAAGTTTTTAGAACTTTTCTGTGTGTTTTTATGAGTATTTTAAGGGTTTTTGTGCGCTAAGAAGTATGGGTAAATGTACCAGTCGCCATCTTTTTCCGTACGGTGGATTGAAAATGTGGTATGTACTCACCAAAGACCTCTCAGACACTGTATCCGTGTTTTGTGTGGCAGAACCAATTACGGACGAAATTTGCAAAAGGTCTGGTAGGTCTTTGACTGTCAAGGTAGTTACTCTCTCCACAATATATTCTTGAATCTGTAAAAGAAGCAAAGAAGTGAAATTATTTGATTTCCTGTTTACTAATTAAACCTCAGACGAACAGGGGTGGGGTATGGAAGCCAGCCCCCATGAATTTTTTTTCACAATTTATCAATCGTTTTATGGGCGCTCATGATGTTATTAATGCACTATAATGGCTCCGTCAATTCCAAGCCCGCTCATCCCTCCCCCCCGGGCATTTGTCGGGCATTTGTCATTTTTCTGTCAGAAGGTTGAAAATGCCCACGGTGGGGTCAGCTTACATGCACAAAATCCCCACGGTGGGGCTTCAGGAGCAGTGCAAATGCCCGACCCAAGGGACAAGTTCAAAAACGTTTTTGAGAGGATCGACGAATTTAAAAATCTAAATTCCAAGCAGAACTATTAATGATGGACACTATAATTGTTCACAAATACATAGCTCTTTGCGGGACTCAAACGAGGTTTAATATCAACTCAGTTTTTATATTTTTCTATCGGGGGAAATCAGGAAATTTTAAATAAACAACGAAACGTGTACGTCTTTTAAAATACGAAAGATCGGGTGCCTTTGACAATACCCCACCCCCGGGCTGCCCGGTTATAGCAAATGCCCCACCCCAGGGATGGAAAAGTTGTAAAATGCCCGACAAATGCCCGGGGGGGGGGGATGGTCGGTCTTGGAATTGACGGAGCCATAATATAAGGTTAATTTTGAAAGCCCTTTAGCCCTTTAAGTTCCAACTGGACGTTAATGTTAATGACAGGTTGTAAACAAGAAATATTTGACAGTGTTCCCACTTACGCACAGCTGTGCGTATTTGACGCACAAAAATAAAAAGGACGCACAGTTTTTAGCCACAGTGCGTCCCAGGGACGCATAACCTGCGATCAGGCCCTCCTCTTCGAGGAGGGCCTGATACAATTACTTGCCGGATCTCATGTACAACATTCAGATTCTGAATGTTTTCCTGATTGGTCGAAAAACAATACTTCCGTCAATCATGCGTACCTAATATGGCTTTTGTCAATCCGGCGTGCACGCACGATTAAA
Source organism: Desmophyllum pertusum (assembly GCA_029204205.1). Lineage (NCBI taxonomy): Eukaryota > Metazoa > Cnidaria > Anthozoa > Scleractinia > Caryophylliidae > Desmophyllum > Desmophyllum pertusum. Next base: position 135,206 of record MU826383.1, on the reverse strand, counting down.
GTACAAGAAAGGCCTTCTACTTTCCCACTCCGCTACCGCCTTTTGCGAAGGGAAGGACTCTTCTGAATCATTACTAAGCCAATATAAAGATCTTACATTTAAAACGGCTGAAGCTTTCCGCTTAAAAAAGGGTGTATGTAAAACCCGGAACACCCCGGAACACCCCGGAACACCCCGGAACACCCCGGAACACCCCGGAACACCCCGGAACACCCGGAACACCCCCGGAACAGCAACGGAACACCTCAGGAACACAAAAAATATAAAAATAATAATAAAATAATAATAAATAATAAAATAAAAACAAATATATTTATATAGTGGCTGAAGTAGTGAAATCGAACATGGTCAGCGGTCAAGAGCCGTTAACGAATCGACTGATACCGAACACTTCCGAAGATGCCCCGAATATTTCCGAAGACTTACTAAGATGTCCCGAACACTTCCGAATATTTCCGAAGATGCCCCGAATATTTCCGAAGATTTCCGAAGATGTCCGAAGATTTCCGAAGATGGCTCGAAGACTTCCAAAGATGTTCCGAAGATTTCCGCACGTTTTCAGAAGACCCGAATTTTTCTCTGGTCCCGAGGGTGTCCGCTTACGTAAAGACGAAGAGTAAAAGAGAGCGCAGAAAAATTCGCCTGATACTCAGGTTAGGGAGGTTCGACTGAACAAACAACGACATGATTGACCAATGACCAATTGTCTACGAAATTGCACATGGCAATGACCTCCGATTACCTCTAATTCAATGTCACGCTCTGTGGCTTTGGCCAATTGGCAAACATTTGAATTTTGAGCGGTCCTTTGCCACTTATTCACTCTTAGATAAGAAGCTTCGGAAAATTCGGTCTTCTGAAAACGTGCGGAAATCTTCGGAACATCTTCAGAAGTCTTCGATATACCTTCGGAAATCTTCGGGACATCTTCGGAAGTGTTCGGAAATCTTCGGAAATCTTCGGAAGTGTTCGGGACATCTTCGGAAATCTTCGGTACATCTTCGGAAATCTTCGGGGCATCTTCGGAAGTGTTCGGTATCAGTCGATTCGTTAACGGCTCTTGACCGCTTACCGTGTTCGATTTCACTACTTCAACCACTATATAAATATATTTGTTTTTATTTTATTTATTTATTATTATTTATTACTATTTTTATATATTTTGTGTTCCTGGGGTCTTCTGTTGGTGTTCCGGGGGTGTTCCGGGGTGTTCCGGGGGTGTTCCGGGGGTGTTCCGGGGTGTTCCGGGAGTGTTCCGGGTGTTCCGGGGTGTTCCGGGGTGTTCCGGGTGTGTTCCGGGTTTTACATACACCCCTTAAAAAATGGTTATTTGATTCAAATTTCTAAACGGAATCATGGAATCATTCGACCATAACGACTGACTAGACATGTCTAGGACGTTATTATGCAAATTTGTGTCGTGTAACGCAATCGTAGTCAGTGCTGTTTTCGGAATGAAATTGATGGCAAAAACACAGTCGAAGGCTCTATTCTACTTCAAAATCCTCCTCATAATACAACATATCTTGCCGTTAGAAATGCACTTGAAGCAAAGAAGATCAGAAGACCGAATTCAAGAGATCGCAAGTGTACAAATGTCACGAACTGTAACGTAGATTTTGAAATTGACAGCTTGACAGATCATTGACAAGTGGGTGGAAAGCGAATCGGCAAATAATTGTATCAGGCGTTCCTTTTCCTCTCTCTCTCTCTCTCCGCGCTCTCGTTCTCCGCGAAAAGAAAGAAAAGGAAAAGAACGCCTGATCGCAGGTTAAGGGACGCACATAAATCAGCGCTCAAAATTGCGAGTGTTTTCAAGATACAAAATACACATAAGAAACAATGTTAACGTTTTACTAGTTTCCTTTACCTTTTCATTACCTCTCCAAGCTGGAAACTATGAAAATTTGGCTGCAAACTCGAAAACGAAGCAAGAATCTGGACGATAATCTCGCGAACGATCCGCGAGATCCGCGAGATCCGCGAACGAAAGAACAAATCTCGGCTCATTGGTCAGCGGTCAATACTTCATGTATTATTACATGATGTGTATATCGTGGGGGGGGGGGGGGGGGGGGGGCCTTGGGACTCCTGTTTTCCAAAATGAGTGGGAACACTATGTGAGGTCAGTTCTTATTTGAATCCAAGGACTTCCGTAGGAGACCACACTGCAGCCAGAATATATTTACCCAGATGGTGTGATTTTCGACTGGAATTCAGAAATTTAACAAATTGACGTCAGTTTTTATGCGTCTGTCCTGTTATTGATCATGAATTGCGTCATAACATTGTCAAAGTAGCTGTGGATCCACGAGGCGAAGCCGAGTGGATCCGCAGACTACTTTGACAATGTTATGACGAAATTCATGATCAATAACAGGACAGACGCATTAAAAACTGACGTCCATTTGTTTTTTACAATAACAACAGGCCAAAACGATCAAGGGGAAACCAAGTAAAAATGAACTGAAAACGATTCCGAGAATCACAGCTTCGTGAACTTTAAACTACGTAAAATAACTCGATAATAAATTTCTTAGACAGATTTTCTGAAACTAACCTTTATTCCATTGGAAATTCTTGCAAACCCGCTGAAATATTCGCAAGTTCAGTCCATTCTTATCAGTTGTTTTGAAGTTACACGCGGCAAAATAAACGGATTCCATAATTTCCATTCCTGTCAACTTCATGCAACGATAAACTACAACAATATTGTTCTCTTTCGCTTTATCGTTGAATTAATTCTCAGTCTGCCGATTGAAAAGCAACCTGTGAACGACTTTTCATGATTTACTTCTCAAAGAACTCCTGTTCAGATGTAATTTTTCCACTTTATCGAACTGACAACGCTGCCATTTTGGCGAAATTTTGAAGCCTTTCCGCGCGTGATTACGTCATTCATGTGTCTGTCCTCTTATTGACAATAAAAATTAGCCAATGGGGCGCGAGAATTTTGACAGTTATTGTAAACAGCAAAATCGATGCTCAGATGAGTTGTATGTACATTAAATACGATTTTATTGTTTTTGAGTGGTAATATTTTTGAAGAGGCCGCTACTTTCGGGGGATCGTTACTTTCGGGGGGCCCGTTATTTTCGGGTTTTAATAGAAGGGTAAAAAATTATCGTTACTTTCGGGAGGCGTTACTTTCGGAGGGGCCGCTACTTTCGGAATTCTACGGAATAGTTCTTTACCTCTGTTTTCCCGCTTTGATTCAACGTAGAATCTCGTGAGATTGCTCGTATGACAGCATTTGCTATTTGGACCGCTTTTTCCAGGTCACCCACTTTGATTGCTTCGTTCAGAAGGCTGTCTTTTGCTATGATAAAGCTGGTAATATCGTCGGAAGCCATGTTCTCGAATGGTCTAACCTATACAGAATAAGGAAATGTCAGCAGCATATATCACCCTGGAGCCTCCATCTCCCTTATTGGCCCTATGACACGGCGTAGTTACACCTTGAGCTATTTTTAGAATTACTTTTGCCGCGAAATTCACCCGTTGCGAGCACGAGGACGAGGTTGTCATTCATGTTTCAGATTAAAAATAAAACTAGGAATGGACGAGAGGAACGTGGAATAAGAACTAGAACGGCAGAATGTCGTTACTACGAATTATCACTATTGTCCTCTATTTTCGCGGGAGAACGATTCTAAAAATAGCCCAAGGTGTAACTACGCTGTTGTCCTTAATCAGCACAGATAGAGGCTCCGGGGTGATATGCTCCTGCAGAGCTGGTAATGTATATTTAATGTCACAATGAAAAAATTACGGTAAAACGCTAACAACAACGACAACAGCAACAAAAGCAACAACCGTCAACAACGACAATAAAAACTACTTCAACAACGACAACAATAACAACAACAGCAATGACAACAACAACTGACAACAACAGCAGCAACAACAACAACAACAACAACAACAACAGCAACAACAACACAATGACAACAACAACAGCAATAAAAGCGACAACAACAACAATGACAACGATGACACAAAGACAGCAACAACATCAACAACGACCTTATGAACAACAACATGAACAACGAAAATATATGTAAATTGACTTTTTTTTAAATCAAAACATGCATCAGTCTTGAAGTATATAATTATGAATTCTTGAAAACTGGTGTCATTATTCAATTACAACAAGTTACCGTTTCCCCGTTTTGCAAGTTTGATGACTACCAAGTTACAAAGAATATATTTTATTTTCCATTCTATTTTTGGCTTTTCTGCTAACACGGTAATTGACACTTTCGTTCACTCCTCACTAGCCTGCGAGCAGGCTCACAAAATAACGCGCGCGCGAGCGGCGATAAGCCGAACGAGCAGGCTTGCCGTCGATCGGCGCGGCGGGAGGGCGAGTCACTTGACGGTATGGTTTAATTTTATTTCTGCCTTAATTTTTTGAAACTGGGTTCATTAATATTAATTTCAAACCAGTTCATATTTTTCAAACTAGTTTAATTTTCTAACTGAGTACAATAATCTGATATAAAATCTCCTAAAAATAATTCAAACTAGTCTAATTAAATCCAACCTTTTTGGTTGCTGATTAACGTGAAGCCTACCTGGACATACAAGTTTACGTCTGGAGCTGATGCACCGTTCCTATCAGTCACAGTAACAGTGAACGTCAAAGTATAATTGTCTGACAGGTCTCCAGATGGCAACACAGAAGCAACTGAGGTATTCAATCCATGGTATACTACACTGGTTATACCGTTATAAAGTTGGTATCGGAAGTGGTAGGACAAAGGTGTACTGTAACTCGTCCAGTCGCTGCAACTCAAATTGAAATAGGTCTTCAATGAAATTCCTGATGCTGGGTCTGTGGTACATTTTCCTCCTGATGGAGGCAACCCCGCTGAAAAATCATATGCACTTATTCCCGAGAGGCCATTTGCTGTTCGAACAAATACTGTCAATCGGTACTTTTTGCCTCCAACAAGTGAACCCTCCTTTAAGACAATCCTGCTTGAATTGAGTGGTGTACTTGCCATCAAATGTAAATCATTTCTTCTTTTCCATAGGAGGTCAGATTGATCTTCTTCGTAGAGTATCCAATTATATGATGTTATTTGGGAGCACTGTGAACCTTGGCAAATTGATTCAATACTCAGTTTAACTGATGGTATCAGTCTTACTCCACAATTTATCAAACATCTGAAATCCAAAAATAATTGTGAATTTGTGCATGTTTTCAATCACAGAGGACATTTTAAAAGCAAATTACATCTACCCATAGAAGGTTATGATGTCATTGATGAACCTCATTTTATTTAATGGTTCAAATTTCCTGGTGAATATGGCTAATTCCCCTAAGCATTGTGTCTGGTGTAATCCGGAAGTTGAACTAGATTTTTAAAATTCCCTTCAACACATACACAGTCCTACGACAATAAGATGTACAATTCACACGTACACACACACACAAAAAAAGAGATCAGCAGTATCCAGAGGAGATCGCAAAGGATTGTTGGAAGACTCTCACTTCTTCTCTGAGCATTATCTAAGAAACAGGGCGCAAACGCGGTTACATTGCTTCGTGATGCGGAGTGGGCCTGGGTCTAGTCCGTTGTTCCCGTGTTTTGGTCAAAAATTCGGAGGAACTAATTTGAAGGTAAGCCCGAATGTAATGCTTTGTAAAATGAAATGTAGGTAAAATAGCAGCGATCGGATTAGTTGTAGTCAAACAGTGGTAATCATAGAGGATTGTCTTATGTGAACACTCCTATTGTAAACAGAAATACAAAAATATGTTATGGCAATTTATAATATCAAATGTCCGGTTGTCAAACTTTGGGTCTTCGAAACTCAAAAGTGTCACGAAGTGTCAGTCTATAAATTTATAAGGAGGACGATAATAATTAAAACTTTAATATTAAAAAACTAGCTTTGGAAACCATTGGGTTTTGGTTGGGAAGCAATACTCTGACCGTCACTGCAATTTCTTCGGGCGCCATATTTGTGGTCGAGAAAATATAAAGGATTCCAAAACGACAATTATTCACAGAAGACCACTGATAAGTTTCCCACAGACCGTCCTCTATCAGTGATTACCACTGTTTGACTACAACTAATCCGATCGCTGCTATTTTACCTACATTTCATTTTACAAAGCATTACATTCGGGATTGCCTTCAAATTAGTTCCTCCGTATTTTTGATCAAAACACGGGAACAGCGGACTAGACCCAGGCCCACTCCGCATCACGGAGCGGCCGAAGCAATGTAAGCGCGTTTCGACGCCCTGTCACGCCCTGCCAGGGGGGGGGGGGGATAGAAACTCCTTATAAATGGTTTGCATAATTACGGACATAGCGGTGCCGGGTGCTGGGTGCCGGGTGCTGGGAACGCTTTCGCTCGTCCTCACTTCCGCTCGCTCGCTCGCTCGATTTCCGCTCTCTCGCGCTTCACGCTCGCTATCGGAAAGAAAGAGGGACTGCTCGCAGTCTACATTAAAACGTAATAGTACATCTTACCGTTGATATATTTTTGGTGGATGATCTCCTGTTACAAGGTGAACAACTTGAGATACGCTTGAAGTACGATAGTCTTTGGTCACGGTCAAGTTAACAAAGAATGTCTCATTATCATTTGCAAGGTTTGAGTAGATTGTAATTACACGACCAAATCTGATCCGTAGATTGTCAACACTTGATACATTTACTGCTGCAAACAACTCTTGTTTCAGTAACTGAAAATTGGAGAAGTTGTTTGTTGGTATACTAACGTAATGCCAAGTAAAGTTCATTCCCTTGTTATCACCAGTTTCAGGGTCATAGGAAAGCGAAGCGTTCAGCGTAATGTTTTCGTTGAGTCCTCGAATAACTACAGCTCCTCCGTAAATCACTGCCACAAGATTTTGTTTCCGGCTGTTGCACAACCTAGGCCTAATTGTTGTATCTGCGAAAAGATAAGCAAATAGCGTCATCGTTGTTGACGGAAGAACAAAAGGAAAATGGAAAATTCCCTCCTTCCAATCCGGTGCTCCCTCAAATCAAGGAAGTGTTGTTTTTGTTCTGTGGTTGTTGTTGTTGTTGTTGTTGTCAGTTGTTGTTGTTGTTGTTGCTTCACCTCTTGGACCAGAAAGAGGAACCTGTCGTCAACTCGAATGTCTTGATTGACCTGGCATTTCTCCGAATTTTAAAAACGTTAAAAGATATGCAGCGTTAGACAAAATTAGAATATGTTAGTTATACCTACCTGCATGTGTGTACGTCCATTTGTTGCAAAGTTTGGAATCACAACAGGAAGTGCTGCAGCACTTTTCGAGTTCATGATTTTCACTCCTCTGCTTGCATATCCGATAATGATTTTCACAATCTGTTTGACTGGCACAGCCCATTGAGAACTTTCCGCCCTCAGATCTCATGTAATGATAAATCTGATGGCATCGGCTCTTGGGCCAATAGCAATTCGTTTCCTTGCTGTTCAGTAACGATGTATTAATGCTGCGTAGAAGTATTGGTGCGGGTAAGGAAAGTCGCCAATATGACATTTCAGATTTTGAACTACAAAGGAAAATATCCAACAGCGCTATTAGTCTGGAATTATTAGAAGAAAAGCCCAGGGGGCCGGGGGGGGGGGGGGGGGGGGGGGGGGGGGGGGGTGAACTCCCATATAAAAGTGACGGGGATGCTCGTCGTCTCGTTTAGGGGTCTAAATTACGGATTTTGGTCTCACTTAGGGTGTTCAGGACGAAACGCCGATATTTTTAGCCATCAAGGTATCGTTTACTTATTAACAGGCCCGTAGGGAGGGGGTGCGATGGGTGCGTGATATAAGCTTAATTTCAGTACCCGAAAAACGTAATTTTCCCAGAACATCAATCCTGATGAATCAAAAGCTGCACACGTGATGCACACGTGATGCACACGTGATGCACACGTGATGCACACGTGATGCACACGTGATGTTTACTGAAGAGAACATCTTCACATCATTGTTTCTTTCAGGATATGGCTCAACAATCCTTAAATTAGCTGAGTGGAGAGAAGTCGGAACAATTGCACATATTAGTATGGTCTGAGCATTGCATTCTTGGGAACACGAACACTCAAATTCAAACTCAGACTCCCATCATCGAACGGGGAGGAGAGTGGATGCTATCGTTGAAATATCCCCCATTTCCCTAATTTCACTTCACATTTCACTCTTACAAAAAGTCACAGGAGTTCTTTGAGGGATTAATAAACAAGTACTGTAAGGTCACCTTTACAAACGACAACCCCTCTCCCCCCCCCCCCCCCCCCCCCTCCCATGAACGAAGGCTCATTGCTTTAAACATGAAAAACTGTTGTTTTTAATGGCTGTAGCTAAGCCATTGCCAAAGATCTATGTTCTCACAACTAATCAGAACTCGAAAGATATAACCTGCGGCAAGAGCGGGAAACGTGGCGAAAGTTAAAACTAGCTAGGGATAACTCTACACAGAAAACTAATCTACCATTTTCTAAATTTACGAGCTCGTGTTATATTTAGGAACATTTTGAGTATTAGTAATGTATGTCAATGCTAGCATTTTTTAGTAGGCGTCACGGGAATATCTGAACCACTTCTTCTTCTGACTTGTCAGCTACCTAGATTGAGTATTGATCGATTGATTGATGATGATTGATTGATTGATTGATTGTAACAGCGTTTATTAATAGCCAAATCATCCCTGCATGAAACCCCAGGAAAATACATAACTGGTGTTGATAATCATTGGGAAACCACTGTAATGAGTTTTGATATTAATTGTAATTAACGGAATACTTATATGTATAAAATCAAAGGTACATGGTTCCCGGGGGGACTCCCATATAAAAGTGACAGGGGTGATCGTCGGAAATTTGAAACAAACCCTAAAAGGTACCAAAATCTCGTTTGGTGGGTGTGGCTCGAATTCATTTTCACCCCTAAGAGGTACCAATTCTAAGACAAAACTAGTTCCTGTCATATTTTCCCCCTGAAAAATACCCTAAAAGGTACGGGAATAACTCTAACGGTAGACATTTTAGATTTTAACACCCTAAGCGGTACCAAACCAGAATTTTAACCCCTAAAAGTACTGCGATCACCCCCGTAACTGTTATATGGAAGCCCCCCGGGAAATGGATTGGTTCATATTATCAACAGTACAAGAAAACCACCGTCTTGACATATGTTGCATTACCTTGACGAAAGCATGATATTTTCAGAACAAACAGCAATAAAACCACTTTCATCTACAAATTAATAATAGGAGTTATGTTAAAAGGTTTTATATTTATGTTAATTAGCATAATGGTGTTCGTCACTGGGCAACGTTAGCCACGGAAAATAAAGCGGTCATTTCACGCAAAGTCCAGTTCACGATATTCCACGTGGATGCTTTTTTTTTGAGGGGGGGGGGGGGGGGGGGATTTTTTTTTCACAATTCTATTTGGATTTTATTTATTTATTTATAATATATTTAGCATTTGTCAATTTATTTATTTTATTATTTTTTAAATTGCTGTGCGCCGTGTTGTAAACGATAACGAAAATAGGTCAGGGAACACGTGTGGTATGATGTGTGCACGTGATAGACAAGTGATCGGATCATCGTGAGCAGTTTTACGGAGAAGTTGAATCAGTCGAAGAAACTCTCGATTTATTCTTGGAATTGCAGACTTGTATGTCTGGGAATCGTATCTCTGAAGAATTTGTATCTCTGTGGAATTAAGCCAGTACAATGTGACCAGCGTAAAACAAAACGGATTCAAGCCGGTGCAGTTGAAAGCCTGGTTCACACAAGCGACATAACGACATAAGGAAAAAACGGATCTTTTCCTTATGTCGTTATGTCCATGTCGTTATGACTGCATGTTCACACTAGCGACATAACGACATAACGACGTTCTTATGTCGTTCATGGGGGAGTAGTGCTTGTGTCATTATGTCGCTAGTGTGAACCAGGCTTAAGGTCTAGGCGATTTTATACGCTCGTCGCGGCGATCGGCGAAAATCGCCAAGTGTGCCCGCTTCTGCGACGGCGAATTTCGCTAGCGCGACCAGCGATCAAAATCGCCGATATCTGGCATGTCAGATATCGGCGATAAAATTCGCCAGCAATCGCCAAGTGTGCCCGCTCTGCAATGAAATTGTCACTCGTGTGTGCCGCAGCACGCAGCAACGAAATTCGCTGACGATTTTCTCTGGCGATCAAAATTCGCTGCGACGAGCGTATAAAATCGCCTAGTGTGTCGGAGGCTTTACGCTTACGCCAACCTAGAAAAATCCCTCGTTTTCTATACCGAGCCTAAAAATGAAATTCTTTAAAGAGATAACATATGAAAACGTATTTTAAAACAACAATTGAGAACACTGCATGGACTTTTCGTACGAAATCAGGAGCCCTGGGCTGGGCTCCTGACGAAATCCATGTTTTTTTTCGTGCTTCAGCTGTGCGCCGGCCTATAGTAACTGTTTCTTTTGTCGTTTTCAGGAAAACCAAAACGTGATGTTTAATCGCTCTAATCACTAAAGTAAACTAATGCTGTAAGAAAGTATTAGACTCACCTCGATATGTTTTAAACATTAACCAGTAGGTAACTGCAGGTAATAAAAGCGCTAAGTGTCAGTGGTAACCACTCGCGAATAGAGCCAGACGGACTTACAGCACTTTTGAGAAAACACGGTGATCTCGAAGAGGCAAGGAACATTTTAATACTAGAGTGCGTATAAAGACTATAAACGCCATACGTAAACAGATGTGTCTTCCGGTATATCAGAATCGTGATGAAAGCGATTCCCTTTCGGATATATACTTCCCTTTGATGGAAAACTCAGCAACAGCTTGAGCGAGCGAAGGGGCGCCTCAGGCTAATTTTCCTGCGTAATAACGATGCATTTTTATTTGAGGGCTACGCAGCAGATAACATTTGTTGTGCTAATATTTATTTCCGCGTTCTTATTTTAACTCTTGGTTGCTGCACGCACTGTGCATGTGGTCATTTTTCGGACGGTATTCTACAGTACGACTCCGGAAAATTTGCCAACCTTCTAGCTCGTTGGTTTATGACGTACAGGTTGTTTTCCACGTTGAAAATTCACAGAGCTGAAACGTGAAAAACCAGTACATAAGATATGCAACCCTTGGTTGATGTTTTTTTCCTAAAGCTTACCTGTCTTACCCGCCCAGGCAAATTTGGGTCATTTTTATCGTAAAAAGTTGTCCAAACTATGTCTCTCAATAGCCCATGCCAGAAGCTTCAGAATATTAATTGCTGACTTGTAATGAGCACAAAAATTCACCTGTTTTGGTGCCCCAGACCCCCTGATGGGGTAATTCGATTAAATATTTAATAACCCATGTCTGAGATAGAAAAATTCGTTTTTGCTGTAACGGTCCAAAGAAATCCAAATGTAAAAACAAGAATATGTAAAGGTAATTAAAAGCCATTTTTCTGTGGTTGGGGAAAAATGTACTGTTAAAAAATCTGTAGTTATTGCAATAAGACTGAAAGTGAACTTTCGGGACTCACAACATTTCATCAATTTGCTTAAATCGCCTTCGCCAACCAGGCGTTTGTTTGAATTTTCCTTACGAAAGAGCCTGCCAAGTTTCGTAGAAAAACGGTTTTTGGTTTTCTCAGAAAACCAAATTTGGCATGTTCCGAAACTGCGGAGTTCTGAGTACGAGCAAGCTGCGTGTCTCGGTCGTGTTCCTTTATTCTTTCACGCATCGATCTCGCTGTTTCACCGATATATACTTTGCCGCCAGTTCACCAGTTCACATGGAATCTTATAGACAACACCGTCTCGTCTCGTTTCTCGCGAGACGCGTCTCGTTTCTCACGAGAGTCAATGAGCCGGCAATTTAGGAATATATTACTTAAAAACTCGCAAGTGACACCTCGCGTGTCAATGGCGTATGTGTCAAATGTTTTATCTACGATCCGTTGCCAAATCGATGGGACCGAAGGTCCAATGTATAAACAAGCAATAATTCTACATGTTCATGTAGTTAAACGTGTTGACAGAACCACGGTAAAACTTACTGATTTCAGACTTATCGCGTATTCTAGATTAATTGCGTAACTTATCGAAGGCTTGATTCATTGCGTATCGTATCAAAGGCTAGATCATTGCGTATCTTTCCGAAGGCTTGATTCATTGTGATCGATGTATGTATGCATGTATTGTATCAAAGGTTAGATTTATCGCGTATCTTATCAACATTGCGATCGCATCGAAGGCTAGATTTATTGGGTATCCTTATCGAAGGCTTGATTCATTAGTTTTTATCCATTATACTTTGTAAAGCGCTTAGAACAGCGATGAATAAGCGCTATATAAATTAGTTATTATTATTATTATTCATTGCGATCAAGTCGAAGGCTAGATTTATTGCGTATCGTATCGAAGGCTTGATTTATTGCGCATCTTATCGAAGGCTTGATTCATTGCTATTTTATCGACTTGATTTACATTATTGTGTATGGTATCGAAGCGCCGGCCATTAAAATTCGGAAACTGTGGTTTGTTATTGATTTGATCGATTGTCTGTGGTTTGTTTATCGATTTGATGTTAACAATAGAGCATTGTTAACATTTCTTTTGTTAACATTTCTGTTGTTTACAATAAGTACATAGTGTTGACTGCGCAAGCGCAGTACACACAAAAATCAAGAAATCCAAGATGGCGGATCAAAGTTGGCTGCTGTTCAGAAATAATTTTAATGTGATTCCTGCGCCATTTGACGTCATTAAACACCAGGGCCGGGTTATTCAAAGCACGATTAAGCTAACCCAGGATTAGCGTGGATTTTGATTTCAGTTTTGTAACTTTTCAGTGAGGTTTTCTATTTACATTTTTTGTCCTTCTGATTTGAACTTGACTAATCTCAAAATTTACAAAACATTAGCAGAAAAGAACACGTTTATACAAGAGAAATGGAAAGCTTGATTAAATTTTAATCCTGGATTAGCGTTAATCGGCTTTCGAACAATCGGGCCCTGAGGTCTATAACGAGAAGTTTCCATCTGGGCTGAACTGCGCGCGGCCCATCAGATTAGCGTCTAGGCTATTCCCGCGAAACCAGTAGCCAATCACAAAGGAGGAGAAATAATGGCGTACATGCCGAGGTATGCTGGCGTATACTTTAGGCCCCGGTTACACGAACATTTGGGACCGTATCGTTTTGTATACAGTTACGCCTTCCGTTAAACACGACGACGATGTGTAAGTAACCGTGTGCTTTTGAAGACGCTGTCCAAAGTGGAGCATTTTGAATGGTGGCTCCATAGAGCTGTGTGAGCTCGGGCGCGCACTGATTACGCAAGCTTTAGGAAAGCACACGCGAGCTGACACGACGCGAGCTCACGCAAAAAATGTGAACAAGTTAACAGCACAGCCCGAATTTTTGTAGCTATGCCAAGCATTTCAGAGAAATCATTCATTCATAACTTATTTTAACAACAGTTGAATGTCTTCAACGATGAAATACCAACCTGTTGTGACGCGTTTCGCTTGTTTTTCGCTTTTCTTTGGCCAAAGTAGCTGGCTTTGCGTGGCTAATGGTTCGCGGGAAAATGGTCTAAAAATAGCCTAGACGCTAATCTGATGGGAATAAATTATTATTATATGGCTGGCTCCTTCAGTGGTTAAGATGAAGCAAATCCTGTGCTGTGATTGGCTACCCGCGCGGTCAAGATGGAGCTATCTCTTGACCGCTCGGGATGTCCCGCTGTTCCCGCAAGAACTGACTTTTAACTGACGCCGGTTCAAAAAGCTTTTTGTTCGTAATTTGCACGAAGAAAAAATATATTTTCCGAGAAAATCTAAATGTTTTTTGTCTCTTTCTATCGATGGAGTCCGAAAACAAAGGAATAGAAGGTCTTAAAGAGAATGAAAACAGGAATGTTGACGAAGAGTTCGTGAATTTATTTTGCAACAAAAAACGGCCAAATAATAAATCCTTTACTAGTTGACCAAGCTTGTTCAAAAAAGAACTTGGCCAATATCCCGCCATTTTGACCTCATGCTTGGCGAATAACCCATATCCAGAGATGGAAACCTCTAGTTATAGACTTCTGTAAACACTTAATGACTGGTCCTGAGGGAAACAGTGAATTTTGTTTCCCTCGAATTTCGTCTCGGGAAACATTGAGATTCGATTGAAACAAAATTCACTGGTTTCCCGAGGGACCAGTCATTAAGTGATTTCAGGAGATTTGTTATATAGCAAAACAAATAGGTCGAGGTATTTAACCATCAACTGACATAAACGGCTGGCTGTAGAAAAGATGCACACATCTCTTGCCGTATAGACGCGACTGATAAATAAAAATCACAGGCTTCCCAAATAAACAATTAATATCAAAACATGAATATATCAAACTGAAGTTAAAACTACTGAAAAAACTGTTGAAAACAGATTATTTTATTTAAACGGATCATGGCTAGTGCACATTTTTAGTGGCAATTTGCGGCTTTCACTTTGTCAGCAATTGCTGCTTAGGATCACACAGCGGTCAAACGTACTGCACGCGCGCAGTTCCCGCCAAAACTTTGCAGTCAAATGTCTTAAAATTGCGAAGTCGTCCGCTTAAAAGCTCAAACTTAAGAAATTTACTGAAAACTTAAGCTTTATACTCGGAGTATGCATAGATAATGTAATAATTGTTATCCAAAAAGTGTCTCAGCTCGTATTTTGGTTTACCACTGCATGTTCTATAACGTTTCCTTACAAACTTCGCGGCCATTACGCTTCAAACTCATGGAAAAGTCAAGGCCGCGGAAACCGGAAGTGGCGCGCAATTTTTGCGTTTGACCGCTGTGTGGCTTAGGATAGACTACAGGCGGCACTGCTGCTTACACACAGCGAGGATCCTCATTTTAATTGTAATGTCATTACTTCCTTTGGACGCATCCCTTGCTTTCACTTACTCATTTTACTAAAATCAAAACAAAAATCAAAACAAGTCCCCAGTGCTGCACCGGGGTTGTACCCCTAGTTGCTGCCGCTGTGAGTGAGCCTGAAGCGAACGAACAAGGCAGCAGACCTAATCGGCAAAAAATTACAATATAGGGCCTTGAAACCAAATTTTCTAAGACCGCATGGAATTGTGGTTATGCGTGAATGGAACAAAGTAAGATGCGCAGTTCCACGTGCTCTCTCTTTCTCGACAGCTAGGCTCAGACCGCATGGAATTGTGGTTATGCGCGAATGGAACAAAGTAAGATGCGCGGCTCAGAGGTGAGTTATTTCGTTGCTCCGGTTTTTGCTGCTACGCGCTACCCGTCTAAGACATTTAAGTCAAAATCATACCCTGCGTATATATTCCCCGTTTAAGACCAAAAAAATCGTAAAATATATAACCCGTTCAAGACAAAAAGAAGACAGAAAAAAATAATAATTATTGGGGAGTCTCACCCCCCGTGGGGAAAGGTTTTCAAAAAAAGATCACTGACAGAGAAACCTGGAGGCGGTGAAACGTGAGAGTTCGCGATAATAATCAATAATCGACAACTGAAAGTTCGACGAGGTCGAACACAGGCTGCTCTATTAAACGAAAGCTGCACACTTCGCCAGTGGCTGTTGGAGTTAACGTAGCAGATAATTATTCTTTTGCATTGGAGCCAGTGCAAAAAGGTCGTCCTGGAGTACGAGTCAGTAGCGGCAACAGCGACACTCGTTGTCAAGGTGTTGACGTGAATGCAATTAAGCCACTAATTTAATGCGATCAAAAGAATATACGGTCGAGTATTTTTGGCTCCAAACAACTCAATAAGTCATGCGATCAAAATATATTCTTTCGTGTTTTTTTTTCTCTTGGCAACGTAAAAATCGTCAATATAAGATTAAACATCAACGAGAAGGCCTCGCACAAACCTCTAATTTTCCTACCCTGTTTTATCAGACAGAATTACGATTTTTGAGAACCCGTCTAAGACATTTAAGTCAAAATCATACCCTGCGTATATATTCCCCGTTTAAGACAAAAAAATCGTAAAATATATAACCCGTTCAAGACAAAAAGAAGACAGAAAAAAATAATAATTATTGGGGAGTCTCACCCCCGTGGGGAAAGGTTTCAAAAGAAGATCACTGACAGAGAAACCTGGAGGCGGTGAAACGTGAGCGTTCGCGATAATAATCAATAATCGACAACTGAAAGTTCGACGAGGTCGAAACACATGCAGGCTGCTCTATTAAACGACAGCTGCACACTTCGCCAGTGGCTGTTGGAGTTAACGTAGCAGATAATTATTCTTTTGCATTGGAGCCAGTGCAAAAAGGTCGTCCTGGAGTACGAGTCAGTAGCGGCAACAGCGACACTCGTTGTCAAGGTGTTGACGTGAATGCAATTAAGCCACTAATTTAATGCGATCAAAAGATATACGGTCGAGTATTTTTGGCTCCAAACAACTCAATGAGTCATGCGATCAAAATATATTCTTTCGTGTTTTTTTCTCTCGGCAACGTAAAAATCGTCAATATAAGATTAAACATCAACGAGAAGGCCTTGCTTGTTGAGAATGTAAGCAACGGCTTTTGTTGTTCGTTACTCGTTGGGTGCTCCATAAGGAGTTGCAGATGTTTTATGAAGAGCTTGTTTACATGTAGGCTCGATTACCAGCCGCTGTTCGGGAAAATGAGCCCACGCTCATCCCCTCATCCCCCTTTTCGGGGAGGAACGAAGACCGGACTCGAGAGATCGGCGGAAATCGAGCCTAGTTTACATGGGGCTGATTGCTCTTTGTAAAACTCTAAGAAACAGATTTCTAAGGAGTATCATTAAAGTGAGCGTATCACCTTCACTTAACTGATAACGTCATTTTGAGACTTAGGTTACACGATTTTAAAACATATAGTAATAAACCAGCGTCATGTGTAAACCAGCGTCATGTGCTGTGCACTCAGTGAATGAAGAAGCTTCCGAAGTGAATGAAGAAGCTTCCGAAGGAGTAATATTGAATCTGCTCGCTGATCTTGCTGTTTGGTAAGTTTTGTTGCGTTCAGTGGTTATAGTTCATCCGAAGAAATAAATTCTATTTCCATTCAAACTTCTACTTATGCGCATACTGTTACATTTTCCTTTCCCCCGGCAGCATTTTCTACCTATCAGGTATACTAGTATTTAGTAGTATTTTCTATATGTGAATTTTTAAATTTATACGTATTTTCATAAAGGAGTCAGGTGTCAAGTGGAACGAAAGTTCTGTTCCTCTCTCCCGCCACTATTTTTTAATTTTTAATTTTTAACTTTTATTTAACTGTAATATTATTTGTAAAATTATCATGGCAAACTCATTAAACTAAACTAAGCCCCTACCGTGTACTAAAGAACATATTCTGTGAGTGGTGGAATTGTCTCCAAGCTCATTGGCTAAGAGTGATCACCAGTCCGCTATCCATTCAGTAAAGCAATTTAAAAATCACTTATTATATATATAATGAACATACACTCTTGAAACAGGTGAAGGGCTTTGGTGTGCCAAAGTACAACAAGCCTTAGATTCCAACAGGCCGCTTTGCTAACATTATAATGCACAACACTTTGTATCACGGAGTTCGGTTTGCACTTAGAGTTGAAGTTCTCCTTGTTGTTGTCTTCGCACTGTTGGTTTATCAAGTAGTAAGTCAGGTGTACATTGATGGCAGTAAAGCCTTGAAGCGAGATGCAGGGGATGGTGTTGCTTACGCCAACTTTGCTGCGCACAAGTTTCGCTACTTGAACTTAGCTCCTTTGATCTCTGCTTTAGTGACAGAGCATCGAGAGTGCGCTAAACTTTGTGTCGATCACTCATCGTGTTTCTCAACTAATCTGGCGGCGACTCGTGACAATAAAGGAAGGATTAAATGCGAACTGTTACCAAGCGATAAATACAACAATTCCAACAAGCTTCTGGACAGCGCAGTGTTTCATCACTTGAGCATAAAGGTGAGTACATCACTGTTTTGGTTTAACAGGCAGCGAAAAGAAAACGCATCCAGTTTGAACACTTCACGGAGAATAGGCTCAGTCAAGAATCTGGCAGTAATTGTATGAATATATATCGTTGACTGAAACATAGCCAGATATATAACTGTCATTAAGTACGTGGTTTGAATACAGAGGGACACTGTACCTAATTTTTGTATTTAGTCACTTATACGTTTACTTTGATGGCTGGTATAAACGTTAAAAAAACCCATTGAAAGCCAAGAGTGAATTACCAATAGAAAAAAACACACATTTCAGTTTTACAATTTCTTTAGTTTGGTTATTGTGAATGTCAGGTGACACCTAGAGAGCTTTACTTTAATATTTAATTTTCATTTTATTCCGACAACATTGATGTTTGGAATCAAAGAAAATATTTTCTCTGAAACAAAAGAAGAAATTAATTTTCGATCGATCACTGGAACTCCGCACCTGTTGTAAATAATAAAGTTCCCAAGTTTAGATCAGCATACAGGCTAGATTTAGTTTCAACTAAACAGCATCTCTATTAATTTGAATTTTTTTTCGGTGATAACAGACTCCTTGCATTAAAAGATCCTTGTATGAACAATGCAACTTGTGTGGCCAAGTACGAAGACAACGATTATCACTGCGCATGCGTCCCAGGGTTTAAAGGAAAACACTGTGAAACAGGTATTTGAAATTGAATATAACACATGTATTGAATACGATTTTTTAAGTTATTATTGTATAGGGATTTGTTATTACTTTAACTACTAGATCAAAGCTTATTTTAGCATCTGGAAAGGAAAGGTTTAAAGCCCTGTAGGATTCAACCAAATTTCAAATTACTACCATTGAATTTACAAGTGTTCAAAGCTCTGTTAAAGCCCCGTTATTGTCTTGGAAAAGGATGGTAGGGGTGGTGGAGGGCTTATAAAAAAATGTAGGTCCCTGAGCTTTTACGGTAATTGCCTATTCCGACATCAATACGATTTATTGTATCTCTGTGCAGTCACGTGATATTTTCTATACGATCAGGTCCAGGAATTAACTGCCATGATATCAAGTCACGAGGTCTTTCTGAGGGAGATGGTTTGTACCGGTTGGACCCGGATGCAGGAAGCCATTCAAATGCATTCCTGGCCTACTGTGACATGACGTCATACAATGGAGGATGGACCATGTGTTACACTACCGATGAATATGTGAATCCCAGAACCGAAGTCACATACAGCGCTCAGTTTCCTTATGGAAGTGATGGCTACAGGACGAACTGTAACAACATCCCTGTAAGTATGATTGACTACTTCCGTCCAGCGGTGAAAACACGATTTTTGGCAGCTTGTGCCCGAAATTGCCTCTCGCAGTGTTTGTTTGACTGTATTGTTATGCAAACATGGCAAGTTAACCTAGAAAAGGGAGTTTTAAAAATAAAATAAAATAATAAATAAAAGGAAATAAAAGTTTTGAATCGTTCTAAATTTTCTTTTAGCTAGACTTTAACTTCGTTTGTTCTTATTTGTGTTATAGTTTACAGAAATTATCTTCGTTGATCACCAAACTGGAAACAAGGCCTACTTCAAACGACATGTGAACCAAACCATAACGGCCGCTGATAACTATGGGAATACCGCTGGTACCTATGGATTGTGGGAAGGTGTGGGAGCAGTCGACAACGCTTATTCCTATCAGCTGTTGATCTGCGATGATTCGCTCTACTCCGGCTTCTTTATTTCCGGGTACACGGGTTCTTGTTACAAGGGGTCTTACACTGAGGGTTGTCGAAATTGGTGCAGTGATCGAGTCTCGCCGTATTTTCGTACAGCGGCAACTCGTTCGGACCTCAGCGGCGTAGCATTTAACACCAATGGTCATCCTCCCAACATCCCGAGCAACAGGCTTATTAGTGTTGGTCTGCGCTATAAGCGTGACGAACCGTGATTTTAACAAAAGCAATACGTGCAGTTTTTTGTTGCAATAAAATATGGGATAAGTAGTAGAATCGTCCAGGAGATCTGTTACGTTTGTAATTTGCTTCTCATTGATGTGATTGCAGATTAAAACAGTACCGCGGTATATCATCATTAAATAACTGTAACTTGTAGACAATGTTTCTTAAGAAATAATAACAATATGAGGCCATAAAATGGGACATCAGTAGGAAAATAACGGAAATATGTATTTTATGCCGGAATGAATTAGTTGAATTAGTTTGTCATTGAATATAATATAGTGAGCCATTGGCAAGTTAAGCTTATTATATAATGTTTCTAAGTTTTTAACCGGTTGGCTAAAACAACTGTAGATATTCCACGCCGCTTTTGGTCATAATCTTCATCCTCTCTCTTTTCTTCCAAGTCCTCCACGAAATAAATTTGTATTTACACTTGTGAATTTTCGCGGTAGTTCCAGGTTTTCATCGCCCGTATTTTCACTTCTGATCAAGATTTCTTTGTTTTCAAAGAATGTCCCCAGAGCTCTTCGCTTGTGCCTAGGCCCCGCCGGCTAAGAGACGCGAAAATGGCTATGGGGACGAGAATGGCAACAGGGAGGAACGGGAGCTCTGGGACGATGTTAGCGGATCGTTAGATCAGTGTGTCTCGTGGGTCTGTCTAAATTCCTAGAGGGTCCCTAGAACATTACTTCAGTGGCGCTCAGGAGACTAAGGCAGGAAGCGGCGGAGAGGCACAAGTCGCCGTAGACGGCGAGATACCAGCTAGATACCGCCCGCTTGATAAAGTGACGTTAATTGCGGCAGGAATAGCGGCGTATGATCCATGTTATACTCGTTTAGTCATTCTTCCGCAGTTTAAGTATTGTTTCTTGACAAAAAGGTAGCCTATTATTAGGCAACAATACTTAGAAGATTAGAATACCTCTTATTTCTTAGGAGGGATTTGTGAATCCGGCCCCTGGATTGTTGCACAGAATTGTTGCACACACTTCCAAGCTGAAATTTCAAATTTTTACGTGGTCTATTGTAATTCAAATTCTGTCACGCGTTTTAGCTGCTTACTGAATTACGATCACATGTAATGGCCCCCTCTATAATCCAGGGGATTCTCAGTAGAACAAAGTAGACTTTATTACACTATAAATCCTTTGTTTTTGTTTTTATTCAGTCATATCTATCCGGTCATTTCAACAACTTATTTTAATGAATCTTTACCAATAACAAAAGTGTTTACTACTTGATGGCGCGGAGCATAGCCTTCTCTACATTTTCAGCGTTGGGCTAATTCTAGAGCTTTTCGAATTTTTGTGCGGGGTCCTGGAGCTCTAAAGCCTTTTGAGGCGTCCTTACGTGTTCGGTGATCCAAGTTATACTCTTTCAGCAATTCTTCTCGCAGTTTGTTAAAATCAAAATCGCTATTCGGCAGGAATTCTTGAAGTGTCTCTCCGTCCAGGTAGTTGAAGTACGGCCATTGTTGTTCATCCTCAATGTCCATACTTGTAACACTGGATTGTTGCACAGAACTGATCACTTGACTCATTTGTCAACTTGTGTGTTTGAAACCAGTTTGGAGACATCCAGGTCACATCTCCTTTAGTTGCTGTGAAACTCGACAGTTCCTGTTGACTTTCCTCGTCCTTCCATGTCTTGTTGTAGTTGCTTACTTTTATTGCTCCATGTAGAACCTTGATGACGGCGTATGAATTACCATGGTTGTGGATTGGGCTCTGGGATTTAGCTGGCCAAATCTCTAACACATACGGTATTCCAGGTGAAGAGCCGTGATAACAACCAATTGTGACCCTCAGATATGACATTCCATTTCCGTGGTCCTTTTCCTTCAGCTTTTCGTAGAGAAGTTTGCCTTTAGTGTTGATGCTGTAGTTGATCGCCTCTGACAGCTTGGGTGTACTGTGGGGCCAGTCCAAAGACATGTTTCCAGACATAACGTTCTCATAGAGCTCGCGGCAAGTTGCTGGAAGGCTGGCTGACAGCATGTACTTGTTGCTACTCAGATCAACAAGTGATGCTTTCGAACTATCCACCACAAAAGGGGACCAGTTCTGGGTCAAAGGTTGATGGTAGAAGGTCACGCTCTTTTGCTTCTTTAAAACAAAGCTATCGTAAACTTTGGCATCATTTTGCGGCGTAACACGTTTCAGGTCCCGTCCGAATGAGAAGAAATTTCGCAATATTTCCCAGCCACTTGTGCACTTCAAATCTTTGATGACGATCTCTTTGCACGTGTCTGGACGGAAAATGAAATTCCATGGATCACGTTCTTTTGTTTCTGGGAAAGGAAAACGTTCCGTCAAAAGAGTTGTATCTTCCATGATGTAGCCTTTCCCGTATTTTAGGATCCTTTCATTTCGATTGAAGCTGAGCCAATAGGAAACCTTTTTTCCTGGCTCTAAACCGCCTCTCTCATCAGTGCTGGAAGTTCCGTGCAGGATGTTGAAATTCTTGTGTCCTGGCGTTCTAATCTTGAATATTGCTTTGTCTTTACGAACTTGTACCTCCACGTATCCGCGCTTATCTTTGACTGTCTCGGATTCCTCGTACATATATCCACCGTGTACTTGCGTTGGTCTTATTCGAATTGCGAAAGGTGTACACCTTTGGAAGCTAGCTACAACAGCTCCCTGTCCCCACAGCTTAACAGTATTAACATGTGTAGTTGCTAGTTTGGGTTCGAAGAGTGCCATCGCAATTGCAAAATTAAAAGAATGATTTTGTTTCCGCTTCAACATTTATACTTTCAAGTCTTTCAACGGCACCGCCTCCGAGTGACGTAACAAAGCTTTTCTGTTCCAATAGATTTAGCCTGACCGCAGTTAGCTATATGGTACTATATGGTAATCCAGAAAATAAAATCAAACCTTTCTGAACCGCGATGAAGTCTCGTCCGGCATTACCACTTCTGCAAAAATAAAACAGTCAACTCAACATGGAAAGTTGTGGAAGTACATCTGATTGTGTGCCCTTAGTTCATTCTCTCAAGTTCTGTAACAGCCGCAAAGTTGAAATTTCGAAATAGGCAGTCCTTTTGTTTATCACATAAACGATTGCACAAAGTGAAACTTAAGGTATCTGAGGTATGTTACGGTACGAATTGACGATAGTGTTCAGTCACGTTTGGAGGAGGAGTCGCTCAATCACTAAGAGAGCGCCAGCCATACTTCCCGAGGTTTAATATTTATAGGATTTGTAATTTTTATAGTATTTTGTGATATTCTTAGGTTCTTAGGTGTCCTCGATTACTGTGGGCCTTATTAGGCCGGCGCTAGAAGATTATGACACATTAATAAAGCCGGTTGTTGTTGTTCGAACAAAAAATCCCAGCTTCATTTGATAAGTACATGCATTATAAGGTGCACATATTCGTTACACTGAATGATGCTCAGTTCAGTCAAGGCCTTTATCTTTCTTATGACTGACTTGTTCTAGAAAACTGTCCCAAAAATTAAATATGGCGAAATAGGAGGCGTAAGCACGTATATAGTAATTCATTGAAGACTGAACAAAGGACCTCTCCACGTATAACATAATTAAGTATTTATTTCTATCAGGGTATTAATTTTGTGTTCTAATTTTCGCGATTTTTTTCGTAGCCTACTGTGCAGTCATTTTTGGCGGGCGCCGCCATCTTAGATTTTCAAAACGTAGAGGATAGGGCACGAAAATTAATACTTCCAACTGAATAAGGTTCTGCACTGCAAGCTGGCGTCGCCATCAGGCATACCATCGTCTAGACCCTTGAAGTCTCTTGAGAGTGTTGGCTTTTTGTTGAGTAATCTGCTAATAAACCGGACAAGCTGTGAGCGATATATATTCGAAAGCCTGTTGCATTTTGCAGCTGATAATTCAAGCTGCTAAATCTATCCTCAGTGCCAGGAATTTTTGTTTTCTTTTCCGGGAGGGCCTCTCCTTGTGTGATTTCATCATCTTACTGTTTAGAGCGATTTTCAATAGCCCTTTTCACGGTTAACATGAAATATTTGCATAACAATACAGCTAAACACAGAAGCGAGGCAATTTCGGGCACAAGCTGCCCTTGAACTATATTAGTATAAAAATAGTTTAAAAACGGAGAACAACTAAATATACAACTATTTTTAGTTAACATTTGCCGTAAATATCGTAATCCGATCTCCCTGTTGCTTATGCGAGTCTACTCTTTATTACAGAGCGGACACTCGAACCGTGAACGCTTTGGCTTTATTTTGGCTTTATTTTGGCTTTATTTTGACTTTATTTTGACTTTATTTTGACTTTATTTTCACTTATTTTCACTTATTTTGTATTTTTTTCAGAAAAAAATACAAAATAAGTGAAAATAAAGTCAAAATAAAGTCAAAATAAAGACAAAATAAAGTCAAAATAAAGCCAAAATAAAGCCAAAGCGTTCACGGTTCGAGTGTCCGCGCTGTAATAGAGAAAATTCGTTTTTACAATTTTTTCTAAAAACAATGTAAACTAAATAATTTCAGTTCTTCTACATTTTAAAACTGTTTTTATACTAAAAGAGTTGAAGGAGTTCAAGAAAAACACGATGTTTTGCAGCTTGTGCCCGAAATTGCCTCGCTTCTATGTTCAAGCGTATTGTTATGCAAATATCACAAGCTAACCGTGGCAAGGGCTATTGAGTGTCGAAAGTAATCGCTGAATTGCTTTGGTTTTATTTTGCCACGTTCTGTGATTGGTTTAAAAAACTCGCGCCACCTCAACCAATCAGATGCAAAACCAAACCAACCGCGACTTGGTCACACGCTTTTTCCCGCGCTTGGCGCCGGTCACGTGTATCTGCTTGTTCATTGCGTTGTTCACGTTTGTTGTGATTGGCTATTGTAATTGATTTGGTTTTGGTGTTACGACACTCACTATTGTGCAGTGCGTGCCGCACGCGCTTTGTAAATAAAAGACACCTTATTCGATGGTTTAACATATAATACGCGCGGATATTTTGCGAGTTGCGTAGTATTTTTCCGAGCCCCGTAGGGGCGAGGAAAAATGCGAGCAATGAGCAAAATGTCCGCTCGTATTATATGTTAAACCATCGAATAAGGGATTTATTATTCTACTGCAAAATTTCCCGACTATTATGCTATATCCGCTCTGTTCAACTAGTCAATACCGTGGCATATTTTGCGTGTTCTCGTGACCTTATATGGTGAAATGACGTAATAGTAGAATAATACTGAATAGGGTTTATTGTAATTCGTGTCGAGAGAATATTCTAGTTGAGTCATCGGCACGTTGACGCCAAGTGCAGTTTCAGCCATTGACAATGCCCCGTGTGGTTCTTTTAGCGAGCCACGGTCATAATCCGCAATGGTCTGCAATGGGAACACTTGATTTGTTCACTGAAAAAGCCACATACCTGACAAATGAGCTTCTAATTTTCGCAAAGGGACAGATGTATTAAGTGTCCATATTAGGGAGGTGACACAGACCTTATATGGACACTTTGGTCTGTCACAGGAATGACGTCCATTCGGAAAGGGCCCAAGTAACCGCGATATGCGGCGTGGGGCGACCGTGGGGCACGGTCAGAGTAAGACGAGTGTTTTCGAGCTCCCGTGAATCTTTCAATTTATCCATGTAGACTTCTCTGACGTCCTGGAGCTGTAAGGAGTTCTATTTAGATAAATTAATTTAGACAAATTAACTGGTCTACGGCAGTTTTATGGCATTTTGGTTTGCAATGGATAACGGAGAAAGCAAAAAACCCTCAGGTCTGATAGGGGGTCCTACTCGGACATATTTTCCACGAGTGGAGAACTGACGATGACATGGCCGCAAGACGAGAAATCATTACTGAAGGAATATATATAGTTATTTATATTGCTTGGAGTCTAGGCCTGGTCTTAATAATCGGGAATAAAAGCGTTTTTTGCTGCGAATTTTAAGTTAAAGTGCCTACTTAGATCATCGAAGCAATAATCCTCCTAATAGAACAGGGATTGTATCTACACCGAGTTATTTCACTGACAAGAAAGTTGAGGCAGACGCAAATCAGAATAAAACAATTTATTTTGATTACTCACAAATAGTTCTATAAAAGTTAGTTTTTCCGTCTTTATAACTCAAAATATGATTTGATTGCATTAAGCCAGGTGGATGTAAATCCAGAACTACATAATATCAGTTGTTCCAATCCTTTCAAAAGCTTTCTACGACTACTGGAGTAAGATTTCAGCAGCTTGAAAGAGTTTGTAGAGATCATTAATCCACACAGGATGTGGTGAACTGACAGATCGCTTCTTTGTGTTTGGATTAATATTTCCTGCTGTGAACTCTTCTTGAACTTCCCACAAAGACTAGAAGCTAACAAATACATCCACGTGTCTGTCCACACTTCAATCTCTGGATAGCTGTTATAACCCGTGTTTAACTGAGATTTGTAGAGCTCCAGGAAAACAAACAAACCCACAATAACCCTAATGTAAAACTGACATGGAACGCTTTCCATAAGTGAAGAACATTCAGACAGTAGCATTTGCCTTTGTTCGTTAGTTAGCTTACTAAATGAAGCCAAAATGGCAGAGGAAACACAGCTTGGGTGGGTTGAATCTTCATTGTTTACAAAATCCATAGGATTTGGTAAATCAAGCTTGAGTAATTCATTGGGATCCCTGTGTTGGGCTTCCACTCTGAAAAAAAAGAAATGACATATTTCTTGAGTCAACTGGCACAATACATTAATGGAATACCCTGGCAAATGACTTTCATTTTAATGCGACAGACGTTTCTCAACATTGAGCCAGATTGGATACTGCTGTGATTGCTAAAACATGTGTGCGTAAGCTGGCGTGCAGATGACCTACTTTGGCATAGAATTTTGAAAACTTTGGTGTACATATGTATCTTCTGTGCAGGGCCTGTGTAGCAGCCGCTGGAGTGGAGAAGAGAGCACATTTTTAGGGGCGCGCGAGGAAGGAGGGAAAGGGCATGCTCTTTCCCTTTTCTCGCCACGTGCTTTTTCTCCCTCTCATGCAACACTCCTTCTCCCTCCAACTCGCACTCTATTACACCGGCACCTGCCAAACTCGCACTCTAATGCTCCAACACCTGCCACGCTGGCTACCCTGCAGCTTACATAATTATTATAAATCTTTATCATAAACCATATAAAGAAACCAAAGCCAACTTAATGTTGTCAGTTATTCAATGCTGTAGAAAAACTGATGATATGGCTTTGGCTTCTGTTTTTTGTTCATTTAGGTTTTTCATGTATGGCGATAGTATTTTGTATATATGTACCTCTCTACCCAGACATTTGCACAGTATTCTGCACAGTCTGTGGCCGAATTTGTCACCACTTCAAATAACAGCTTCACCAGGAAAGAAGAGATGGTTGATTTAGCAAAATCCTCTTCGCCCAAAACACCACAAGCAAAAAGCTTCCTTTCCAACGGGGCGACGGTGGTTGGGTATAAATATTTGTAAAATTCCAACGTTGTTTTCAGGACTTTGGCATCAAACTTTGTTGTGCTGAGAATGTGGATTATTTCTGCAATTACACTCTGTTGTTGGTTTGGAAATTTAACAGCACGTTCAAGTAAGAGATGTAGAGTTTTCTCAGCGCTGTCGTCCGCCATCTTGATTTGTTTTGTTTACCGCTGGCTTACATGTTCGCGTTACAGCTCACTTGAAAGCAGCCAATCAGCGACGCCAACATAACGGCGTCCTCAAGTTCGAAAAAATGGCGGACAATAGGAAGAGTTTTGCTCCTTCGGAAACAACAGCTGATTCAACTGGTAACTCACTTTCCTAAGAAATTAACAACTTGCTGAGGAAGTTTACAAACAATGTGATCTATTCCTTACAGATTTTATGCAAGATAAGCTGGAAAAGTGGCTTCGAATGAAAGGAAGGAAGTCTGTTTTTGAGCGTTCGAGATCAGCTGTTTCGTCAGACATGAATGAGAACACTAAGCGATTTCAGACAAGGTTAGTTTTTAAAGTTATTGGACACCAATTCCGTCTGATGAAGGCTTTACTTGTTGATATAGACATTGCATAGTTATATACCATCATCACGAGTTGTACGTTGCAAGTGTGTAACTCTGCTTACATCATTTTACAAAAATACGTTACAGTAGTCGTTTATAATTTTTCTTGTATTGCCGTTGTTTGAAATACTTTTTCTGTACTATTCATCTAGGAAGGTTAAAGGTCCATGGATCAGCGAAAAACTCAAGGAAAACGTATGTTAAATTATTGAACCCTGGCCCAATAATATTATTATTATACCCTCTAACAACCATTTAGTCTAACTAAACATTAGCTTTTTAATTTAATTATAAATAAATGTTAGAGTCTAACATGCCACTCTTTATTTTTACCTTAGGCTAAAGTAGCATGCAGGGAACCTCTGATCAGTCAAATAACCTTGCTGATGTGAAGAAAAGAAGAAAGACCTTTAGTGTTGTACAAAGGAAGTCACTCCTTGATAATCATACAGGTAGTCGCCCAACAGCAACAAGGTCACATACCACAGCTGGAGATGCCAAACACACAAGGACAAGACTCTTAGTATGAGGTAAAGGGGTGCCGAGAAAAATGAAAAATGTTAAATCTTTCATTTGACATGTCTCTCTCCATTTATTCTATCCTGCTAACAGAATTGCTTTGATCTTTCCCAGAAAATTTTTTCTAGAAAGATCGAATGCGGGACTCTGCTCGCAGGGTACATTAAATTATAAATACTACCGGTTACAAATCAAGAATAAATTTTATTCTTGATTTTAGTACCAGTATATACATTTTATATACATGTAGCTGAGACCTCATTTTTTTTTATTATACATGTATGTAAAATTATATTAATTTATTATTCAATACAAACAATAATATGCAGTAATATTTTTTCTTAAATTTTCAGCGAAAGGCTTGAATTGTGGAGGGCTGAAAATGGGTAAATAAAAATTGTACTCTTCTGACCAATAGCCGTGATAATTTTATATTTTATTGTCTCGGTTAAAAGCCTTCTCTGCTATATAAAAGGTGTTTTTTATAGTTTATAGTAAATCAAATATTATCTTTGATGTAAATTGTCTTCATCTCTTCAAAAAAAATATTGATTCAGGAGTCTTGCAAAACTAAAGCATACTTTAATTTTAGCTGCATGCTTTTATAATTTCCAGGAAAAGCAACCCAGACAAGCAAACTATGAAATCTAAAACACTGGTGAAAAAACTGACTAGAATGACAACTGGTATAAAAGAAAATGTACACCATTACCACAAACTGTAAGTTTTATTTAGATAGTGAACTATTAAATTACTAGTCTAGCCCTTTGGTTATTTCATCCAGATATTATGTACATGCGCAAACTTGAAAATGTACATAATATTTGAAGTTTTGAAGAATGCCTGGAGGCAGTTAATTTATTTACTGCAGTGTAAGAATAAAAGTGTAACCTACGCTGCTTTTTAATCTACAGGGAAAACACTGAAATATTTTGCACTCCAGCCAGTGCCAAGCCAGTATTACAGTCACATACAAAAATCAACCATCAGAAAAACAGGTTATGCGACCCCCTCACATAACAAACCTTCTAGCAGTGTGCTACGATCAAAGAAAAGATCTATGGTCAGAGCAGCACAATGTGAAACACACGCTCTACCCTCAACTGATGACAGATGTGAAGCTGACATCGATAACCCTGTATCAAAGTCACACAGAAAGAAGTCTCTTGATATGAGGTAGGTGTACTGGTGGGACCAGTGTACCACAATAAGGACACATACTAGCCAGGAGATGCAGTATCACAAAATCTTTTTGTTGGGACAAACGTTTATCTACATGACTGATTTGAATTGAAGAAGCAGATGTCCAAGGAAGAAAATGAAAGAAAAAAAACAAAAAAAGAACTGATTGTGATTGTCCCAGTATGAAAATTAAAACCAATCACAACCTATAAACCGAACAAGGAAATTGTCCCCAGAACTGAAATTTACTTACTGAGATTCAAGATGTTTGTCAAAATTTTTAAAATAAACGTTGTGTAATGCTCTAACTATTAATAAAAACATTTTTTTTGCTCGTGTGCAGAGACCGATTGGAACTTTGGCTCGCTGAAAAAGGGTAAGTAGCAATATTGTAATTTGTCACTTAATAAGCCAATTGTTGGCCTGGGAGTAGCCTGCGTAGCAGTTGTTTCCTTTCCGAGAGCGCGTGGGAGGCGCGCGAAAGCGAAAGGAAACGACTGCTACGCAGGCTAGCCTGGGAGTTGAGCATAGCCACAAATGCAATTGTGTGTTTGTTTCAGTTAGCTCTTTGATTGGCTGAAATTTGGAAACCAACAGAAAGGTGTCAAAGCGTTATCCAAAACGTGTCGTGTCCGTTTTCGTTCGTTTAAAAACGAAGATTTGTTTTGTCCTTTCGTTCACACTTGAAACGATGAAATTGAAACGGATATTCTCGAAAACGCGTTCTCCAATGTGGAGATTTTTTAAAAGATCTTAAAAACGATTGAAAACGTATTCGGATGAACGGCGAAGCAGCGTAAAAGAAAAATTTGTCATCCTGTAGTTTAGTTTCTTAAGTTTCTATTTCGCCAAAAACGACACATACAGGACTAACACAATAATTTTACTTACCTTATTACACTTAATTTTCGCGTCACTTTAATTTCGCGTTTTTTCACGATTTTGAAAAATCGCGAAATTAAAGTGACGCGAAAATTAGGTGTCGCGAAAATTACGAAAATGAAGTGACCACACGTATAAGCTTAAAGTGAAATATAAGTTGAACGTGCACTTCCTTTGTTACCGTTTTGTTACAGTTGTAAATTGCTATCTATTTCTATAACACCAGACATTGTACCTCGCAGATTTTTACAATCTGGTGTGTTATGATTGCAAGTTTAATAAAAATCACATAGAACATTTTATACGTCACTTGCGGGTTCACTTTAATTTATAAGTAAATTGGCCAATGTAATGATTGGTCTATCGACGAAATCGCGAAAATTAAGTGAGTCAATTTATGAAAATCTAACAAATCGCGAAAATTAAGTGTCGCAAAATATGGCCATCCAAATGATGTCGCGAAAATTAAGTGTAATAAGGTACAATTGAGCATTGTATTAGCCAACAACAAGTTTCAAAATGCCTTATTGGACATTTTATTACAAATTGGAAATGAGCCTCGTTACATTATTACAAAGCTAAAAGATTCATAAGACACGTCTCAACTTTATAGTTGCATCTTTTGTTACAGCAAAACACCAAAGTACAAGACTCCAGCCGTGTTGAAACATTCCAGTAGTGTCGTCCAAAGACAGGACTTACTGGAGGAAAAAATGAGACTCTCGTTTGGTTGTGATGGAGAAACTGACGGTGCATTGACCGAAAGTGTCATAATTTCACCTGGTGAAGGAGAAAATATGGAAGAAAAACTTCAGGAATGTTTGCTCCAGTTGGAAAAAGTAAGATTCATTACTAGATTAATTACGGCTGTTTCTCCAATGTATCTCGCTGGGTGTTTGTAATCCATTTCCATCCTCGCCATCGTTAGTCATCCTCACTTCTTATGGGTTCCTGTTATTTGTTGATGGTGCTGTCCTACAAAATCAAACCGTTATTCTTTAGTTCGTACATTTTGGAGTTTGTCGTTGATCAGATAGTATTCCCTGCAGAATAGATGAGCTCGTGGGGATGGTTCACAGTGTACATGTATTAATCAGTCGATGAGATTCAGTACATAACGCCGGGTTCAAATTAACGCCAGGCCTCAAATAAACGCCGGTATCTCGAATAAACGCCTTGGGGGAGGCGGATGTTTATTTAACACTCGTTGACCTTGTAGGCCCAGCGTTTGGGCGTTTAATCGAGAACTTTATACATGTACTGTACGTTAGTTCTATTTGTTTCGCCCGCTAACAATCAAAATCTGTATGACAGCAGAGCTACATGTACATGTACAGAAAGTTGGCGTGCCGTACACTCCGCTCCTCTGAAAACCAAATCCTCCACGCCAATTCAACAAGTCGGACTTGTTTTAAGTTATTGCGGACTAGACGCGAAGTAGGAAACATTTTTTTAAATGTTTTTGTTAAATTTTGTTTGATTATTTAATTCATGATTCAAGTTTATTTGACTTTGACTTATCAGAGCGAATGTGACCCAGAGAAAGTGGCCGCCAAGCTTGACCTGTACAACTCGTCTTGTCCACACACTTCTCAAATAGCAAACTACTGGCTGTGTCGTGCTAAGATTGCACAGCAAGAAAAAGACTTTGATCGAGTGGTGTGCCTGTTGGAGCAAGCATTTGTCTTCAAAGCACAGGTAATACATATATTCAGCCCTCCACGGCTTAAGGACGCCATCTTGGTTGGGGGAGAGTGGCAAAGACGGTGGGAAATTACAGTGAACACCTCAGTATGTTTCTCTAGACTTTCCAACTTGAAAATAATACGGTTTGTCAGAAAAACTAAATCGCTCGACTTGCCTAACCTTATGTATAAACTTTGCATCATTGTCAGACCTGTAAGTTTTACAACCCGGCGTGCATATAATTGAAAAGTGATGCAAAAAACATTCTTAGCAACTAAAAAATGTTTTTCTTATCATGTATTTAGCCAGAATCTGTGTTAAAGGATGCTGTGTGCACGTTTGTAAATTTCATGAAGGAAAGTGGTCAACAAGGTAGGTTACATTAAGACTCTCTAAGGTCGTCCTTGAACGGGCGACGTGCGCTTCTAACTCGACTAAGCGTCCAAGGTCGACTTGTGAATCGATGAGAACTCGAAGCAAATACACGTAATCGGCGCCAAGTGCGGGAAAACGCGTGTGACCAAGTCACGATTGGTTTTGGTTTTGCATCTGATTGGTTGAAAAGGTGGCGCATGTTTTTTTTAACCAATCACAGAGCATAGTAAAGCAAAACCAAAGCAATTCAGTGATTACTTTACTTGAAAACCGGTCTTAAGAGTTGTAATTGATAACTTTTATCCGCTTCAGATGCAGTTACCGATGAGATTTGTCAGTTACCAGTCTCTCCTCCAAATGAAACCAAGATTGACCTGAATGACTCATTAGATGAGCTCAATTCTTCGGTTATCAAGTTCTGCCTGACGGAGGCAACACCTTACAGAAAAAAGTAAGTACCTAATATAATGATTCAACCTCATTCTCACACTTTCCTCTGTTTATTTGCTTTCACTGTTTCTTTTCCTCGAGGCGGAATATTGAGGAACTCGAAGAAAATGTTCAATTCAAAATACTGTGTTCAACTATTTGAGTGTCATGCTGTACAAGGCAAACCTTTTTTACACTTCTTCTTTTGTAGGTTTAAGGCAACATTCGGCAAACCCGTGTTGACGCCAGTGCGCAGATCTGTTCGTTTGGAACGCGCCAGTGCCCAGCACCCCTCAGTTCTCCAGGAGCACGACCTAACAGTGAGGAGACTGGGCGAACTTCCTGAAGACATTCAACAGGATGTGTTGTTCAAGCCCAACTTTGCTGTCCGAGCTGAGCTTAACGAGGCCTGGAACGAGCTACAGCTCGATTATAACCAGTGACTTGATCCTCCAGACCGTGACTCAAATACAGACGAAGCTCTCTGAGCGGACACTCTCGTAAGCGGACAGCTCTACTTACGGCCACCTTGACAAAACCCCGTTTGAACTCTAGATCATACAAACTCTGTATTTACACATTCCCGTAAGCGGCCAGCTCCAGTTGCGGACACTTTTTCTGCTTCCCGAGGGTGTCCGCTTACGGGAACTTCCACTGTATTAATATTTTGGCAAAAACACTATGACGTTTGTAGGATTTTCCCATTTCTCGTTTTCCTTGATTGTTGGATAGCACGAGAAAGGTGAAGGGTGAATTATCCAATGTATATAAAAACACTGATAGAAATTGATGAAACTGAAGCCTTTTTACATCGAAGAGCGCCCTACAAAGTTTTTGATTAATTTTTGACAACTTTCTGATGGCTTTCGTTTCAACTGACCAATCAAAATGCAGGAACTATGAGAAGCGGAGATGTCAAGCTCCACGTTAGCGTTATGACGATTGACATCTCCGCCTCCACAGTTCTTGCAATTTGATTGGCCAGTTGAAACGAAAGCCATCAGAAAGTTGTCAAAAAGATGTAAAAAAAGAAGAAAAACCTTTGTCGAGTGGCAACGGTAGGGATGCATGCGACTTGTAAAGAAACTCAATGTGTCAATTTTGAGAGTTTTGTAATACTTCTCATTGGTTCAGTCTTTTTGTGATAATGTTTAGAGATTGTTTATAAACAACTTGGTTCCGAGAATCGGCTGAGGCCGCGGTTTTTAATAGGAATGACGTAACCATGATGACAAGCTGTCGTTACAACGTTCAGAGTTCGGGTACTTTTATGTGGATTTGCTGAAACGGCGACTCCATGTTCACGACTGGGTAATAAATGTCGAATACATGCACAGTGTTACTGCACAGTGTCCGGAAATGCAGTATAATCGAGACATTTGTATCGTAATTTATTTAATATGTTGTAAACGAAAAAACATGTATTTTTAGAAAGCGTGTAGAAATGATTTTAAATGGAGATGGAGATCAAGTTTTCAAGCTGTAATATTACTACAGGGACCTGTTGTTCTTTGTACATTAAAGGAGGAAAAGAACAAATGTAATTATTACATTACCGAACATTAAATACCTTGACGAATTTCATCTACGTTTGTGTATTTGTGTTCTCATCATTCCACATGTCATCTATGAGAGTAGAACCAATCACCCTTCTAATGAGGGTAAATATTCATGCAGATCACTTCTGTCGTACATTCAGCTACGTATCTCTTGCTCGTTCTAGTCCTCTGTCCCATAATAAAACTCTAAAGAGATTTATTCTGTGGACATCCACGTTACTTGGTTAAACCTGGTCCTGACGCAAGGAAGGATCCTTTTTTACTACTTTTCCTTGCTTGCGTATAAAAAACGCCTATGTCGCGCCCCGCATTTTCGTTAATAAAAATAACTTTGTGCGCAGAAAATTACTCCATATAAAAACCATCGTTGTTTATAAATAGAGTTGTAATTTCGGCTGCTCTGTCTCCTGAATTCTAAAGCCTGGATTTCACTAGCGACGCAGTTCTAATCTGTTTTTGTTGTTTTACTAGTAGAACAGACCACTGAGAGACTTTAAAGCGAACACTTCCGAGAGGGCTCCGAGAGTATACTACGAGCAGCCCCTTTCTTTTCTGAAGTTTTCATTGCGTGAGAAGAAAGAGAATATTTGTGAAAAAAATCAGTTCCCTCGTTGCTCCCAGGGAAGCCCCAGCAAATGGACTTTTTTGGCGCGTAAACCTGGGAATGAGAAGACCTTGTTGAAGCTCCCAAAGTCAGCGGTTTCTCCATTAAGAAAACAACATGGCGGCCCACGTGCGGTAAATTTTCCCAAATTTCATTTCATTTTAGAAGCTAAAATTAAGATCGAAGATTGCTTCTAATTGTTGAAAGCCATGCTCAAGTCCAAGGTGTTCGTAAAGAAAACCCGAAAGGGAGGAATAATGAAAGTGGTGCGTGAACATTACTTACGAGATGACGTCTGGTGTGGAGCAAGTCACTGTACAAACTGCGGCCATACTGATGAACATTTACTGGATTCCACACCGCTGAGCTCCTCCAAACTATGCAGCTATCCGCACTATTTATTGCTTGACACAAATGTCGTGTTACATCAGGTAAAAAACCTGTGCAAAATACGTTGCTGTGTGCAATTTGAAGTTTATACATTTGCATGTACATGTAACTTACTACGGTGTGTTGATTTTCAAGTATAAACAACATAATTGAAATTTTGATCGGGGCCATTCCATTTTATATCTACAACCCCCCCCCCCCCCCCCCCCTATGGATGAGGTCAGTCAAAATGTACCCCCTAAGAAAAAAAAGATCAAAGTGTCGACATGATTACCCCCACAGAAAAAAGCAATTTTTCCCCAAGTCCCCCAGAAATATTCAAAAGATCAAAGATGCCGACACTTTGAAGCCCCTTCAGAAAAAATTTCATCCACAGTGGGGGAGTGGCTATAAAATGGAATGGCCCCGGCCGGGACAAACTCTGAAGTGTAGTTTTTACGCATCTGTGTTGTTCAGGTAGATGTTCTGGAAGATCCAGTATTCAAAAATGTGATTCTTCTACAAACTGTTTTGCAAGAGGTGAGAAGAGTATAAGTTATAAAGCATAGATCATTCCTGTTAATAAAGTGATCCAAGCTCCAGGGGGCATTTTATGCATTTCAGCATGGCGGGGTTTAATAGGGTAAGCCTTACGGTGAATTGTGACCTGTGATCTGCATTTTGTACCAGCCGTCTTCAGCATGGGTTTTAAAAACATGTGCCCCCCCTCCCTGGATCTGCCCCTGGTTATGGGTGCATAATTAAAAATAAGCATTTGCTAGCAGAGGGTCTTATCTCTTGCTTTTTGCTGAATGATTTATTATTTTATAGGATTCATTAATATTATTGTCTCCTGCTCCACAAATACTTTCTGTTCACTAAATCTACATTTTTTTTTTTCAACCTCCTGTCTCAGTTATATCTCTATTTTATACAATGTGTACATGTATATAATAATTCCAGATATCTGTTACATGTACCCCACTCTACTGTCACCCCATCCTCATATCTTCTCTAATTTCCTTGTCTCTTTGGCAGGTCCAACATCTCAATAGTTCAGTGTACAAAAGAATCAGGGATATAATATCCAGCAAACATAGGAAATTTTTTGTTTTTTCAAATGAACACCACAGGTTAGCCAAGTGCTATTTAATTTAAATTTTGTTAATAATAATAATTATTACTTTATTCTTAGTTGCTCTCATTTGTTGTTAATTGCTTATTGTTTGCACTTTTGAAATGCTCTTTGCTCATTTTAGTTATTTGCGACTCTGTCATGGGATTGTATACATAATAAGTTGAAGTTGCAGTTCATGATATGTGCACATAATGACATTTTTGATATCTTTTTTTTTATCAAAATGTGCATCTCAGCTGGCTTAAATTAACTCTGTAATAAAATTCCAGAAATTGATTAACATCCACATTGACTGTGCATTTTTTAACTTCTCAGAGAAACATACATAGAAAGAAAAAAAGAAGAATCATCTAACGACAGAAATGATCGAGCAATAAGAGTTGCAGCAAGGTGGGTCTGTCGAAGCATGCGAGCTGAAGAATATATGGTCCTAATCTGTAAAAGCTCAAAATCAGATATTTAATTAAATTTTGAAGAAGTTCTTAAAAATAATTTCTTCAAAATTTAACGTCTTAAGTAGTTCTCATATTGTTTTCTTCCAGCTGGTATGATGAGCATTTGAAGGAATGTGAAGGAGGAAATGATGAAGATATGAGGATAAGGATTGTCCTCCTGACTAATGACAGAGCAAACCAAGAGAAGGCTAAAAAGGAGGGAATCATAAGCTATACAGGTAACATTCATCTAGTTGTTTTATTCATTCATTATTTACTCTTCCTCTTTGATTACATCTACATCAGATAGAGAAAACTAGTTTATATTTGAAGTAGACTGCCTGAAATTCCCAGCATGAGCATGGAATAAGGACAAACTGTAAACACCATCATCAAGCTCCCAGTTGGCTTAATTACACTGACCAGCGCAGTTACTTATTTAAAACTATCATGAATTCCGTATGTTGACCTGGTGTCAGTGTTCTGCCAAAACCCAGAGTCTAGCCAAGAGTTTAATAATGTAGATGCTATTTCATGTATTAACAGCTCGGGAGTATGTTGAAAGCCTTGAAGGATGTGAAGGATTAGCTGATCGACTGGCCCACTCCTCCCAGACAGGACAAGATGAGGTACTAAAATTCTCTGTAAACATCGAAATATTAATTACATTTTATTTCTCAACATGTCCAATTTTGGCCTGATGTTTGTCAGATAGCGCTTGTTCGAAATTAAGTTGAATTATTTTGTAAGTTTAGATTTCAGTTAATTTAATTGGCTTAACGATAGAATGTTCAAACTATTGCATTATTATCAAGTTACATAAAAAATAGTGGGGTTTTTCACTTGAGTGATAAAAATTTGTACACACAAAATGTTCATTCTTCAGGTAGACGACAAGAAAACAAGAAAATTAGTTTATGCTGAGCATCTTCATCTAACAAAAATACAAGCTGGACTAAAAAGTGGCAAGTACCTTCAGGTATATATCACTGATGGCAGAATTATGCGATAATAATATTATGTATATGTGATAATTAATTTATTGTTTTGTTCATACTCATGCCTTCAGCGCATTTTTACTATGAAATACTGTTTGATCAATCAATCTGTTTCATATCCATAAATCATTTTTGCTCACTGAATTTAATTTTCCTTCTTTTCTGTTCTTTTAAGGGTGCATTTCACAGAAGTAGGTAAGTAAACATATTGCAATGTTTAACATCACACTGGTTGGCTGTAGCCTAATATCCATTATAGCCACCTAATTTTAAAATTGTTGCAACTTGTGATCAACAGGGAAAACTACACAGAAGCTAATGTATTTGTCCATGATGGAGACAAGCAGGTATACCAGTAATGGGTATTAATTTATTATTATTATTACCAGTATTTATTAATATACAGTGCTGTAATATTTATTCATTTACTCTTTTAAATGCCATTAAGTAGTTTTTTGTCTAATATAATCATTAACTTGTCCCTTGCAGATTTTCTTCATGGTCTGGTAAATCTCAACCGCGCAGTCCATGAAGACATTGTTGCCGTGGAGATCCTACCAAAGAAACAATGGACCTGTCCATCATCTGTTGTAACTACAACATTGCCGACTGACAATGACCCTGATGATGATGATGACGATGATGACAGTGACCTGACGGTATACATAAAATATTCTCTTTGACAGCCATTGTTTGGGTTGTCACGCATTGCTTCTCCCTACTAGTGGAAAGGAGTGTTGCGCTCATCATCTATCCTATCAATGCCAAGGTGGCACACACGGGTTCAGTGATATTCCTCCATCTCACTCAGTTGACAGCCACTTGGTGGGCCTCCTCCCAACTCTTCTACCCCAGCTCCTCACCCTTCCTTCTCTGCAGTCCTCTGCAGTGTTGTGTGATGCGGAGCCAAATAAAAGCTGTAAAGGACTGTAAGTTGAGCCAGTCTTGTTCGTAGCTGTTGTTTGGATTGTCACGCTTTTGCTTCTCACTGTTGTGTGACAAGCCAAATAACAGCTGTGAAGAAGACTACGCCCAAGCATGCTCTGCAAGACTATACTAAATAAAAAGCTAAATACAATACTTGCACTGTATCTTTTTTCAGGCTGGGTCAAAGAAAGAGGAATAAATAAGGTGTTGTCAGGAAAAGTATGTCTTTGCAAATATTATATTATAATTTATTTTGAAAATATATATGTTTGAAAATATGTAGTTAAGGTTGTTAATTCTGTGATCATGTCTTCTTGCACAGGTTGTTGGTATCATCAAGAGAAACTGGCGTCCATACTGCGGCATCCTGTCCAAGTCAGCTAAGCCACAGGTAAATAATTATGGATTCCCAGATATACGACCTTGTTTCACTCATTTATTTAATTTTATTTTTTCTTTCAATTTCAAAGCTGAAGTGACAGAAGAAAGGTTTCTTTCTCAACAACATATAGCATAAATTGTGCTTAAAATCCACCAAGATATGTTTTCCTTTTGATCATATAATTTTATTTCCATTTGTAAGGGAACAAGACACTTGTTTGTGGCAGCAGAAAGAAGAATCCCAAGGGTTGTTATTGAAACACGTCAGGCAGCTTCACTTGAAGGACAAAGAATTGTGATTAGCATTGATTCATGGCCTCAGCATTCAAAATACCCTGTGGTAAGTACACTCTGTGTAGTCATACACGATGGACGTTCTGTTTTTAGTGTCAGAACGTAAACCAAGGCCATAGTGTTTAGCTGGCTGTATATTCCCTTGTGAATTAAGTGCTGGTATAGTGGCTAGATTAAAGTACTTACTGCATTGAACACTGGATCGAGAGGTCCTGGTTTGATCACTGGCCAGGGTCACTGTTGTGTTCTTGGGCAAGCTGCTGACACTTTACTCTCACAGTGCCTCTCTCCACCCAGGAGTATAAATGGGTAGTTTCTTGGTGTTGCGGGTGTTGCGATCACCAAATGACGTAAAACAAAAGATTCAAAAGACAATAGACAATACCCACACCACAACACAATAGCTAACCAACAATGGTTTCCACAACACCAAGAAACACCCAATAAATGGGTACCGGCAAACTGTTAGGGCAACCTGACAAAAATGCTGGGGTAATGATAGACTACATGTACAGTAGTATTCCATCCAGGCGGAGAAGCAATACTCTTAGTCACTTCATGGTACAGAAGTCGGAGTTACGTGCCAGTACTGTTGAGCTGCCAGCCTTGAAACAGAGTTCATATTTTTTTACCTTTGGAATTTAGGGCCATTTTGTACGCAAACTTGGTGCCATCGGTGATAAAGGAACAGAAAATGAAGTGCTGCTGTTGGAGCGGGATATACCTCACTTGCCATTCTCTGCTGCAGTACAAAAGGATCTTCCTGCCATGCCTTGGCAAATCACAGATCAGGTATTAACCAGCTGTTTGGTGGATACCATGTGGCATGACTTTTTGCAGGAACGTTTTATGGCAGATATTTCTGGGAAAAAAATCGCAAAAATTAGAACCCGCAATAATTTCATGCCACACGGTACAGTCATTAAAGGCACAAACATGGCAAGAAATGCTGCGTGGACCCTGAAGCACTGACAAGTCAGGTATACATGTAGGTGGGCTGAGTTCTCATAACAACAAAATTCAGATTTCCAGTGTGTGTATTGTTGTTGTAGGATGTGGAAAGTCGCTTGGACTTGCGTCATATTACTGTGTGCAGTATTGATCCACCAGGATGTACAGATATTGACGATGCCTTGCACTGGAGATTGTTGGACAATGGAAACTATGAGGTAACCACAAAATAATCATCATCGTCTAGTTGGTAGAAATTGAAAGGCAACAGTATCGTTGGAATCTCTCGTGGTATTGCATTATCTCTCTCTAAGATGGACACTTGACGCTAGCCGTCTCGGGGGGTTGGGGTGAGGCCATGCTCGTCCCGAGCATGTTCGATTTGGAGCCTTGTCTGCTTACACTTAGCCTCAACTGTTCTTGTTGCTGGACTGTATTTGTTCTCTCATTAGGTTGGAGTGCACATAGCAGACGTGACACATTTCATCAGACCAGGCACAGCTCTGGATGATGAGGCAGCT
Organism: Desmophyllum pertusum; assembly: GCA_029204205.1. NCBI lineage: Eukaryota > Metazoa > Cnidaria > Anthozoa > Scleractinia > Caryophylliidae > Desmophyllum > Desmophyllum pertusum. The sequence goes on along the minus strand of MU826383.1, from coordinate 94,077 downwards.
AACAGAGGAACCACTGTCTATCTCACTGATAAGGTAATTTACAACATTTGATGGAGTTTTGCACTCTACTATTACATACACAGCCAGTTTCTTTTCTTTAACACAACACTGGGGGTTTTAATTTTTTTATTTTTTGTTTCAAAACGTGATCAGCGCAGAAGGATTCATTGTAGAAAACCGTCTCTTGCATTTATTCTATACGACGTAGGAGGTTAGCATTTAGACCTGCAACTTGGGTGAACCTCCTAATACTTTTTTTCAAGGCGTCGTAACTAATGATTGAGAGGTTCAGATGCTTTACTCTCTTAGTGCCTCTCACCACCCAGCTGTATAATTAGGTACAAACAAATTGTTGGGCCTAGTGGCTGATAAACAGACTAGCTATTGACATGTATTAATGTTTGTTATACAGCGTATTGACATGGTACCAGGACTCCTAAGCTCAGACCTATGTTCATTGAGATCCAACGTTGACAGGTAACAATGCTGACAACTATCTTTATACCTGGTGTATATGCAATGAGAGTTCGTTAATATAACCAGTTGAACTGGTCAAATTGGTTTCCTGTTATTAATTTATTTTCCTTATTTTAGACTGGCGTTTTCCTCCATATGGGAAATGACGGCAGAAGCTGAAATTGTTTCTACGAAGTTCACGAAAAGTATCATCTGTTCAAGAGTAAGTTTATCGTGACTTTCTGTGGACTGTTGTAAAACCAAAATTAAAGTAATCACTCTGGCCAATCACAAGAGAAGAAAACAAAGCAAGCAACCAATCAGAACTCGAAGCAAAAACATGCAAGCCGCGTCAAGCGCGGGAAAACGTAATTAGCGCGATGAACCAATCAGAACTCGAAACAAAAACATGCAACCCGCGTCAAGCGCGGGAAAACGTAAATAATGCAACGAACCAATCAGAACTCGAAGCAAAAACATGCAACCGGTGCCAAGTGCGGGGCAACTCAAGTCACGAGTGTTATATTGATAGTTTCACGGTATATACGGTAGAAATTATTACAAAGTTATTTTACCCCATGCCCGTGTAAAGCATAATATTTATGGCGCGAAACATCATCGTATAGAACCCGTGAGATACTACTGAACCTAACGATGGATTGGAAGCTGTCTGATTGGCTGTTGCCACCATTGCATGAAATAAAACATTCTCATTGCATTTACTTTTAGATGTCCTTTACGTATGCTGAAGCTCAAATGCGAATTGATGATCCAAGTCAAACTGATGAGATAGCTCAGAGCCTCAGACATCTCAACAAACTGGCAAAGATTCTCAAACAAAACAGAATCGAACAGGGGTAGGAAAAGTTATGAGACAACTCATGTTGCACAAACTCGGAAATACTTCTTCTAGACTCATAATTTTGTTTTTGTTTTATCAGCATTTATCTTGTGTGCATTTATTCTTGTCTATTGTCATTTCAGAGCTTTAACTCTTGCATCACCAGAAGTTCGTTTTCACATCGACAGTGAGACACACGACCCTGTGGATCTTCAAACAAAGGAGCTCAAGTAAGACTAGCAAACTTAGCCAACTAACTTACAACTCGATTCACTCATCATTTAATGTCGCTTCTTGTTTATTTGTTTCCAGAGAAACGAATTCCCTCGTGGAGGAGTTTATGTTGTTAGCCAACATTTCAGTGGCCAAGAAAATTTTTCAACATTTTCCTGAGTTTGCTGTGTTGAGAAGACATCCTTCACCACCTCCTGCTAACTATGACATCTTAGTAAAGGCTGCAAGTTCTAAGGTGAGCTGCTGCTTTGTGTTAGTCGGAAATTTTTCCGTCACGCAACACCCAGTGTCCGCAAGCGGCACACGCTGTCGCGCACTCTATACTCGCGCGCTGTCACGCCTTCTATCACGCACGCTACAACTCACGCGCTGTCACGCACGTTATACTCACACTGCAAACACGTTCTTTCAGGGAGTTCAACTTGAGGTGGATAGCGCCAAGTCCGTCGCGGTTTCGTTGGATGCTGCTCATATCCCGGATGAGCCTTACTTCAACACGCTGCTTCGTATCATGGCGACGCGATGCATGATGCAAGCGGTTTACTTCTGTTCAGGCATGCTCGCTGAGGCGGACTTTCTGCATTATGGTTTGGCAACTCCAATTTACACTCATTTTACATCACCAATCAGAAGGTTTGTTCTGTTCGAAAGCTCCGTAAATTTAATTTTATGTCACTGCTGTCATGTTTCTGTTGTTATTACTTGAAACTCCTCGTTTAATTCTATTCTCTGCAGATATTCGGACATCTTGGTGCATCGATTGTTAGCTGTTGCAATTGGAGCTTTGGACTCGTATCCAGATCTCCTCAGCAAAGATAAAACACAGGTGTGTGTGTTCAGCCTGCTGGCGCTAGGCTACTGTAGATTTCCAGATGTGTTGATGAAGTTTATCCCGCGCTCTTCCTCTCGAAAGCAGAGGAAAGAAGACTGAAAATGACAGAGGAGTGGAGCCTGGGCAGGAAGAAATACGCAATGAACTTGAATTTGATATCTTGTTTTAAGTGGATGTTTCGGCAAAAAAAGGCCAAGAGGGTCGATAAGTCATTTGTTGGTATCATTGACTATTTTGACGTTTTATTTCTTGGTTTCAGAAACTGTGCAATCATCTCAATTTCCGGCACAAAATGGCTCAGTATGCAGCACGTGACTCCATTGATTTGCATTGTCAGGTAAAGTAGTTTTATTACGTCATTCTATTCTTGTCTCAGCCTCTGAGCATTAGCTAAGCGCGCTTGGATACCTGGGATAGCCTCTACACAACAATCCCAGAGGCACTTGCGTGACGTTGTTTTATTAGTTGTCTATGGCAAAGAGTAATGTGTAAGATTTTAATAAGCGGTAAATATTCTCTTGGCAGCTGTTTTTCCAAGGAAAATCCATAACAGACGAGGAAGCGTTTGTTCTGTTTGTTCGCAAGAATGCGCTTCAAGTGCTGATTCCAAAGTATGGCCTGGAGGGAACCGTGTTCATGGACAAACACAATACATCAGGATTTACCTTCAATGAAGAGGTGATGTGCTCTTAAACATAATAGTTATTCTCCTTTGACAGATTAGGTTATATTCATCAGCGAGAAAATGACAATCATGGAAGAGGGGGTGGGGGGCAGGTAACGTGTTTTGGTTGCTGTCTACGAATACTGAGTCAGCGGTTTTCGACAGAAATGTTGCTAGGCAGCAGATACCTTTATTGGTTAGGATTAGATACGATACAAGGAAGGTGATGGACAGAATACTTTTTTTTAGTCAGTCGAGTTAATTTTTCTCGTTTTTTTTTTTCTAAAGGAGCCATCCCTCAAGGTTGGTGACGTCATATATCGTCTGTTTGACCGAGTGGCTGTCAAGATTCACGTGGACAAGTCATCAACAGAGAATAAATTCTTATCCTTCAGCCTCGTCTCCAAAAAGGTATTTACCCGAAAAACACTAATACGATTAAGCCATCCATTTCTACTGTCGTCAGAGTTGTTTAACATTTGAATTCCATAACTTTGCCATCATCTTCAAATTCTCCAGATAATTTTCAGAAAGTATCCGTTCAATGGACGTGAAGCTGCTCTTACTGGCCCAGCCCTTGTCCAGCTGTCCCTCAGTCGTGTAGTCAGCTTTGACTCGCAGAGTATTATTGTCATAAGTGACTCGCAGTGAAGTCACGTGTTCCCGGCCATCAGTCATATACCCGGCGAAAAATTAATGTCTTAACATGTTCTATGTCTTTTCATAGGATGGCAATGTGGAGGACGGTAACGAACCAGTCACCAAGAAGACCAAGTTTATTTGACCAAGAAACAGAACAGCGAGTTCCTGCTAAAACAAATGGGGATAGGACAACAGTGACGCTGTGTAAGGAAACCTGAACATATAGTGACAAGAAAATGAGCGCTTGTTGGAGAACATTGAAGCACCACAGAAACCATACAACACTCTTAACACAGGCCGCAGTTTGGCAAGGCAGCGTGACACGTGTAACACAATGCGTAACGCAAGTGACGACCTTCCTCAAAGCAACGTGGAGGAAATTTGGGATCACCCTTAGTCCATCTGACAAAACAAGACACTTTTTTAACAAGAATGAAGTATTTTATTTGATATCAAACTATTGTGGATAATCATTTGTGATCATCAACCGTCTGGTCGTTCATATGACTGTACATTTATAATAAAAATAATAATAATAAAAAAACAGCCTGCAAATCCATGTAGCGAGCAAAGTTCTGTGTTTGCTCGGGTTTCTTACGATTGCAAGCATCAACTATTTTACATCTATCTACATTTAAAATCCCAACTAGTCTACGAATGCAGCCGCCTTTCGTCACGCTGCTGCGAAGCGTTGCGTGACGACCCAGCTACATTCGCATTCTATCAAATCCCAAATGTACAGTTAATTATGTGATAGTTGTAACATAAGGCAATAACTGCGACGAAATTTCCCTCATTGTCCAAGATATATGTTCCAGTGTGAAATAACCTTCTAAACTGCAGCCCATACACTCCGAAGCCAGTCATTAGGGCTTTAAATAAGCTCTTGACTTGGCGTGAAATATTTTATCATTCTTATAAAGAATGTCGCACATGTACGTCTTCTCAAAGTGCAAGTGAAATGATATTTTGTATTAAAGATTTTGTTGGTTGACAGCGTTGTTCTACTTTGTTCGACTCACTAAAGTCAGTTTTACCCAGAGATCATCTCGCGCCTCCCAAGTCATACACGCTGATGTAGAAATGAGGAAAAAGTCATTTCACTTGCACCCAAGATATGGCTCATTCTAAAGCCACACAAAACGTTCCTTTACAATACTGGACATTCCAAGTACGTAGTTATATTGGTGGCTGTTACCGAGCATTTTTCTTAAATACAAAAACAGTTATCTTAGGTGGTCTGAAATAAGAGCCTGCATTCGCCGTTTTCTTGTACAGCAGGGTTGCTAAGTGACTGGAGGTATCTGTGATATCGATATGATATGGTGAGCTGGTGTAATAATGAAATTTTGTATCGACTGGAATAAAGATTCTCGGCCTATAAATTGCACGAGAAATTGCCAAAACGACGTACGGGTTTAGCGTTACATATTATCAGCAGCCAAGCCTGTTCCAGGCTCTGGGGAAAACGCGGGCGAGCTCCCGGCGTTTTTTCCTACAATCCAAGAGCCTGGAACAGGGTACAAGCATGGAAAGTTTTCCAAGTGAGATTAAGTTCGTCTGTGTTGCTATGTGAGGTAATCCTATTAATTTATTTATTTTTAAAACTCAAGTGATCGAAACTATCATGACTAGGAAAATTTGCTAAAATTCATTACCTTATCAAGGTAAATTAAATACAACAATGTTCACTGTATTTACAGTCTTAAAATACCCTTTACAAATAAAGGTTGTCAAAATATCCTTCACTCGAGACAACGCCTGGTGAATAAAACACAACGCTCTGGGTAAATCATCACCCGGCTTTCTGTCCAACTTCTCGCTTCTATGTTTAATCCTCGCAAGCAGAATGTCTTATCATTCTCCTCGAAAACTCGATTTAACGGGTTTTTACTTGATATGTACGTAGATCTATTGAACCATAACCAAACTTCAAGTCAGTCTAAAAATAGATTTATGAATGAAAAAGTTGAATCAGAGAGATCGATTCTCCTGGTTATCATCTCATGGTCTTGACCACTCATCGTTGTGCCAGACAACTCTACGAGATAAACCAAGATAAATACCTTGAAATTCTTGAGAAATTCCTCAAATTTGCCACGAACACATCAAACTGAAACTTGAACCATTTTGCCTTGAACAAGTTTCCATTCGAGGAGAATTTGAAGAAAATTCCGCTTGAGAGCTTTTATTGTACCAGAAACTGTAGATTAGCCATTTGAAAACTATATCCTTGGTTCCATTGTCTGCCGTGAATGTCCGCTTGAGAATATCACTTTCGCGGAACAGAGGACACCTTGTTATATCGGCATGCACATATAACCGTTGGGGTGTTGCCGCTGGCCAGATGGACACATACATTTGTAGCTTCCAGGCGTGTTCATACAGCGATGCTGACAAAGAAACGAGTATCTTGAACATTCGTCGATGTCTGAAAAAAAAAAACTTGTCGTTAGATTTGTTAACTTTGGAAACAAGGGGAAAACATTCTATTCTGATTTAGCCTGAAAATAAAATGTTCAATTAATCTCGGTTTGTGTTAACAGTAGCACTAAATCTCCGGCGGAATCTCAAAACTCTCGAGGGAGAAAAACGAGAAAAGAATTAACGAAGCGAGGGAGAGAGCTCTTTTTCTCTCTTCCCAGTTTCCTCTCGGCTGTCCAAATTAGAGAACTCAAAGTATCCGCCTTGGAGGAACTGGACACGACTGAAGTACGCCAGGGTGTCAGCTTTAGACAGGTGTCCGCTTCGTCAGGAACAAGCGTTCTGTGACGACCCTAGGACCAGTAAAACTACTGGGAACGTTTAAAGAGTAACGTTTAGAAGTATATTTGCTCTAACCTTTGCATGTTTTCCTGTCTGGTTGTAACATGAAGCCATACTTGCACGAACAGCGGAAACTTCCTGGATAATTCTGACAAACTTGATTACAACCGCCATTTGATTTGGCACATTCATCTTCGTCTGAAAAGAAATTAAAAAATGAAACACGCTTATGATTAGTTCCAGGGATCAGTGAAATCTACAATCACAGTCAAAACATTCGAAACAAACCAATTTCAAGCCATCTTCTTACCAACACAAATCTTTTGTCTGTGGCTAACAAATCCCTTGGGACAGTCACATGTGTGTCCACCAATCGTATTGCGGCATCGGGAGGGATAAGGACATATCCCAGGGTACAACGCACACTCGTTTATATCTACAACAGAAATAAAAGAAATCGAAAGTTACCATATTAGTCTCGATCTAAATTGGACTCACAGACGAAAATTCTGTAGGTGTTACTATATAGCTACCCCGTGAGATCTTCAGTAGACGGACATGAAAACAAGACCTCGAAGTAAATGTTATTTGTAAGTCAGACCTGACATACCTACACACGTCTTCAGATCATCACTGAGTCGAAATCCTCTTTTGCATGAACAGAAGTAAGATCCGGGAACATTACGACAGTTGTGATGGCAACCATGTATACCTCGCGCACACTCGTCAACATCTGTATCGATAAACAAACAAACAAAAACATTGTCAACATACAAAATTGTGTTCATTTTGTCTCCACTTCTATTGGTGCTTTTCTTGTATGTCCAGGATTGACCGCAAATGAGATGCACGCTCCTCATGATAGGCATCACAAAGTGTCCTCATTGATAAAAGTTCACCAAAACACACATAATTTTGTCAAATATGAAGTAATATGAAAATGACAAATAACCCAGTCATATATGAAGTATTTAAAAAAACAATACCTGCGTTCAATCCTGGACATAAGTGTGTATTGAACCAAAAATGATCAAGCATACCATATAAACAACTCTCAAAGCTTGGATGTTGCTGCAAGTTTCGGGAGGGCTAAGATTTAAGTGACGTACCTGAACAGGAAATGCCATTAACATTCAGCTCATATCCCTTGGAGCATGTACAGCGGTATCCTCTAGCAGTGTTGATGCAGTTCTGATGGCAAACGCCTTTGAACAAGGCGCATTCATTCACCTCTAAAACACACAAAATACATAACAAAAAATTGAATTAACATCTAATCTGATTGGAACTGGAAAAAAAGTTAAGAGAAGCGCGAGAAAATCAAGCCTGTTAAATGATCTTCTCGATTTATAAACACAGGGTTTGAACACTTTCTTATTAGGGAGGGCTGGGGATAGGAGGTGGGGTGGAGTGGAGTGGAGTGGGGTGGGGATGAGTTACCCAAAACAAAATTCCTGCACAGGAAGGTGGAGAAAAATTCGCGCACAACGAACCAATCACCCTGTAGAACCTAAAGGTGGAATAAATTATCGACAAAAAAGAAAGTGAAAAAATCTTGTTCAGAAAAATTACCAACCTCCTCTCCCCTAATGTTTCTTTGCGTAAAGTGGTTCAAGAGACAATTATTAGACAAGTTGTAGCCTGTGTCGCAGACGAATATTCACCCGTTAAATCCGTCGTGAATATTAGTCTGTGACGCAGGCTAGCCAAGTTGCTGAAGTATCCTCATAATAATGCCTAAGTGAGAGATAACACCGGTCGTTTATTGCATCTGAAACATAGCGATAACGTATCGGAAATGCTGATCATTTAAAATGTTTTACTTGTGCTAAATTGACAAGAGACGGCGCGTAAATCATTTCCTTATTTACAAGGATCTTATCAGCCTTCAATTTAGAAACCTAGCTCCAGGCCATTTTTGTCGGGGTGTTGTTGTGAACACAAATGTTTCGATAGCAGATTTCTTTCAAAGCCTAAATGAACAATACACTTGCTGACATAAATTACATTGTAAAGTAGCTTTGAGTTCAACAAACGGACCGGAAACTATCAGTATCCATTAACATGTAAGAGAAAGGATGTTTGGAGAGATCGTCTTTCATTCCAGGAAAATTGGCGCTGCATCCCTCGGTGAGGCCATTTCTTATGCTTTTACAAATAACTTTACTTCCTGTTAGAAGAATGCGTGGCGAACAGATGTCAAAGCACTTGTCCGCTTAATTAACAGTTTTCCGGTGACTTGTAAATGAAATATGTGTTTTCTGAACTCTATGATGGTACAGCAATGGTGTGTAACCCGCTCTAATGAATCATAGAGGAGATATTTGCCTCCTCAACCAATCAGGTGCCGAATAACGCTTGACAAAATTTAACGAAACGAAAATATTGCCTGCCAATAACTTATTGAAGTAAATTTGATTGAAGGCCCAAGAAAGATGATTGATCTTTACGCGAAATTGCGGTGACACAGAATAATTATGCAGTAGAAATTGATCAAGTGAGTTGACCGACCGCCTTAGTACGTTTTAGCAACTGACGTATCGAGCGTTGGCCTTCCAGTCCAACTTCGTCTCCAGGCTCTTCTCGACATTAAATCCAAGATGGCGTCTGGTCAAGGGATGATAGTTTATTTACAGTAACGAGCCTTTCTTACCAACACATGTCTGTCCATCCTCACCAATGGCGGTTCCTGGTGGACACGAGCAGTTGCCAGACTCGTTACATTTCTCGATACAAGCGATGTCATTGGATGAACATTTCGTCTTCTCTTCTGCAAGTAGAAATATACAGACATGATTAAAATATTCTGTGCTACTTTGTGTATCTCCCTGTAATAGTTAGTTCATTCTGCCATTGAAGTTAAGGTATGGAGTGGTTAATTTACCTTCACACGTGATCTTGTCTGATTCAAGTTTGAATCCTGATCTACAGGAGCAGGAAAATGAGCCTGGGGTGTTTCTGCACAGCTGTGAGCACGGTAAATACCGGCATTCATCTATGTCTGAAAACAAATAATGCATTAATTATCATTATCAAATATGCATATTATCATTATCAAATAATGCATTATTATCATTATCAAATAATGCATTAATTATCATTATCAAATAATGCATTAATTATCATTATCAAATAATGCATAATTATCATTATCAAATAATGTAAATCGTGAATTGTAACAAGTGCTATTGTAGTAACATGGTTTGAAGTATTGTGTTACATAGCGTGACGTGTCACGGTACTTACCAACACAACTGTAGCCATTCATGTGCAGTTGATAACCATCATGGCAGACACACTGAGGGACTCCATCATATGCTATGCACTTGTGATCACACTTGAGCCCATTGCTACACCCGCTATCAATTAACAATTCTGGAGAAGGGGCCTTGGTTCCACTCGGAGATCGAGAAGCTCCGTCTGAAAGACAAACATGTTTATGCCAAGTCATGCAGGTGCAATAAGCACTAACATTTTAAATTCCTACTGGGCCAGGAAATAACACGAGGCAAAGAAAACATCTTGGAGCTTGGTGGGATTTGGCGGAACAGATCTTCTGTAGGCTCGATTACCAGCCGCTGTTCGGGAAAATGAGCCCACGCTCTCTCCGGCGGAAATCGAGCCTAATCTTCTGTTGCTCTTCCGACCAAGCTACGAGATAAGACAAGAGCGTCCGACCGGTGTGCGGAAGGTCATAGGTTCGACCTCTGTTTGAGAACTCGGAATTTTTTCCGAGTAGCTTGTGTCACTGAATAATATCTTTCTCAAGACGAGAGCAAAGGCTACATTCCAGAATACTCCCTCGAGAGGAGTGTTTGATCCATTTAGACTGTTGATGTTTTACCTGCACAAGATTCTCCATCACTTTGCAGCTTATATCCATCTGTACAGCGGCATTCAGCCTTGCCCTTGTTGGGTTCGTGGCAGAAATGTTCACACTTTAAAAAGTCACTGTGACAAGAACTTTTCACAACTGTGAAGAAGAATGGAAAAACAAAAGGGTGGTATTAAGGTATCAGTATACCCCAAATGACCATCATGCGTTGGCGCTGTTTTACGGTCGGAGGTTTAACAAAAACCCCAATAAGTATATATTTCCTGAAAGCTTAAGAATTGTAGATTACGAATATGTATTCATTTTAAGTAAAAAGATTAACGTGTTTCGAATATAGCGCTCAATTTCAAAAAGTATATTGGTCCACAAATCGAGTTCGTTTCCAGCCGGAATTGAACGGGAGAAAGCGAAAACATCGCTACGTGTTCTTGACACCTTTCTCTAAAAAACTGTGTCGGGGAATTTTGATTACTTGTCTGGTTAGCTTTTAACACACAGTTAAACTTTGAGGGTTGACAAAACATGCATTCTCTGTACGAAAATACTCATAACTTTCGAAGGAGGGAAAAAATTAAAATTTCCCCGACACTGTTTTTTTGTCAGACTATTGGAGAACATTCTCTCCAAATTACAGCGGAAAAGGTTGGAAATTCGTTGCAAACGAACTTGAAACGTGCGCTTCATTCGCTGAAATTTTAGTTTCGAGAAACAGGGGAAAACATGTTTTGGGCGTTCTTCCGGTCTGATGAGATTAAATACACAAGACGCGTGAAAATAATTATGCGTTGATCGATAAAGAGAAGGCTCGTCTTACTTTAATTGAACAGAGTACGTATCGAATACAAATGACCTCAAATGCGCGCTTCTTATGGCTAGAGAAGAAACTTCTCCTCTCACCGATCGTGCTACAAGTAAATTAAGAGTTTATGGCTTCAGTTTTCCCTCCATTTTAGCTTCACTGTGGGATATTCGCCACATGGATATGCAACCGCGAGCGATTTTCAGTTGTCCTAATCAGTGATGCGATCCGGTGTCATTTGAGACCTGGTTGAGACGAGTGCTTCGGCTCAATTCTTACCGAACAATTTCCCATTTCGGTATATTCTTACTTGAAAACGCGGACACAGTCTCTTAATATGTTTCTATGAACATGAACATTGCAAGATGCGGCTTTCGAATTTCGGGTGAATCTACAAACATGTCGGCCCTCGTGTTTATACGTGACTTTTTATACGTACATGTTGACAAACTGTTGACGGCTCTCGATTAAAAATAATTAATGGCGAGAATCGTTTTTTCTTCATAACTTTCTTTAGAAGCAATCTTTTTTCGTGAAACTTTTTGGAAATGAAAGGTCTTGATGTAATCTATCTGAAGATAACAAAAAGTAAAATCTTGCAAAATGGTCAAATTTGGGGTATACTGATACCTTAAGTAAGGAGATAAACTTACGTCAAAAAAATGCGGGCAAATTGCGGGCGCGAGATTTCCACGCGCGCGCGCTCGATCTGAGAAAAATTAGGGACTACTCGTAGTCTACCGCCGATTTGCTTATTTTACTAAAACTTTGTACAACATGAAACATTTTTAGTTATTTTTGGTTCATAGAGCCAGTATAATAAAAACTTAATTGAACTAGCTTGGTCGGCCAGTATTGCGAAAATATTGTTGTCGTTCTTTTTTTGTAACTCTACGGATAACTCAACCAATATTTCCCTAATACGGACCTCACGCTAGTTCAATAACATTTATGTTTTGGACCTGATTTCTCCACTGCTATGTATGATTTCCTGTTGAACTGCGGCCCGTTTTCTCCAGATAAAGGAAAATCGGTTTTTACAAAGGAAAGAGATTAAAAGAAACAGGACGTCCCAAATCAGTATGCCTTCCTTCTCAAGCTGCATGAATGGTGTTTGTAGTTTTGGCAATCGTCAATTTTGAATATCAGGTTAAAAGAATATCAACATTAGTCGTAACGAAGAAAATATTTTCCATCTTGCTGATCTTGTGAAGAGCAGCACCACATGCACAAATACACAAAGAAAGCGATAACCAAGTTATAAAAAAATTCGAAAATTTATAGTAATTCGCGTTGACAGACGAGACGAATGAAGAGAAATTGCTGAAATAAACACTTCATCATTCAGTAGTGATATCGATTTATAATTCTGTACATTGTGTACAGACCAGATTTCACAAATCCTTCCCAATTTAATGTAAAGATTATTTCAGGATAACCGTATATCAAACGCAATGCCTCTACTATACGATAGTTTATTCGGTAACGTTCTCTCTTTTAGCCAATCAGGATATCCCACGGACATGATTACTGTAATGCGGATCGAGTCGCGAGAAAAGCGAATTTATGAAGATGTACTCTTGAAAGAATCCTTTCATCGGATAATAAGCTTAGCTTATGCCATAGCCTCAAACTGCTTGTCTGACCTTAATTAAAGAGGAGATCATTTTAGTGATTTACAAGCTGATAACATGGAAGAAGCAAATAGGAGAATGAGACTAGTCCAGTATTCATACTCAAGTTCCTTCAGCTTAAAACATTGTCTTGAAACTTAAAAACGGACGGTATTAACGGCTCAAAGTCCTCGTTGTTTCTCTATTCATTGCATGCTCACTGTCAGACTTATGAAAACGTAATACAAATCTAATTACACCACAACTTCCCACCCGGCTCAGTCAAAAGTTCTGTGATCGCTTTCCAAAAGTATAAATAGAACTGAGAAGTCTATAGATTTCAACGTTTTTAAGTGCAAGCAAACCACGGTCTAATCTAGGGATTTTGTTTTTAGATGCTAATTTTAAAATTGTCTGTTCTCACTCCGGCGTTATAAACATAGCTGCATTGGTGGTTTTCATCAACATTGCAAAAACTGTTTGATCAGAAAAATCAGGTGAAAGAACTGGCAGAAAGAACGTTTTGTCCAAATTATAGCTATGTGGCGTTTTTTCATAACCGAGTTATTGCCAAACTAGTTTTCAGAAAATTACAGTATTTAGTATGCCGTCATTGTGTCCTTCAGAGGGGCACACATATGGCCGCCATAAAATTATGTAGCTACGGGATTGATCGCTTTCCGTTTGTACTTGTGAAGCACGCAAGACCCTGTCCCACCCTGGAGATATGGGCTCACATCACGCACACCGGAGCCGAAAGAGCGCCTGTCAGAAGGATATCAATGCATTTATTATACGACGTGACGTTTTAGAGTGCGAATACGCACATAGAGGAGAGCAGAGGTATGAGACCGTATTACACGGGTCTCACTCCCCCTGACCGCGCGCTACGGAAAACACTGTTGAAAGCCTATATTTTAGGAAAGATATTATGTCGTATAAAGGCTCGAAAAAATAAAAACTGACTCGTAAAAATACCTAGCCGTATTACACAACTTTCCGCTGAATAACCTCTATGTACTCCATGGGCTATGGAGACACGTGGACTTGATTGATCGGATACACTCATGACTATTTCTTGTAAAACGTTTGTGTTTTTGGCATTAAAAGGTGATAAGATAACTTATATTATTACAAAGAATCAAATAGGTGGAATCCCGATTTTTCCCGAGCCTCCAAGGGAAACGAAATTGGTTGGGGAAATCGGGAGGTCGAAATATCGGGGGTAAAATTACAGTGAAACAAATCCAAGGGAAACGACTTTTGGTTCGAGTTATCGGGGCCGGTTTTTGAGAAATCGAGGGTTCGAGAAATCGGAATTCCGGTACCGTGTATTAAATACTGACATATATTGACTGCATGTATATAACATTTTGGCAAATTATGATTAAACGACGTTTCCAATACAGTATTCCTGGAGTGGTGTTATATCATGTTCGTATTGATTCAGTGCCTAGTGTAGGCTAACGCTACTCATACACAAGATATTCCTGAGCCGATTAGCCTTAGGAGATCCTTGTGAGATTTTAGAACTTTGTGCAAATGTGAATGTGAAGGAAAAACGCGAAAAAGTAGCCGCGTGCAACGAGGAAGTGTCAGTGGCGGCGAATAACACTGCTATACTGTTCTAGTGATTCGCTGTAGCGGATGTGACACAGGCCAAAGCCGTCCCGCGCTGCCGCTACACGCACGTAATGGCGGTGACGTGGGCGGTGACGTGGGCGAGCCACACGCCACGAGGCGACTGAAGTATTTCAGTTTTCCAAGCACCGGAAAAATCTTTTTAAAAATTGGCCGACAGTCAACTCGTCTGAGTCATTTAGCATATGTTTTATGTCTTTTAAAATTGTCTGTCGTTATGTATTGCTCGGCAACAGACATATAAATATTCATCTCGCCTATTTCGGGTTACTGCTTGCGTGAGTACGTTCGTTGCCAAATACATATCGGTGTCGCTTTCATGAAATAGACTCTCCCTGTAATGTTGTTTACCTTTAAAAAGGACTACATACATGCCAAATTTAAAAGATCTCGGAAGCAGATATAATCTTTAAAAGAAATTGGAAAACCAACAACACAGTGCGCTTCAATCAATCGATATTGTGGTACGTTTGTGGTGCTTTTCTTTGGTTTCAAAGGAAAACAAAGTTTCAAAATTTAGTAACTACATTTTGCACGTGACTTATGCAAAATGTAGTTCAGTAATAAATTTTTAAAGATATTTCGCTTTTTTCAAACACAAAAAACAAAAAACAAATGTAGAAAACAAAAATTTCCAAATAAATCGAATTAAAGAAACCTGAATAGGAAACGCGCTGGAGGAGTAACAGCTGTTTCGAGAAAGGTGTCGGGAAAAAAGCACACGCGACAATCCCGAAAGGTATTGTGGGTAGTTTTAAGTTCACGGTTACTTGACTTGATTAATTTCAGGGAAATCTGAGAAAATGACAAGAGACGCCATGGACGTATGTTTGCGAGTGCTAAAAGAAAGCAACAAAAAGGCATCGCGGGTTTGATGTATTTATTTGATTTATTAAAATTCATTGATCATATCCCAGATTACCTTTCGGGATTGTCGCGTGCGCTTTTTTCCGACAACCTTTCTCGAAACAGCTGTATAGGTGGTCAAGCGTGGGCCCGAAATGGATTGGATTAAACGTAATTGGATTGGACTCTGAAAGTTATAACTGAGTTTTCACCATACCACAGGTCTCGTTTGTATTTTTAAAGTGTAAAAAGATGACACACATGATATGACAGTCAGAGCCGTTATTCAGCGATCTCAAGTGAACTAGAATGTTCCAATCACTGTCAACAGGAAACCAACGTTTGCGTGATCAATTTAAAAACCACAAAAATGTGTTTTCTTAAAGAGATTTATTTTCATGTCTAATTTACTAATTTTCGCCGTGTGAAACAAGAGTAAAGCAAAGTTGAAATTCCATTCGGAAAATTACAAAGACTGCCGAAAAAACTATCTCCAACCTCGTTTCATGATGACGTGGGTTTTGCGAAAGCGAAGCTGTTAATAAAACATGTTACTGGAAAATCAACAGTTCCTTATTGCGACAAAATGCATGTAATTACATTTTTTCGTTAAATAATTGGAAACAAAAAAAGCACTGTTTTGTTTTATTTGAAAGGAAACATCGCGAGTGTTGCGTCGTGGAGACTGAGGCGAGTATATAACCGCGCGCGCGTGTTGCTGTGACGTATCGAGCGTTAGCCATTTTCTGGAAAAGAATCAAGAAACGCCTTGATGAATTTAACCTTTTCAATTCCATTACCAAACAACTATTTTAACTTAGTTGTTATTATTGATCTTTTTTTTTTTTTTTGCTATGCTCAAGTAAAGTCCAATTTAGCCTTTAGCCTGTGTATGACCGACTCCTCCCCTCAAAATAATGCGCATCCGATCCTTTTATCCCAGTGTAATTGGACTCAATTATTCTTTTATTTATTTTTCTCGGTTATAGTAGATAAATAGATGTTGCACTCTTTCAATCTTATGCAATCGAAATTACGAAGCATTGTTCTAACGATAATCAGGACGTCTCGTCTGACTCCAAATTAACAAAATTACACCCAGGCATAAAACAAAGATGACAAATGGGAAAACGCGGCAAATGATTTAGCGTGGGACCACCTCTGTCGTAAAGTCAGTTTCCCATGGAAAATCACGAAACTGCTGGTGAGCCGCGGAAACTTGACAAGATTTGCTTTTCCTTAAAACTATTTCCTAAATAAACAATATTTCTCTATTTTGTAACCACAATGAATTGAACCGATTGGCAACAAATATCTACTGAAATGCACTCACGTACGCATAGAATGGTTATTTATAAACTGTTTAGCTTATCTGTTCTTCACGTTTATTTGTCTAAAATTCGGTGAATGCGTTTAGAAGTTCATCAAACGCAATGAAATCGGGTTTAGTTGAGATCAAGTGGTTTTTAAATCATTCATACTCTAGAAATTTGCGGAAACTCCGTGGCCCAGTATAGGGTTGGTTGAGGGTCCAGTATAAATCCCACCCATCTTTGCATGCAGATTTACAACCACTTGAAACTGTTAGTATTAGCGCTAATAATGGTTCGATAAAAAAGTGCACTCATTTTACCCAAGGTACCATATCTACCAGTGAATTAGCCATTGTCTTCATTCCGAGAAAAGAATTCTGGACGATCAAAACAATGATAGTGTAGTATACAGGGTGGGGGCCTCATAGTTCGAAAATAAATAGAAACAATTTGTAAACTATTTATGAAAGATGAGCTAAATAAAACGATGGGGTGGCAATAACAGGAAATAATATTACTGCCTTGTGGTGAAACACTCTTCTTGTGGAATTCTTTAGCAAATACATGTTTACGTTAACGCAAAAAAAGAATGTCAATAAACTCGACCGCATTTTTAACGAACATGCATAAGTACCACGTATGGCGTAATCTGTCTCTTGGATAATGTTTACATTAGAGATTTTCAACAAATCCTGTTTATTCATCTCCCCTAAATGCTTTTTATCTACGGACGATTGCAATGGGCTTAAAAACTGGATGAACAAACACAGTTTTGATAACAGAAACAAAAGGGAAACAAGGAGGCCGGAAGAATGAAAAGGGTTCGAAAACAAATATTCGATGAGTTTTCGCAGTTGTGACCGACTTCTAACTCTGGGAATAGAGAAACGGATTTGAACGCAAATTACATAATTGTTTGAGCCGGACGTGTTTTTCTCATCATCTATCAAAAAGAGACTGGATTTCCAGATCACCAGAACGTTTTATTTGCATTCAACATGAACAGACTGGAAAGAATGTTTCTCTGTGAGGAGGCAAACTAAACAAATGTGATGAAATAACGGAAACAGAGATGAAAAAAATACACCTAAAATAAAGAGAATTAAAATGCCAAAGGTAATCAAGTTATGAGCGCAATTTTCTTATATAACAAAGACACATTTTTGAGGTCTTTTTGGTTTCATCCAACAATCATTCTTTCCTCGCGGCTTTTTTGCGTGGTCATTGGTTCTGCATGCAGTTCAAAGCACAGTTATCAGAACACCGCGGACATGCCATCACAGTACTTCTCTTTCGCTACCTTATCGCGTAATTAAATCAATACCATCATTTAAAGTTGCTTGTTGACCCCACATACGTTTCGCGGCCACATTAAACGCCGTCTGTTCGACAAAAAAACGTACAAACGAGAGTGAAGTTTGCTCGCACGAAAGACTAATTTTCTTTTAACAGCTGCGAACGATAACATCGAGTAATAGTTCTTGGAAGAACGAGAAACAGCTTTTTACAAGATTTATCAGCAGTCACGTTTGTAAGTGATTAGGCCATAGGGGAAACCACATTTTTCAGCTTTTTCCTTTGATAAACAAACAACGAAAATAATGCTCTTTGGAAAGGAAAGCAGTTTATTGCGGTTTGGGAAAATCTCGAAATAAAAGGACAGAGGTCAAAACTGTAAGAGCGCTTATTTTAACAAGAACGAAGCTTCAAACTTTCAGCTGTAACCAATTCCCTCCCTAATGACGGCATTTTGGCTGAGAAATTTGAGATTTATATTCAACCATTAGCCGCTACTTGTTTGTTTACAGAGAATCCGCGTGTTCGCGGGAATAATTGCGCGGGTCCTCGCTCGTCTGTTCAAATACTTCATCATCATTGGTTCTAGAAAAAGCGCACTTTTATCAAATCACATCTGTTTCAATAGCACTTATGCGCTTCAAAAATAGCACAGCAGCGAAACTATAACGAGAAACCAATCATTCCAGATCGTTATATTTTATAGTCCAACGCCAGCGCAACATCTGCAAGTCAGTTTTACTCAAGTCACACGCGCACAAAGTAACAGCAAATTACTTGAAGATAAGCTATTGAACTTGTATGGTTGAGATAACGCGTATCATGAATGTAAAAATAGCTCGTGTGTACCTCAGCTCACTGACCTTTCGGTGGGATTTCAAGGGAGCCTGTGCAGTTTCTTGCGAGTGAGTAATCTGTCGCACACCGGAACTTACCACCGAGTTTCCGGTTAAAACACAAGGCTACATTCCTCTGTACTGTTAAGCCTAATTCCTTTTATACAATGCTATATCTGACAAGTAACATACTTATGATCGCTACATGTATCTCTATCTTTGAAGATATACACTATGAGTTGAATAAAATAAAAACACCCTCACCTCTGATGAATTTGCTCTTCATTTCTTCCCATATTTGCGGTTGGTCGGGTTTTTCTGCACAGCTATGGTATGTCTCCAGCCAGAACCTTGCCTGGTTTCTCAAACCACGGGGAATGGAGCGTTCAGTCATTTCCAGGATAATCCTTGCGGCCAGCACGGAGTACAAGGGTCGCCTCAAATCGCTGTACTTTACCTTGGACCATGTAACACCAAAAGTGCGTCGTACAGTCTTGTGTAGCGCTGCCAGTTGCTTGTTTTCCTTGCGTTTGTTTTGCGTAGCTTTGAACGCGCACTCGTCGACGTTCCACAGACCGCCTTCCTTTGATGTTCTGTTGAGTGAATTTTCAACCATTGCCACCCGCTTGACGAAATTGTTGTCGTCCATGAAAATCAGCTTGTTAGACTTGGTCATGGCATTCTTGGTCAACTCCGACGCCTCTCTGATCACCTCGATTCCTTGTTCGTCGACAACGAGCAGGGATTTACGAATCATGGGCCGTGCCCTCTTGCTTCGGGCTTCGCACAGCTTCAGTGCGCACATCATACAAACAACGCACAAGAGCGCAAACATCACTCGTGAAACCATGATTGAAATGTTTTCTTTAAAACTGAATAGCCTGGTCAAGCTCACGTTCCTTCTTGCAAATCTCCCGAACTTGTTAAGTTGCTGCGAATCCTCAGCAGTGAGATGAACTTGCAGCCGGTCAAGAGAGTTTACAGCGGCTTAAATCTGCGTTGAAATAGTCACAAAGTGAGAGACGCAAATGAGTTGACTGAGAGAATATGCGCGAACTTAACAGTTCTCAAATTTCTATGCCCCTGCTGTGATTCAAATCATCAATGAAGACAAACAGAGCAAATTTCTTCCAGATTATCCATAACATGACAGAACAAATTACGTACCAAGACAGTCGCTCAGACTTTGTACCAGCAAAATTGAATTGAAAAGATCTCAGGAGATTGAATGATCATTCAAAAATAGTTTTAGATGAAAAAAAAAGCCTTGTGATATTCTAACCCAACCACGAAATTGACTAACAATCTCGCTTAGCGGTTTACATTACATGTTTACCAAAAGTGCCACTCTTCGTTAGAAAAAACAAAAGTCATATGAATTGAAACCAAACAACAAGAATGTAAAACAAGGATTACCAAGGCACGCGAGGTGATATGGCTTCCACAATGAACAGGACAACTAAAGCTTAAGCACATGACAATCAAACTACATGGGACATTAAACATTTATAGGCTCAATCAAAGTTTTGCTTTTAAACGATCGATATCGGAACTTGACTCACTTGAGACGTCTGCGTCTGTCAGTGGCTACAGCAATCCAATGAAAATAGAAGATTCAGGAGCGAAGGTTATCTTTGAGATCGTACCTCCTATCTTTGCAGTTTAGCACGCGCGGGTGTCAATACGGAAACTACGTAAGTGTGTGATATGCGCACAGATATCCTTGCCGCGCGCGACTCGCTTGGCTGACTCCGATTAATATTTCCTTCTTAGAAATCTTGATTAATATAAATTTGAGTTGGGACATACCACTTATGGAAAAGCGGAAGGCTCTCACTATTGACCAATTTAGAGGAAATAACGTCTGTCGTTACTAAAAGTATCATTCACAGGAAGTCGGGAAGCCTTTGATTTCTCTGCACACATCATAAACAGGTTTGACAACTTGCGCGACCTCTGATAACCATTACCTGTGTTATATATGTTTTATATGGCTAATTATTTTTTTATACCGCACGCAATTGGAGCTAGAAAGCTTGAGGCGCCGTGGAGACTCGTTGCGAACTAGATTTTAAATGTAGGCCATTCAAAAGGTTACCGATTCATGACCTTGATGAAAAAGAAAACAGCTAATTCAATCTGCATTTCACTGCATGCGGCCAGGTTACTGCACGGTACGGTGCAAATATCCATCTAGCTTATACCTGGTGTTTCAAACTAGTGACATGTTTTTTTCTGCGACCCATTCACCGCAAGCTTGTGTTGTATGGTTGATATTACAGGGCCATAAGCTAAGACTGTAAGCTGCAATATTTTCCCACGCGATGTGGAGGAGTTAAGTTACAGTTACAGACAGGGAAAACATGTTCAGTCCCAAGAAAAACACGTCAGAACGATGAGAATGTTGCTTTAGTCCGTGAAGGAATGAAGATGTGGTGTAATCAGTGGCTTAGCCGGACTTATCAACTCGCTTAAGTAACTGTTCTCTAACGTAAAGGATATTGATCGTTATGAGAAGTTAACGCAAAAGGGTTGGGCATCCTGGACACGATGTATGTTTGAATACAGTGAAAAACAACTTCCTCGCTAGGTGAGGTCTTTCAAATCTCTTCCCCCGTAAATAAACAATAAACAAGGGTATGATAAAAAAAAAGATAATTCTACTGGATGATTACCACACACGGAACTGATTAAACTGATAAAACAACTTCTTCTCTCTTTGCTGAAACTCTCACGATCACGTGCGACAGCACACGATCATGTCAGCCGGCTGTGAACAGGCTATAGGGCGAAGAGGAAGTCGGGGAAAAAATCCGCGAACCGAGTGCGGACTAGTCTTTGCTCGCCATTTTGTTTTTACCCCATCCCCACCGCGGAGCCAATTCATAGGCTAACGCTGACTCGCACAATGTTTTTTATTTGTTTTTAAAAATACCTTTTTTAAACCGAGGAAACTTCCCACCCACGATTTGTTACTAATCGGCTATTATATAGACTGTGTTCCTCGCGGAAACGTAAGTGAAAAGTTCGAGAAAAAAAAATGACCGTGCCTTAAATTAAGCCTCTGTCGTTTTCACTTGTGGCTCGGCGACGTGCTTCCATGTAGGAATGGAAAATGTTCCGTAATTTTCAGTCACATTTTCGGTGTGGCTTTGATTAGTTTTGTGGGTGGCAAGGCGGAATAGTTTGATATACTCAGTTCACGCTGTTCAAGCGATAAGCGATGTAAAACAATCTTGACTTCAAAACTTCCGCACTGTGCTTGCGCAACCAGCCTGAAGAGTTCTCGAAAGATGTTTTAGAAGTAACTATAAGCTTTGAACTCTAAAAGTGCGACTTTATGACGACATTGAACGTAATGCATTAATCTAGCATTTGTTTGAACAGGCTTTTATTATTGTTATTTTTATTGTTTTCAACGATTCCGGAATTAGTTGTTTTTTTTATGAGGATTTCTGTTTTAATTCCTTTTTATATCCTCCAAGAATTTGTACTATTTGTTTCGATCAGCTCAGAGAGCAAAATTCGTTACATTCTTCACGCAAAAAAAATACGATTCAAGCCTGGAATGATAACAGTAGAGTTGTGTGAAAACAGACTTCAATAATGGCTGACATTGTCCGGTGGGATGTAGGTAGTGCGCAATCGCAGCTGCTGACTGATCACAGTTCCACGGGTCAGTCAGTTTACAATGTATTAACCCCTATTAAATTTTCGCATTAGTTTTACGTTGGGATTGGTGAATTGACTGATTTAAATTGACTGATTTAAATTGACTGATCCTGAAGGGCGTGCCGACAAAATCGAGGATACATACGTTACTGAAATCCTCAGTTTCTTTTGCCTGCCATATATTTCTTTGAATGAATTGAGCTTGAGAACTCGGTACTTTTGATGATTGTTGTTATTCTCATTACTGACTGCATTACAATGTGTTGATGTTGTAAGGAGAAATTACTAGCCGAAAAGCCGAGTGAAAATTGCGTGAGTTGTTAAGTTGCCTTACTAAAGAGGAACATTTTTAGTACATATTTTTTGCAAAGCTAAGCTTTACTCAACTATGCCAGGAATCCGCTATCATAACAATTTTAAATGGATTTCCTTTTTTGCAGGAAACTGATATGAAATTATCCAGCTTTTTTTTTTAGATCAGCTAAGTACTCGGCATGTTCCGGTGTCGTGAAAACCTTCAGGTCTAACATGCAGCAGTCGAGTTGACTCGTTTATTCATTAGTTTACCTTGGCAAATAAAGCTCGACTGAATCATGTTATTACTGTAGTCTACATCTTGTTAGCAAACGCCTAAAACAACACTCATGTGATAAATTGCTGCCCACTCAATTGACTATTTGATGTTTCACTGTAATTTTCACGAACGCTAAATTTAGAAAGAAAAAAACATCGCTCCAAATTCTTCAAGCGAAACTGAATTTATGAGTTTAGGGGCGAAGTTATCTGACGTACAACGTATAACGCATGTTCTTACCTGTATTTGGTTCAACTCGTTGTATTTTCTTTTGTTACTGTTCTGTTGTGTCAAACGTTTCGTACAAATGAGATCTAATCAAGTCAGCTGGGTCAGTTCTACTAAATCATTAGCCAATCATCGCTAATCTGGTGCCCAGGACTCTCAGTCACAGGAGAGTTGCCATGACAACAATGGCTCTATGTTGATTATTTATAGTCACAACATAACAAAATAGAGTGGTCCTTTCTGACGTCATTAAAACTTCTTAACCTAATAATGCGTTTTTAACACGAAGTTGTTGACACTGAAAATATTACGAATAGTGGCAAAACAATGCTTCACTCAACATTGGTGATGTAATGAGGTGGAGCAGCATACATCAGTCTTGAAGTCATTTGAAGTGAAACCTGTTAATTTATTCGCCCCGGCCATGGGGTTTATAAGGCCTCCACATCAATTCGCCAACTGCAGCACGCCGGCCTCGCCCAAGATTGTCACCCCTGCTCTAAGCCTCTCTCTTTCCACCGTTCACCGCCACGTTGTCTTTGGCCTCCCTCTCATCTGAAGTAATAGTCTAAAAAGTTTGCTCTTATTAAATTTTATTCACGGTTAGTTTTTTTGTGGAGGAGTGCATGTTGGTGAACAGTTTAAACATGTGCGGACGCAGTCCTCTAACTTTGTAATTAACGAGATTATTGACTTCAAAAGTTAGTTAAAGTGTTTCATTTGATCTATTTAGTGATCTGCTAACCTTATCTTGGCAAACAAACAAAACTAAAATTCAGCAAAGAAGACAGCACTGTTATGTTCGAAGTAAAATTTTGATACCCGCCGGGCAAGACTCTCTTCAGCCAATGAACTTTCCTCAGGCTTTTAATGTCGCGAAGTTATCTTCCGTTATCAGTAGAACTCTCAAAAAGAAGCTTTAACGACTTTCACTCCCAGAGTCAAACCTTGAGTCAATAAATGTGGTTGTTTTTGATAATTTTTGCAAAATGACATTCGAGATTTTTTCTTCAGTTTTGAACTTAGCACTCTTGTAAGTGGGAAGGGTTAAGACTGCTCAATCGTTTTAGAAGCATACTGACACCATTTGCATGGCCAAAACGATAAATCTTGATTATAATAAGAAGGTGGTTTCTAATTGGAATCTCTCCAAATTTTATGTGCACAAGCTTTCCACACTCGATATGTAATGTCACCTCACGCAAACTCACGCTCCAGAAAAACCTAAGTTTTTCTTTGCCAATCGAACATTTTCATATTAGTTTCTTTCGTTTTTCTCATTTCTTTTATTTTTTTGCGTCCGGCATTACTCGGTGACATTTAACTCTTGTCGCGTGTTATACGTCAGCTGATGGATTTCAAAATTCCGTGTTCATCACAAAGTTAAACCTTATGAAATGCTTCTGTGGGCTAACATGCCCGATAACCTTTCGATAAAATGTCAATTGCGCATGCACGGTTATCCTTGTAAAGTTGTGGTGTTATCATTTCAGAGGTTTAGCCGGATTAATAAAGAATGAATTAACCCTGAGACCTTGAAAAACATTCAATTCATGTCAATTACTAAGAAAAGGACGTTTTATGATCAACGTATGTAGTTTTATTGTATGTCTCTTGCCGTGCCTGGCCGGTCAGTCGTCCTTTTGAGGACGTACGCAATTTCCTTTGTGTGTGGTGACGCCGGTTTAGTAATCTCTTCCTTATACTTTACTTTTATACGAAATCGATAGAATCGAAACAAATTAAAACGGCCGGAGGGGAAACGCCTCAAGTAGGTACTCTGAGAGATCCACAAATGCTTTGAAGCTTTGTTCAAATGCGTCAGTAGATTTGATTATCCGGCGGCTTTGAGGAAACCATACAGCCACAGTTAAATTCTCCTGAATTAGACATCAAACAAGGCTTTATTTTGTCCTGCACGTAAGAGGCGCTTATTCAAACGATTGACGTATCAGAAGCTATATTGGGAGTGTCCTTAAAGCCTGCCAGTTCACACTTACGACGCAAGCATAAGCGCAAGCAACATACGCAGACGCAGTAACGTGTTGATTATTAGCAGCATTAGTCCTAACAAAAGGCACTAATGATCAACACGTTACTGTGTACGTATGTTGCTTGCGCTTAGTTGCGTCGTAAGTGTGAACCAGGCTTAAGTACCCGGATATCGGTTGCATGACATGAAGGTTGCTAAGGAATTAAACCGGTAACCATCAAGGAAACAGGAATGACACAAGCTGATCAGATTTATGATCAGTCTTATTTCCTTGGCAAACTAAAAAAAGCTCAAAAGTTTAATTTCTCCCCGGAACTTCTCCAGTAGCTTATTTTGCTTTCTTCCAATACCAACACACTTCCTTTTTCGTTTGTGTCAGTTCTAAAAACAGAGGCATTCTTTTCACTCCAGAAGAATAAATATTTTCCTACAGCAATGTCAATTTATTTTCTCGCGCGCCCATTGGCTATCAGCCATGGTCTATTAAATGTGCACACCACACTGACTTTCAACGGTTTGTTAATCGATGTTTGTTTGCAAAGAATGCATCTTTCATTGATTCATTCATTCCGATTCATTCATTCATTCATTCATTTCAAAACCATCATGAAGTCATAATAGCGAGTTTTGTCAGCGCATTGAACTGAACTGATCATAAAGACAAAATCATGGCTGTAACAGTCTTCACATGACATGGTTGTGTCGATGCACATAAAACATATTATTCGTTCTCCATAAACTTTGATATAAATATATA
The DNA here is from genome assembly GCA_029204205.1 of Desmophyllum pertusum. NCBI lineage: Eukaryota > Metazoa > Cnidaria > Anthozoa > Scleractinia > Caryophylliidae > Desmophyllum > Desmophyllum pertusum. The sequence goes on along the minus strand of MU826383.1, from coordinate 68,239 downwards.
CAGGCCAGGTCAAATGTTTCTTATTTCCGTTTTTTAAGCCGTTTTCAATGGTCAAAGCACGAAGCTGAACTGTGAGAAAAGATTCGATTTGTTTTTTATTTCCGTCAAGTTAGCTTTTTTGTCTTTGCACTGATGTTCAATTTTGCCGTTTTATTTTCTCACACCGTCCACAGTTCGCGTGCTTTATGTCGCGTGACTTCAAGTACGTGGTACGTGTGTAAACTGTAATCACTTCTCTCTTCAGTTAAAAGTACGGTAGTGCGGTTTTGCTTTGCCGCATCATTGAACTTTGTGTCCTCGAGATCTTCACGAGAACACGAGGTTGTATGTCGGGCTAGCTTCTCTCTCGAAAAATTACTTATGGGACACAGTTTGGACTGTTATTGGTCTAAACTGAGACCTGGGGAGCGGCCTAGAAAAACTGCAAAAAAACAACAAGTGTTCCCTATAAAATAGACTAGGGTAGGCAACAAAACGGACGATCTAAAAATGGGTTAATAATTGGATTCTGGTTAATGAGGAAACAGCTGGCCAAAGCTTTGTAAATGTAGTAATTCATTTGCTATCGCTCGAGAGGTTTGCTCAAACCATGCTGTGATGTCGTCTGCTTCCAAAACTGAATATATATACATGGCTCACGATGGCTTTTAATAACTTGTTAACGGACTAATTGTGGTAGACCTATGGATCTGTATCATCAACGGTAGTGCTGATACTCGAAACAACAGCCGCTATGTCCATACATCGGTGACTAACAGTATGAGTGTTTGTTGGGGCTGACAAGTTTAACCCTTTGTGCCCACAGTGCAACCCCCGCTATAATAAGCCCCTAGCTTATATGCCCCTGGTTATTGGCCCATTAGTCTGGGACTGAAAATCTCTTCCGGTTATCATACTCAAATCTAAAAACAAAGTGACAATTTTCTGTTTTTATAATCTCAGCCCTGTTGTAAGATTAGTCCTTCAAAACCCTTACTGGGTTATATAATCTATATCAGGACTTATAAGATACCTTGTTCATTTATCTTGGCATCGAATTATATATTAAGTAACTCAATATGTTTGCGTGTTCACTACAAACCGAGGGCAATTTTAAGGGCAATTTATCTTCTTTTTTAACCAAAACCCAGAAGATAAACTCTTGATAAATGAAGTGTCGTTATATGTGCTAATCCTTGTTAATTTCTTGTACAAATATTGGATTTTATTGTTGGGCCCTTTAAGTCAATTAGAAGTTAAGAATCAAAGAACTTAACACTTTGTTTATAGAGCTGTCTTGGCCACTGCTGTACGAGTTTACTTTTTTGTTTGCTTGTTAATTTGTTTGTCTGTTGATCGCCATTTTTACCTGCAAGCAGAACAACTACAGTCGAACAATTGGCTTTACATACAGTGCGAACAAATGTGCATTAAATTAAAAAAATGAACTCATTTAATATAAGCCTTGTTAGAGGCATCAGCATTCTTAAGCTCAGGATTCTGGCAGATACTGAAAACTGATCTTTTCGAACTGGCAGAGAAAGCACAGTGATTAAGTCTCGCCAGTTATGATAAACGCAGAAAAATACGTGACAGAAATATTTTCAGTCTGGCCAGCAAATGATTTCATTCACGTTAGACATCGACTGAAGTTTTACTGCCCCGGGATTTAAGTGTACGTGAATTGTTTTCGTGTTCATTTTATCTCTCACATCATCGCTAGCACGAAATTTTGTTTGTCATGGTTTGTACTCACGACCTATTTGAACTTGTCTAAATTAATTCACATTTTCAGCAGTGAATGCGCGTAGCTCACGATTTTATAAAGTTTAGTATACATACTGATAAAAAATATACATAGAATCTACCGCGAGAAAAAGAAAATGTTATAGGCGCGCACAGTAAATAATAACAGCGTTACCACATGCTCGATATCTAGAAGTTTTGAGCCTGGCTATTGTCATAGAAGGTTGTACTACGGCTTGGAAGATAAACGATTATTTAAATTCTTTGTTGCTAAGAAAAGCAAATTCTGATTTAGAGAAGATTCAACAAAGTATTTCGGCTGGTTAGTGTCGCTGCTTATCTCGAGTCTGAGGCGCTAAGAGAATTTTTACTCCGTCTGTACAAGATGCTAGTCTGTCGATGCACATTGCGCTAACAATTGGTTTTTTCCCTAAATCATCCTATATCCCTCTCAACTCAAATTATTACTATTAATCCTGCACTAAAATATGACAAAAATCTACAGGTAAGCTGGATACATCATAATCAGTTCTTAGTAGTAAAGCTGGACGGGAAATGTTGGTATTGAAGCCGGTTTATAACGAATCACCTGATACAACATGCTAATTTTATACTTCCCGAATACACCAAGATAGATCAAAATAAGCTCGTTAATTTTCGTTCAGTTGTTGCACGTACTATGTTTATTCAACTTTCACTGAATCCTATCAGTACATGCTTTACATTTCAAACTTTGCGCACGTGAGGGGTGTTACCGGGTGTTACACTGTGCAACGCCCTAGCTTGTGTCGAACTTGACTGTTTAGCGCCTTTATCCACATCAGTCATTTAAGTTCTCTTGTAAGTCTTCTTATATGTTCTCCTGGGGCCCAGGCAGAAATAGTCTAATATTTAGGCCGAGCACTGGGACAAACAGGCGAAACAAATATTTTTTCGTGATAGGTACGGTCGCGGTAAGGCGCCTTCTCAAACTCATTAATTATAATAATTAATTATAATAATAATTATAATTATTCATGATGTCATTAGCCAACGCCTAGTCAGATGGATGAGTTTAGAAACTCAGCTGAAACACGTGTGCTAAATGTTTCTTAATCTACATGTTCATAAGCCAAAACAACAATTAGAACATGAATAATTCCTTGTTTAGCTGTAAACAATACCCTTCCCTTCTTTTATTAGTTTTTACCTTGTAGACTAAATTGATGCAACAGCGCCTTAGAACTTTAGGATAATGTGCGCTATATAAGTCTATTATTATTATTATTATTATTATTATTATTATTATTATTTATTATTCCCACTTTTAGGGAAAAGCGCCCTGGGGACGAGGTTGGAACGACACTTGAGAATGCAGTATGCTTTTACTCAAGTCCCAGCTGAAAATAGTAGTAACGTAGTAAGCGCTAGCTTGACCCGACTACAAAAATAAAGCACAACTGTTATCTGAATAAAGCTCAACGCCCTCTCATTGTTCGCTCCGCAAACATTTATGTCGTAATTTGTACTTTCATTTCGGCTTTAAAACTTTTTTAAATTTACCTTTATCCCTTCTCAGTATAGTGCTCTAGCCAGGCAGCTGTCTCCTTTCCCAGTCGGCTCAAATGTTGAACTCTTTCTTCAAAGAGTTTAGCTAGAGTTTATAGTTAACTACACCTCCTAGTATAGCGTAAGCTGTTTATTAGGAGTACTTCATTAAAGCATTAAAGCATAAACGAAAACTCCGCAGCAAGCAGTCGCGCATCACTCGACCGGACACTTTATGAAATGTGATTTGTTTGTCAAGTTCTACGCAATTATATATGCAGGCAAAAAGTCGTGAAAAGCACCAAAGAATGTTACTACCGCTTGGGACAAATGGTGCTAATCAATACCAATTCAGTGGCCAAATGACTATCTGAATAGGCAATGCTCATTAGAGGGAGAAGATGATGTAATTTTCTTTGTTGAGAAGTAATTTCAAAAACTCGTGCTTCGTGTTTCATTAGGTTTCCAAACACTCGAAAACAATAAAAGCCGTTCTGTTCATCTGTTTTCTCGTGTTTGGAAACCCAATGAAACACTCGCACTCGTTTTTTGAAACATTACACGAAGAGTTTGTTGTGTGACCATAACTAAACAACGAAAATACCAATTACAAGTGTAACACTTCGGTTTGATTACTTTATTTTTAAAGTTGTTATTTACTGAATGTTCTACTTCTTTAAAAATGTTCCAGTAAAATCATTATTGTTTTCTTATAACCCGTTCACACCAAAGCGACATATTTAAAAACTGTTGAATTAAATGAACATGGCTTTAAACACTTCATTCTTAACAGTTGATTCTGAATAAGAGTCTACATGTGTTGTGGCTGTTATGAACGAGCTATATTAACTGAATTGCAAGAATCCGGCTGCAATTTCAAATCGCTACAAAGCGTATAATTATAATTTTACAAATCTCTCAGGTATAATTTACAATATCGTCCTTCTGCAAACTAACAACAATATGTTCAAGAAAGTTGATAATCTTTAGTTACATGGAATATAAATTTCCTGGAACAAAGAGAACTGAGCTGTAGTGTGACGACACAGTTACTTCATTTCACTAACTCTTGCCATCTGACCGATTTCTTCTTTCAAACACTCCAGGAAATCAGTCGTGGAATGTTCGCCTCCAAGGTCAGCGGTTTTCTGAAGACAAAAAAATAGTCTTTTATTAACCCTTCAATTTTGAGTCAATGTAATGTGATCCTAACTTTTACGTTTGTGGCTGAAAACCCACTGGGATTTGATAGCTGTGAACTTCGAAGAGAAGACATGTCTGCTTACGGGAGGCTTATTCTAACAAAGCAGAACTCAAGAATGCAGTCCGGGTCCGTTATGGTTAAACTTACCACTCCTTTCTCCACAACTCTTAAGATAGCACTGTGAATCAGATCACCATAAGCATTCCATCTGAAACAATATCAAATACAATAAATATTACAAAGTACAGAGTATGCACTAGGCCCCATTTCCACTGCTTTCATGCATGTACGGTATTCAGTCTTGCTTCCCGGTAAGGGGCGCGTGGGCTCCGCTCGCCCCGGCTGGTGATCGAGTCTACACACTCTACTGTCTCTACTTTGATTACTCTTATTACTACAGCATTCAAATTACGTTATTTCCGCGTACGTACAGTGTCGATACAGTGAACTGTATGCAGTGTACTTGTACTCGCTGATCGCAAACTTAATGTATTAAATTTTTTCTACTTAAATCTCAGTCGTCTAAAACATGAATCTCGATGGTAGATTTTTCATGTTTCTGTTTGGACTGTCTCCAGCTAAAGACAGTTCTGACCTAAAGAACAAATTGAATGCCCTCGCTTAATAGATCGATAGTAAAACTCATTGCCTTGTCAGATCTTTTCCCTCCTTACCCCAAATGTTCCAACATAAGTGTGCTGGCAAACAGCAGGCTCATAGGATTGGAAATGTTCTTTCCACCGATATCCAGACCGGTATGTCGTGAACCCTGAGAGATAACAAATAAATAATATATACAGTTGTATCAGTATATGATGATAGCTCTTCTAAAGCCACCAAACTGGCCCACACTGCTAGAGCATATCCCGGTTTCCATAGCATGAAGCTGACTAGGAGTATTCTTTGTTTAATTCTTACCGATTCAAACACAGCATAATCGCCTCCTATGTTTTCACCAGGTACGATGCCTGGTCCACCCACAAGAGACGCTCCAATATTACTGACTATGTTGCCGTACAGGTTTGGCATCACCATCACGTCAAACTGCTCAGGATTGGATACAAGCTGCATACAACAGTTATCAATGATCATGGAGTTGTACTCAATGTCAGGATAGCCTTTGGACACCTCGACACAACATCGCAAGAACAAGCCATCACCAAGCTTCCTATGAAATAGATGACAAACATTTTTAAAATATGTGGTTCAAGAAATAATTTTCTGGAACCGCACAATTAAAATCTAGTGTAATGATTATTAATTTTGAGTAGATGTCAGATCGACATAAAAAACTGAAAATCATATACAAGGTTGAACCAACTAAAACAGATGTTCATTTTCTTTTGCTGTCACTTGCTGTTGAATTCAACTGATCAGGGATAATCAGTAGAAAGCACTCTTTCTTGTCAAGGTTTGCCTTCAGCTTCATTAATTATCACTTAATTATACCTGTTACCAACATATTATTATTATTATTATAACATTATACTTATCTGAACTCGGATTTTGAAACTTACATAATGTTGGCCTTGTGAACCGCTGTCACTTTCTTTCGCCCATGCTTCACAGCAAAGTCAAATGCATATTTTGCAATTTTTGTACATTTATCCTCTGTCGTGATTTTAAAACTTTCAATAACCCCGTCTACATTCTACAAGATAACAAAACAAACAAATGTTTTATTAAGTAAGGATGAGACAGTCATAAGAGACATTTATACCTCATGTACATTCAGGTTGGTGGGGAGAGGGCAGATATACAATGGATGTATTAACTGCTCTCTGTTAAATATTATGGATCACTTTGAAATATTTTGTACACATATATCTTTCTTAAGGACCCCTTTGATGTCTAGTTTATTTCTATAATAACACTGCTCAACAGTTCAGACTACATTCTGATAAGATGCCATAAGTAGCACTGCACTTGAACTTAGTCTGGCACTGACGGGAGGTGATCAGCTGTATAAGGCCAGTGCACATAACAGTCAAGCAACGTTTATAAAAATTTTCTTTGATTCATAACAAAACTGAAGAAGGTACATACTTCATGTTCAATGTGGCTGTATTCTCCTTCTGTGTTCTCTCTGATAATCACCAGATCCACATCACCATGCCTAGAAAGAAGAATTGTTACAAAAACATGTGTTGGAAATGACAACCACTGGAGAATATCAACTGAAGAAGACTTGTGCGGTACAGAAATTAAAGCTCAACATCTGCAAGAGGTAATAAGGAGAACGTCAAATTATGGTGTTCAATATTATGTTACACAGAAACTGTTTATCACTCAACGATTTTTTTTTTCAAAAAGTTTGGTTGGAGCCTAGGGACCCTGCCCATCGCTTTCCCCAGCCAGCTCCGCCTTTACTTGCTGCGACAGCTGCTGGGATCAAGTTGGATCAAAATTGAATTAATTAATGCCTTGCCCAGGATGGGGATGAGTTGAGGAGCACAGGGCTCAGAGAGTAAAGAGACCCTTACCTAACTGGGATTCCTGGAATGGATTTACATCTTACAACATTGGCAAAAAGATCCAACTGGCGACTGAAACCAAATCAATCATATAATTATTGATAAGAAGATACAACATCCATTGTAGATACACTGAGCACCATAGTTAAAAGTATCATAGCAGGGTCACACTCTGTTTTACAGCTTGTACTGCGATGCTCACCGTAATTCAACATTTAATGACTTGAAAGTTGGTTGATCCATTGGAGTGAAAATATTTCCTGAAAACAAAAATAATAGAATTCAAGTAATTTGATAACTTTAACACTTAGGTCTTGGAGCTACAATTTAATAACAAACTAATTTATGAAAGAACTGATTAACAATAATGAATCCTCTGTACTGTACCCTTCATTGCAACTCCATTCCTCTTCACTGAAGTCACGACATCTTCCAACGTGTCAGTGAACGTATCCTCGTCACTCAGATTTAAGCCACTTGGGGAAAGATACACAAAAAATGTTTGTAATGGTAAGGTTAGATTTGTGATGCTCTACGTCAAGGGAAGTTTACAGAGCTGCAAGTTTTCAATCAAAGTACTGGACAAGTGTACCAATTTGCAATCTGCGAAAAATGGTTGGAAAAAGAGTGCCCCTTTTTCTCCTGTTAAGATTGAAGACCAAATTTTCAGTATAGACTAGTTTTCCAATGACAAAGATGAAACCAGTCTGGCCCTAGGCTGGCTCAGTTAATGTAGGAATAGTAGACTTTGGGTGAATTTGCACCACTGAACAATCCTTCACACTTTACAATAAATTATTTTGTATATGTCTGGTAATACACTGTACCTATAAATGTGCGCCAATAGATATGTACCTTAAATTCAGTTCTTCAAAATCCACTGGTGCTCCAATGTACCTAAAATGTACAACAGTAAGACAACAACATGAAAAAATAGTACATATAAGTAAGTAAGTAAGGTCATGTGGCTGCCGCAGTTGGATAGTACATATACAGTGTAAGAGTTATACATGTATATACCTTTTCCAACAACAGTTCATCATTGCATAATTTTCACATTTACCTGTCGTATATTTTGCATGACTAACAGGCCTGATTCAATGTATGATCATGAAATACCCAGCTGTAAAAAAATGACTACCTGAATATATCTTGCACTGCAGTGACCATCTCTGGGCCAATACCATCTCCTGGAATCAACGTGACAGTGTTACGCCCACCGTACTTGGCATGCAATGGAATATCATGTGATTGGTGGAAAGAATTCTGGGATGTTTAAATGGAAGAAAAAATTAATTAAACAGTGCTCTATATTTGTACATTTTCAGCCTTTCCCAGGAAGAACAAAATGTGATGCTTGTTATTATTTAGGTACATATATCGGCTACATTAATATTACTTAATTAATGAGTTAATGTACCCTGCGGGCCGGTACGAGTTGAATACAATAATATTTAAACACTGTACATTTAATTTTGAATTGAAGGAGTTTCTGAACTGAGGTTCTGACTATAAATAAATCTTAACTTAAATATTAAGTCATAAAATTTAATCATAACCTAATAGCCTTACCTTCTTAAAGATCAGTGGTGATAGATGGCGGCAGGTTCTCGTTAAACGGAGACCAGAAAGTCTTTTTGCAGAATGCAACACACTGACGGCCGCCATGTTGTGTTGTGTCACGCGGTCTCGCATTGGCTCAGCGGTTACTATTTATTGAAGGTATCCCCTTCATGTAAGAAATCCTCAGAATTGTGAGAAGAGACGAGAAGATAGAAGGCCTCTCTCTCTCTCTGCATTTATTTACAATTTAAGTCTCAAATTCCGCTGTGGTTTGATGAAAAAGTTGTGTTATTCTAGTCTTATATCAAGTATAGATTGCTGAGCACAGTTACTAGAGTTCTATCGTATGAAATCACGCACTTGATCAAGTTCAAAATGGACTGCAGTGACCATGTTGTAGTTGATGAAATATCGGATTTACAATCTCTTTCCAAACAAGATCTCATCGAAAGGATTGTTGAGCTGACTAGAGAGAAGCAGGAACTTTTAAAGAAGCTTGATACCAGCTCAGTCATTGAACAACAACTAGATGGAAATAATGGCGATAATCTGGTTTGCAAAACTCCTGAGGAGCACCATTCACCCAAGGACCGTGGAACGAACAAGAAACCTGAGACGGCTAGCAGAGGATCTGGCAAGCAGAAACCGTTTGACTTTACTGGATATCACAAACGACACATAGCTCTAAAGATGGCGTATCTTGGATGGGACTTTCACGGCTTTGCCAGTCAAGAGAGCACAGAAAACACAATTGAAAGTCACTTTTTTGCTGCTCTGTCTAAAGCTTGCCTGGTAGAAAACAGAGCAGATAGTAACTACTCCAGATGCGGTAGGACGGATAAAGGAGTCAGTGCCTTTTCGCAGGTTGTATCCCTTGATGTACGGTCAAACTTGGCTGAAGGTCTTGGTCTTATTATGGGTGGAGACCAAGAAAAAGTAGAAAAGAGAATTGGTATGTACTGCATGTACATTGTACAGCTGTTGGTTACAATGAAGGCACCTATAGATGACTTGCATAAAAATAGAATTCCCTAAGGTGTAGCTGGTTCTCTGGGCCTGGTTGTTCAAAGGGCGGATAACGCTATCCTCCGGATAAATTACTATCCAGTGGATAGCGTAGTTTTTTTAAAAACACTTCCACAGGATAGTGAAATATGCAGTTGATAGCATTATCCACCTAACCCTAAACCTTTGAACAACCGGGACCTGATGGTTACCGTCTGACCATTCTTCACATCCTTTTCCCCATTAGAGAGCCTGTTTACATGTTACAAAGGAGAAAAAAATCATTGTTGGGACCTCGATGTGGCTGCAGTGAAACCCCCAGTCTATAGAAACTCAGCAAAAACTACATGGACAGAATACACATTGTATTCATCAGCTCAAAATGCTAGCTTTTCATTTGTTACTTTTCATTAATTTTGTCAACTTCAAATTCCATTGCTTAGCTGTTCTAGTTGCTACTGTCGTAAAACACCTGTGGCCCTTGATAAAAATTGAACATTGCAGTTATTTATTCATAACAATTTGATTTATTGACAGAGAATGCCAAAGAAGTGTCAGAAATCCCTTATGCTCATGTCCTAAACAAGCTCCTACCACCAGAAATCAGAATTATTGCCTGGATGCCGGTGGATCAAGAATTTGATGCAAGGTTCAGCTGTTTGCACAGGACTTATAAATACTTCTTCCCTGCGGCAAATGTTGATGTCGATGTCATGAATCAAGCAGCCCAAAAACTTGTGGGAGAACACGACTTCAGAAATTTCTGTAAAATGGACGTTTCAAATGGTGTTGTAGCTTTTGAGAGAGAACTTCTCTCATTCACAGTCCACAAGATAAAGAATGGCTCGCAGAGCTGCAATGGCTATGAAATGTGTGAACTGACAATTTGTGGATCAGCTTTTCTGTGGCATCAAGTGCGCTGCATGGTTGCTGTACTTCTTATGATTGGGCAGAATCTAGAAAATCCTGAGGTTATTGACTGGATGCTTGATATCAAACAGTGTCGGAGCCGACCGCAGTATAATATGGCATCAGAAATACCTCTTGTACTGTATGATTGTTGTTACGAACAGTTGTCATGGAAACATGAATCTGGCATTTTGGAAGCTTTGTTGAAAGATTTCCAAACACAGTGGACAACTCATGCCATTAAAGCTATAGTGCTTACAAACGTGATTGGCAGGTTAGATGATTCAGCTGTAATCAAAGATGTCGATGATAACAAGGTTTGGTTGTGTGACAGTGACAAGGGTGACAAGATTGTCACATGGCGTGACATGAAACAGCCTCAATGTCATCAGTTGATCCCACTGGTTCCCTTTCAGGTCATGACAAAAGCACACAAGCCGCTTATGAAGAGAGCCGTGCATAAAAGTTTTGAATCCAAACTGAAAACTGTTAATGCTAAGAGAAGGAAAGTTGGCAAAGAAGAATTTTCAGAAAAAGCAAGCAACGCACATGGAGCAAACAGTGATCCTGTGACATTTTGACTAAAACACTGAAAAACTTCAAGTTTACAGGACTCAAGTTGTACATGTATGCTTTTCACACAGACACTTCTCCCACTCCATTTTCTGTAAATATGACAGAAATGACTCATTTCAAAGTATATGTAGTGTGAAAAAAATATTAATGGTTACAAAACAGCAGATCTTTGGAAGTACATGTACGTGTATAACCAAAAAGCATAATTGCAATGAAGACAATGTAGCTTCACCTATCTGTCCTGCTTTTGTCTACATGTACATGTATGTTTTTGGCCTGTGGTGGTAATTTTTAACTCGTTCATTCACATGCATTTCTTGGTATGTTAGTACATCAAGATAATTTTTCCAAGTTGATGAATTTAATATTCATATCACCTGTCTGCTTGAGAATGTATATTTATTTTATACTGGAAAATAAAATAAATTTAAGCGATGTGGTATTAAATCAGCTTCCATTTTATTTTATTGTTGTTGTTTTCCCGAAATTTTACATCTTATTCCTGCTAGCATGACCCAGTGGCTGGCTAATGGCAAACTCACAATCTGATTGGCTACACAGGCACCTAATATCAATAATTGATTATAGTTTTTCGTGCATTACTACCAAAAACCGCCAACTATCAGCTATAGAATCCTCGAGATTGCAGGCTAATTGTTAATGTGTAGACACTCATTGTGGTCTGTTGCAAATACGCGAATCTGATCGGTTCCCTTATCGTTGACTATTTCAACAATAAGACTATATTGCGCCTCGTTGTCAGTAAACTAGGGTTAATTGTGTACCCCTGCAATGCCTTTCCACACAAATTAGACTTTTTCACAAATGTTAGTCAATTCACCAATCTCGACACCAAATATCTCAGCCAAAATACATGAGACGAATACACACTTATGTCCTGGATTGAACGCAGGTATTGTTTTGTAAATACTTCATATATGACTGGGTTATTTGTCATTTCATCTGGATACATGGCTTATTCCCGTGGATATTTCGCTAAGTAGCCTAGTATATAGATTAGACTCAAGACGGATACCTGACTCGTCTGCCTGTGGATATTTCGCAATAGCTTTCGTTGCAGGTGTTTCCGGGACCGCGAAATTAAAAAGAAAAGACAGCGTAGCAATGTGTGACTTGAGGGTGTGCCTGGGGCGAGGAAAAATGTTTTCTGCTCGCCTAAGTTCCCTACTTTCCTCACTGTTCGCGGCTGCAGTATGTGCGAATACATCTCTGTCATCCATCATTAGATTTTGCGGGTTTTCATGTTTCTCGTTTCTCTTTCCGTGCATGTTTTGTGTTTGTTTTGCTATTCTCTCATTTCGCATTCTCTGCAGAACAGTATTCCGGCTTTAGTTGTTGTCCTTCATTGGTGTAAAATTCTTTTATGTTCCCGCAGCTGGTTTTCGCTTTTGTATCAAACACGAAAAAGCAGATTTCCGCAAGAAAATTAATATTTTTTCGGCAAACTGGAGTCAATGCACAAAAGCCCGAGATCTGAACAAACCGAGGATGAATGTTCTAGAATGATCAACAGCTCATCACGGAATAACGTGCTACTTTTTTTTTCTCATTTGTACAAAAACGAGTAAAGTATATTGCTGTCTTTACTGAGACATCGTTAAAAATTAGTCCATCCACATTATTTTATTTTTTTCAAATTACTGTCCAGTTTAAACAATTTTTTCGCCTATCAAAATTCGAAATATATGTCTGCCTTAAGCTCCATTGTAGGAGGAAGATGTTGAAAAAAAATAAAACAAAACAAGTTTTATTCGAGACTATTCGAGTGATTTTTTCGGCCACCACAAACGGTCAAGGTGACGGATGACAGATTAATTAGGCGCATATACGAATTCAATACAGCACTGCATGCGAGCTTCGTCTCTTTTTCCGTGAAACTCTTTTTCCGGTTTTTGTCAATACGAGAAATAAATTGCTCAGGTTTTGTAATCACGTTGTTTACCGACTTCTCAAAAACAATGAGTTAATTTCCTGACAGAGCTGGCATGGAATAGTCTTTATTAAAACAGAAACGACAATGTTTATTGTTGTACTTGAATGCTCTTTATACCAATGCGCCTTATTAGCGACAAATTAAATTGCAAGCTATCATATACAACAACCTTGGGGACCGGAGTGCGAGCTTAATTGCAGACGTATCTGCTATGAAGGATTAGAGAAACAGGTAAGATTGTGCGGGGATAATGTTTAGCCCCAAATTAAATGCGTGGGTGAAATTTTCCTATTTTTTGGTGTTTGTATTTGGTGAAATCCCTGGTAGCCCAGAATTTATTGCCCGCTATGTCATTCATTTGAAAAATGTTTATAACCTCAAAAGTGATCTTAAGTTTATAGTGTCAGTCCAGGGATAAATGTTGAACAAAATTGTTCGTTCGTCACTAAATTTTGAAAAATATTTAAGACCTTAATTAGCTTGCATAGTAGCTATTGGGTTTATTTATTTCTCTTGGCTACTGTTGTGGTGTTTGTGCACGTTCAGTTTTTTCAAGCCCGCGAAACTGTTGGGCAAAAACAATTTCGTTTTTTTTTATGAGAAACTGATCAGGCTGTAATCTGGCTTAGCTTTTACAATTACATTTTTCCTTCGATCAAAATTTCATGCTTTTTCCAATAGTGTGTGCGTTAAAAGTATCCATCAAGGCCCTCTTTTCGTTTACCTTGAATCACGAAAATGAGACAAGACTGAATTGCTAGTGGAAATTATTTTACTAGAAAAGAGAAAACACCTTTCTTCGAATTCGTGATTCACTCTTGAACTTAATCTCATTGAATTTGTCGTAAACATCGCTTGGGATTTTTGTCATTTTGTCATAGATTAAATTAAAAGTGTCAAGTTTTCAACGGAAATAGGTTAATGCTAACGAGAAGTGCGGGAATTGTTATTTAACATGCATAAACCATCCAAATAGATTGACGCTGCCTAGCACCATTATATCTAAACTCCTTTCAAACATATTATTTTGAATTGTTACTTTTTCCCATCCGGCTTCGTGTTTTTAGCTGAAAGATTATGGTGTACTGTATTAGTATTCCATCAGTTTTCTTCTGGCCTGAATTTATTAAGCGCCATTTTCGTTAGCCTGATTCTCAGACGGTCAGGGAGTGGGGGACCAAGTCGGACCGTCTGAGAATCAGGCTACATTTTCGTGAGCTTTGGAAAAACGTCTGTGCTTCTCTACAGTCGAAGTAATTCTGATTTTTCAAGAGAACACACCCAAACAAGCTCTTCAGAACGCATGCGCAATATTACGAAAACAAAACTGTACGATTAAAACGGAGTGATTGTTTTTGCTGTCTCCTTGGCAACGATGGAAGCTACATAATCACGTGACAGCTTAGACTGCAAAACAGTAGTTTTTTCTCTTAAATCGCTGGTCGCAAGGCGCCAAGCGCCGAATGCGTGGATCCTCGCGTGCGAAGTGCGCGAGCCTCACACGCCCGTCGTGTGAGGCGAGACTGGCTTTCGTTCAAAGATCGCGCGCACAAGATTTGTTTGACAGACCAAGGCAAAAATATGACTGTTTAGCAGTCAGAGTGACTCCTGAGCCAATTTCCGTGATAGGGCGTTCGCAAATTCGATTCAATGTCGGAAAGTTTTCGTTGTCCACAATTAGTACAGCAGTGCTAAACTGCCTCTGACACTTAAATAAAGTTGTTTATTTTTTATTTTATTTTACTCCAGTCGATTGAAAAATACCGCGAGTACTTGCGAGAACATGTCAGTTTTATCAGCTTTTTGGTTACCGACCAGCAAACCAAATTACTACAGTATTTTTCATTTTTTAATAATATGAGTCGTTATGATAGTGTTCAGTAATTCTCCTGTGTTACATACATCTTACCGAGAAACAGTAAACTACCTCGAAAATATACTAAATAATTTATAAAAGCCGTAAATGTGTCATTCGTTCGCTTCATGAACAAAGATAGTTATAAGGCTACAAGTTGAAATTCCGTGACTGGTTTGCATGAAGCAAAAGTATCTCACATGATTGACTTTAATTTGTAAATCGCTTAGAACAGCGATGAATAAGCGCTATATAAATTAGTATTATTATTATTATTCAGATTATTATAAAGTCGTGCACTTTTTTATTCTTGATCGCAACAGGCAAGTTAGTCCATTTGTTTTTTCCTTTGTTTGTTTGTTTGTTTGTTTGTTTGTTTGTTTGTTTCCATCAAAAATGTTTGGTAACAAACCATTAGAAAAGTGTCGGGGTGGGGGTGAGGACAAACCTTTTCAAAACCTCAAGAACGCACATTAGCACGCACGCGCAGTGTGTAAAAGGCAAGAGGCAAGTAACTTATTACTGCCACCCCCACCTCTGTTTTTCTAATCGCCACACCCCCTTCGTGTTGAGTGACAAGGAAATAGAGAGATTAGCCACTTCACCATGCAAATGGTAAACAGACTCACCTTGGACGCTCTCTGAATAAATCAACAGAAAGCTCAGACAGATGCGCTGGAGAATTAAGCTTTAGAAACAGACAAGCCAACAAGACATCAAGCAAACGGAAAACGAGGTATTATTTACACTACTGGGTGGTCTATGAACTTTAACATAATATTATTGTTGTGACTGAGGAGGTCGCGCAGCATTACTGACCGGCGTGACTGTACGACACGCTTTCGCAGTTGGAGTTTCTTGTACTGTTTCGTTGCGCTTTTAAATCACCAATATGCGTTTGCCTTTGAAACAATTAACGGAAGCCATTTTGAGGCCTGTTACAGTACTACATGTACTATCATATGGTTTCACGTACATGTGAAAGGAAATTATATCGAGAGGCTACGTAACAGAACCGACCCCAGAACCGGCCAGTAGAACCATTAGGTCGTGAATATTCCTTCTGGAATCATTTATCAATTGATTCTAGCGCAGATTCCTCGTCTAGCTTTCGCAGGCGGCAAAGATGGACGACATACTAGAGACCAATGAAACAAAAGGATGGCAAAGAAATTATGCGTAGTTTACAGCAAAATGAGCGCGCGAGGGACTGGCTTATGCCATGGGAGGATCGTCCTTACATGGTTCATTCCTCTCCTGGGACTCATCCCCAGGGTTGAATTAGAAAGGGTACGGGAGGCAGCTCGCATTATCACTAAGACATGCTTGAAGCACATTTGCCCTTAACCGATGGGACTGCATATCTGACTAGATTTAATAAACATACCTACAAGGAATTTTTTTTTGGGGGGGGGGGGGGGGGTGGAGGACGGATCGTGGTGTCGACGGAAAAAGTTGAAAGTAAAACCACAGGCAGACCAAGTAGTTCGTAACCTCAATAGTTTAATGTATTCGTTACGCTTCGAACGGACGACGCAACGATCGGACTGCATGTGTACGCGACAGCAGCGCTAGCGACGATTGAACCAGGCGAAGTGCCTCCTGGGAAATCCCCGAGCGAGGCTGCGCCGGGCCGAGGCTTGGGCTGCGTTCCAGGCTTCGCTCCACTTTCCATTAACTTCCGCCAAACAATATTGACGGCCATATAAAGACTATAAACACTGACCAATCAAACATAGGATGGTCTGCCTGTGGTAAATCCTTCTCGGATAAAATATATAGAAGAAATATAAAAAAATATAGAACGGATATAAAATAAAGAGAGGGAAAAAAATAATACATGGACGAAACCGACATATATATTAAGGGGGGATTCTACCTGAATTTCAATGAAATTTTAAGAGGTTTAAAGAAGGGTTGGAAGAAAGAAAATAATTTTTGGAACACCAACAGACAGTTGATACCCCACGCGGGTGCTCTTGCGTGGTTATCAACTGTCGTCAATGTCAATCTACTAATTTTTAACTTCAAATTCTAATTTTAAAACTACATTAAATCTTCAATATTTCTTATTCCCTAAATTTTACAACTCCTTTGAGAAAAAACTATTTCCTCCCCAAAATACCCAAAATCATCCAAAAATTTACAAAACACCCCATAACATAGATTCATGGGATGAGTGGAGAGTTTTTGGATTGCTTGAAACGCGAACGAGATATTTCCATTAAACCCATGTTAAGTGGCGGAAAAATGGCATTCAGGTAGAATCCCGCCTTAAGCGGCTTTTAAAGTGATAAACCAAAATAATTCAGAAATAGTGCTAACTTTCCACATGCATTTCACGAGTATCGCATAATTTCAAGAAATCTGGGTCAATTCATCGATAAAAACCGTGAGAAAACGACGAGTCCAAACAAACTTGTAGAGGTAATTTATCCGGTTTAATTTGACCTTCTTCTTTCTTTGAACAAACTCTGTGATCTTTTATACTCTGGGTTGCACGTGATGAAGCCCGTTATTTAACAAAGGTGAAGCGAAGAAGTCAGTTGGCAGCCATGAATGAATTTCGTCGCAAACTCGCCAAGTGTCTAGCTGATGCAAGTTTTCTAGTTTTCAACTGAAATAATCTTCTGTTGCTTCGAGTGAAACACTGAGATTCAGCTTTCGGAATTTCGTTCAAGCTATCACACGGTTTCCGTTCCTTTTTCATCAAATAACTCGGGAAACTGAAGTCAAACTCCGAAGCGACGTACAAGCGAGCGCTGTGTTTGAAAATTCTGCTCAAAATCCCGCCGTCAAGAAGCCAACTGAGTGCAGCGCGCTCAGCCAATTAGGAGCGAGGGAATTTTGCCGCTCGACCAATCAGGATCAAGTAATTAAATTAATGTATTCGTTACGCTTCGAACGGACGGCGGGGTGTGGCTAGAGATGCAAAGGATCGAGGCCCCAGTGGACTGGCCCCCGAAGCGAAGGCGGGGACCCGACTGAGGGGTAGGTGCTTGGACGGTTTTCTATGGAAACCGACACCATAGCGAGACCCTTTACACCAAGTCACACTGACCGATGTCAGTGGAGAATGAAACGAGAGGGAAAAGGGGCAGGATAGAAGGGACAAGGGAGGGCGGGAGCGACGAAAAAAAACAACTACGCAACGATCGGACTGCATGTGTACACGACAGCAGCGCTAGCGACGATTGAACCAGGCGAAGTGCCTCCTGGGAAATCCCCGAACGAGGCTGCGCCGGGCCGAGGCTTGGGCTGCGTTCCAGGCTTCGCTCCACTTTCCATTAACTTCCGCCAACAATATTGACGGCCATTTAATGAAAAAATGCCCTCTGTCTCAGCCAATCAGCATTCAGTAATTTTGCCCTCTATGTTATAAGACAAATATAGAAAACGACATAGAAAACATACAGAAAGGAAATAAAAAAATATGGGCACAGAAATGTACAATATATATTAAATTTCTTTCAATATTGACTGGAAAGGCGCGCGTACCACGGGGAGTGTTACATCTGGGATATTTGATAGATGGCAAACAAGAAGCGAGGAATGGTCAGTGACTTCCAACTGTCATGTGAGTCATGTGGGTTGTTGCTCCTTTCGTAGAGAATTCTGTTCGCTAGTAGCAAATTGACATCAAACGTGTCGAGAAGTCTTTGCTTCATATTTCAATGGAGTTAGTGTCAGTTTTAATCCTGAATGTTTTGAGAGTTAGTGTTGGTCGATATTCATTAATTTAAGGCGAGGAATCGCTTTAGAATGCTACAGGTCAGCTCTCCGGGTAACAATTTCAGTTTGATTTCATCGTCAGTTCCAAGTAAGTTTTTTTTAAATTAAATTATAGATTTCGTGATTCAATGAGAATCAGCGAAAAATTTCTAAGGTATGTTGTCTACATCTAGTCAGATATAGACTATACAAGTAAGATGGTTTACTAATTTTCAGTATTATTTCTGCTTTTTTTCACTTTTGTTTCTTCAGTTTAATCTGTAATGAACTAAGTGGTCGCAGATTACTGTAAGTGCAAATTCAGGGTCAACCAGTTCGGATTTGTACGTTGAATCATATCAGTTTCCGAGGTTGTATTTTTTTAAAACTTCAAATGAGTATCGTATTTGAATTTAAATTAGCTTCAAAGAGACGAACGGAAAACGCGAAAAAACAACAGTCGAGTCAATTAATTTTGTTTTCATACGTCAATGTCAAACAGCAATTGTACACTGAGCTGTTGTCATTACTGAATGATCAAGATACCCTGTACCCTGTACAAAGGTATTTTGGAATGACGCACTTGTGGAAATTTGTCCTTGTTGTTGAGATGTTTGTTTGCCGTTCAAGCTGGAATCTAATAAGAAACTGTTTGTATAGCTGTTTGCAGTAATCTTCAGAAGCAAATACCGGGAGAGGGACAGATGGGAACACACAAGAACAAAAGTATCGGTGGAATAGAGCTGTGCTCTGCGCCGAGTACCCAAAGCCTTGGGGTGAACTCAACTATCTTCCGCAAAGGTCGAAAGCGAGTAGAAGTATGTCTGTTGAGCCTCTGTGGATTACTGCTCTTGATCTGCGTCGTGTTGGCTGTGTTATTTGCAATGGAGCTTTCAAAAGAAGATGACGTTAAACCAACGGGGACTATAAACGGCCGACCAACTGCTACCACTGCTATGCCAAGTGTATGCAACACGGCACAATGTCTTGAGATTGCAGCGCGCTTCACACGGAACATGAACGAGTCCGTGGACCCATGCAATGACTTTTTCCACTTTGCCTGTGATGGATGGATAAGGGACAACCCGATTCCTCCATCCAAAAACGAGTACATTACCTTCCTTAAGAAGATCCAGGACAACAACGAGAAGCTCAGAAATATGCTTGAAGATGCCACTGGAGAACATGATGACCCGGTTATGAAAGCGAAGAGATATTATCGCTCTTGTATGAATGAAGACGAAGTGGAAAGAACGACAAAACAGCAGATGTTGGAGCTTATCAGAAGCCTTGGCTCGTGGGCTTTAGACAATCAAACGTGGAACGGCACAGTCTGGAACCGCACCAGTGCTCTTGAAACGATTCAGAAAACATTTTTGCATTCTCGCCTCTGTTTACTATTGATGTGCTGACAAACCCTAAACATTCCACAAAACATATCGTAAAGGTAAGTTGACTACAATGTTATCAGGTCCCGTGCTTGTTGCTGGGTTGATTCAGTGTTTCTCGCACACAATGCAAGGTTTTGTAAAAAATAGTCAAAGATCCCATAATTGTAAATTTAACCTTAAAACGTAACCAACGACTACAATCATTTCAATTATAAATTCATGTTGAAAGTATAAATGTTTACTTTCGCTCTGATCTAAATGGGTAAAGAGTAACAAAGAAAACAAAACAAACATATATTGTTATGGAAAGTTTGGCTTTATGCTGACGTCACTTGTGAATAAACGTTTTAGTGAAACTTGTCAAATGTTCAAAGTAATGGTCTATTGGAATAGTCATGAAATATCTTTTTGTCTTGAACTAGAAGTTTTATACGTTGAATTGTGTCTTTAAAAAACGTATTTACACTTTTGAAGTAACTGTACAGTCAAAATAACCGCGGATGCAAAAGGATTTCAAAGCGAAAGCTCTATCGACTCTGCGCCGGAACCCGGGGGGGGGGGGGGGGGGGGGGGGGGGGGGGGGTACTCAAAAAAGTTTTATACGGGGAGGCTCCGCCCAGAGGTCCAACCCCTTACCCTTTTCATATACCATTTTTCACAGAAAAGGTACCCCTTTCATATACCTTCCATAGAAAATGGTACCCCTTTCATATACCTTCCATAGAAATTATGAAAATGGTACCCCTTTCACATACCTACAGTAGAAGAACTGCATCCCTTTTCTATACCCTTGTAATGAACTTAATGAACAATATATATCACCAGAAATCATCAAGCATTACCAGTAGAGATGTTAACCAAACAATAATATCATTTACTCATTTACTCGTGAAATCCCTACCCTTTCACATACTTCAACTCGTGAAATCCCTACCCTTTCACATACCTCGAGCCTAAAAAAGGACCCCTTTCGGGCGGAGCCTCCCGTATAGTCCATTATAGGGAGTACCCCCACCCCCCCCCCCCCCCCCCCCCGGGCGCCGGAATCAATAAGCGAGGCAGGAGGTGCGCGATGCATTTTGGGTGATACTGGTCCTTTACAATCGTAGCAGTAAGAGAAATGACAGTTCATTTGATCAGAGGCGCTTTTGCTCCCGGTTTCTTCTAAGCTCAATAAAAGTTCTGCATTCGTGTAAAGTAAGTCGTGTGACTGAAGGAAACGTCGCACCCGTAACATGACGTTGTAAACTAAAGGCTAGTTATCACATGATAACTGGCGATCACTACTGACAGTTGTCGTAAAATTGCACCAAATATCTCCAGTGTCCTCTCTCGTCTCAAAATCGTCGGATTGTAAGAAGCGAAGAACAATATTCAATTACTCGGGAAAGATTCCGAACTGTTTTTAATACTCAAGCGATTTTAAAAGAGCTGCTTTTTATCTAGTGTCTATCTAGCCTGGATAATCTTTTTTGATAGAAAAAACTGTGTTCCATTATTTTCGTGTGTTTTTTTCCAGCTTATTCCACCAGAATTAAGCTTGATCCGTGAGGAGTATCTGGTAAACAACAACAGCAAAGTTACTCAGGTAAATAGATGTGTATTTATTTTGCTCTTGTTTATGAAAAATTTATGATATTTTGTGATAATTAACGGCCGCGAAATTGTTCACATATATCTGGCCGGTCAACAAAACTAAATCAGGTAAAACCGGCAATGTCATGAAATAATATTTTCATCATCGTTTAATGAAAACTGTCCTGGTGAAGTACCTCATTTCATCTCCTATCTTTTACTTTATTTTATTTTTCCGATAGAAGAAACATGCGTATCTAGAATATATGACGACAGTGGGGATGCTTCTTGGAGGACAGAACGCTACCACCCTACCGCACATGCGTAGAATTCTCAAGTTTGAAGAACAGCTCGCTCGGGTAACGTGATTTTTTTTCTAGTCACGTGGTCAGATACTTGGTCACGTGCTGCATTGATACTACTTCTGTCTTTCAGTTCATAATTCCAGTGTTGATTGTAAAAGAACTTGATATAGAGTCCGTCAGCATAAGAATCTCTGTAATGCCATATTTTCTTTTTTTGCAGAGTATACCTTCTCAGGCGTTCCTTTACGAGAACTCACACAACACAATCACGATAGGGGAACTACAAACACGCGCACCTGGGGTAGGACAACCATTTTGTAGCTCATTTCCAGCTGGTCGGGTAACCAAAATGCCGCTAATATAATTGGATGAGGTTGAGCATGATAGCGAGAATTATCAAGGCCGAGGTTTGAACAAACCGAGGCCTTGATAATTTCGCTATCATGCGAAAACCGAATCCAATAATTGTTTTATTATAAATTTGAAAAGCTAAATCATTATTTCGGGCTTAACTTTGCAGCGTTTTGTCGCTTTTTCCTTCGCGGATTGTGGAGTATTTTAATTTATTTTTCGATGCCGCTAATGAAGCGACGCGTGCTACACGTGCATGACGTCAATCGAGATGCATTGGCTCTAGGTTTGACGCGTAATTACACACATAAATCCTAGTGTCTGTAGTTATGACGCGTCAATTCGATGACAGTGTGAATTAGCAGTATGCTCTCAGCCAACATTGTACAAACATCTCAAGTGTCCTATTGTGTGAAATGGCCGCCTTCAGTCCACTAATCGTTACCCGCATAATTAGAATCTTACTAAAGACTTTCTTTTGTTTCACAGTTTCAATGGCTCTCGCATTTGAACAGCTTGTTCGCCGAGTATAACATAACCCTGAATGCTTCCGAGTACATCATCGTGCCGGCACCCGACTATCTCCGAAATATGTCCAAACATGTGCTTGCCGCTGATAACGAGTAAGTATTAGGGACGCGGCTGGACATGACAAGAGATGACCTCCTGGCCGTCCTGGGCGTGGCCTATTCTAACTTTGATTTTCATCGCTTGATAAAAGATGGCGTTTTAAGAGAACAAAAAAATTTAGGTTGATATTCAGGGACATTTTTCTCGATCAAGTGTAGAGAGGGGGCCGTCGGGGTGGGGCGACAAGGCTTCATCTTTGAAATTGTGGTACGTGGTAAGATAAATAGCCGCCTCCATGTTACTTTCATAATATGATAGATCACGCCCGTACCCAGTAGTTGTGACTCTTTTGATGTTTTCTGCTGCAGCACCCTGTCTGATTACTTCATCTGGACAGTGTTAAGAAGACTCGTCCCATTCCTATCCAGGCCTTTCCGAGAGGCTGAGGCCGCATATAAAAGACAAACGTCTCACATCAAAGCCGAACCAGCAAGATGGCTGACGTGTATAACAACGACCAACTACTACCGCGGGCTCACATTTGCTACCGGAAGCTTATACATAGAGAAGGCATTTGGACAGGGAGATGATCCCACTGGTTTGTGGCAAATATAGTTCTATTTTTTAACATTTTATTATTAATGTCGTGTTCTAAAAAGACCAATCATTCAACCGCATCGGGTTTGGTTGATTTCTAGAACTGTCGCCGCGTTCTACTGGGATCAACTGTTTTCACTTGGCTGGGTTGAAAGGATTACTGAATTTTGATCAACCACTTTAACCGAAAATTATATGGTTGAAAAATATTATTTTGAGTAAACGTTTCAACCGAGTTTTGATGCTTGTTGGAAAAGTTGCTCAATCAAACCAAATAAATACGATTTTCTCCCAATAGAACATCAAAAGCCAAAGATAGAAACACAATAGAAATCAGATGAACATAGTAATGAGAATCGTTTAAATCTCCCAGGTGAGGGAAATGATGGGCAATATAAGGAAAGCTTTTCGAGAGGAAGTGGCTGATCTGACGTGGATTGACAGCGATACAAAACCTAAAGTATACGAAAAGGTACAGTTCTTCAACAATAAGAATCTTTGCGTGTTACCTTTCGTGAGCAGCAACTGGGCCATACACATTGCATTGAGAACGGATGCTTCCACTACTTAATTTCACACACGGCCGCAGTGAATAGAAGAATAGAATAACTTTATTTAAGTGTCAATGGCATTTAGCTAAAAAAAACTAATTGGGGACACTATATAGAGCATTCAAGATAATGGAATGGTTAGCGCGTTAGACTCAGGGGTCACTGTGTTGTGTTCTTGGGCAAGACACTTTACTCTCGCAGTCTCTCTCTCCACCCAGGAGTATAAATGGGTACTGGCGACAAAATGCTGGGAGGTAACCTTCGATGGACTAGCATCCCACCCAGGGGAGTAGCAATACTCCTAGTCGGCTTCATGCTACAGCTACCGGGATAAGCTCCGGCAATGTGGGCCAGTTTGGCCCGAGTGCGGCTTTACCTTCTTTACCACAGTTAGACACTAGGTGGAAAAACGTTACTTATTATTGTTGTTTAAAACAAGTTACCTCTGGTGATGTGTTGCTTGAAGTTCCTTTCTTTAAGCGTGAATTCTCATTGCATTGAGAACAAGCGCGTAATGTGATTTGCTAAACGTCTGTTTCCATGCAGGAGGAGGCGATGGTAGAGAAGATCGGTTACCCTGACATGTGCGTCAACAGAACTTTACTACAAGAATACTATCACGGGGTGAGCTGCATAAAAACCTTCAGTTGAATCAACTACTGATTAGCAATATACTTCACGTATGCATCATGAACAGTGCTGCCTCTTTCTTTGATTGGATAATCGGATATAGTTATGTAGCTTCGATCCCAGCCCCTCTCCAGTTGACGTCTTCCTTTCGTCATACATGTTGTCACGGGAAATACCCGACTGGCCTTTTCCATTCTACGTTAATCTTCACCCTTAATGATGAACAACGGAGAGATTTCTGCGAACAAATAACAACTGAGTCCATTTTTTTCTGCTTGCTTCGGACTTTGTCTGAAGCCCTTCTCCGTGAAAAATTACTGAATTTAGTGCTCAGAATCGAAACTCCTCGAGCTAGATTTGCTAAAACGACACCATGTCTTGTTCCCCTGATTATCACTCTGATCTGAGCTAAGGAAAGCTAAATAATTAAGGAAAACAAATATTAATTACACAATAAACAGATACAAAAAGTCTTCATAAAAGCTTCATAGACTCGATGTGAAGCATCGATGGACGTGATTGGCCATTTCCGAGTTGCCTTTTGCCTCTGTTTCAAAACGAGTCCTGATGCACAACCTTTCATATGGAAATGAAGGAGAAAGAGAGTATAATCTAAGTTGATTATACTCTCTTGGTTTTACTTGCAAGACAATGAACGTGCAAATCAAACTTATTTTCATATGAAAGGTTGGGCACCTGGACTCGTTTTGAAACAAAGGCAAAAGGAACTCAGAAATGGCTTAATGGCTGCCAATCAGGCGTCAAAGATGTTTCCTTCTTCAGCTCTCCCACCCACTATAACTAAGTCTGAACAATGCTCTATACCTGACGCCTTCGGTTGCGTTGGATTTTTCGCTTGTCCTGCGTTGTCTGATTGTATCGACATAGTTGTTGTTTTATTTTTTTAGCTTGAAGTGGATGATAAGCGATTTCTGTTGAACGAAGTGAATGTCAGCAAGTGGTACTCGGCCCAGTCTCTCGCAAAGCTCAGAAAACCCTCAACAAGAGGACAGTAAGTGAGATTATTTTTTTTCACAGCACTGCTTTTATATATTATGTATTTTATTTTTGCAACACTGTTGTATAATGACATGTCTCTACAACGTTTTTGTGTCCTTCGATTCTATTACAGATGGTTCAATGGACCACAATCTGTCAATGCGTACTACCAACGAGAAAAAAATGAAATAAGTAAGTCGTCATATACGGTTTAACAAATTTGCAATAAAGCTTCTTAAGGTGACTCCTGACATGAGTTCGAAAGGAAACCCCAGTTATTTTGTCTTTGATTTTTTGTTCCCAATATTTACCAGTAAGGAAACTGATATAATTACAGTTATTTATAGGTTGTTACTTTTTTCGTTGGAGGCCGTTTGCCATGGCAACACAGCATCTAAAGAATGGCACATTTTTGCTATATTTATCTTTATTCCTTATTTTTGTTTTGTTTCCTTCGGTGAAATTTCTTTAAAATTTTGCCATCTTATGAAACTGAGTTTGCCTGGCATTTTGGAGGGGAAAAAAAAACCTTGTGGTTTTTCAGACGATTTGCCAATATTACCTCATTTCTTATTTTAAACAATAAAACTTACTTGCTCTGACAAATTTCTTCAAAAAACGGTCATGTGATAGGTAACGTTTCTGTCTTGAATTGTGCGAATTTTTCACAAACATTTACCGAAGGAAATGCGAGAGAATCCACGGTTAATTTTGAATTGTTTGACCATGCTGACGTCAGAAAAAAATCGGAAAAAACACGCGCGGTTCGAGGATTTTCCTTTGAGCGCGCGCAGATTACTAAAGCTTTCGTCAACAGCGCGCGCTCGGTCATAAAACTATAGGGAGTCACCTTAAGGTGATTCCTTGGTATTGCATTGCGCATCCTTTCTGCGCATAATTTCTTGCGTCATTTGCGCGCGCGCCACGCGTCATTTAGCGCGAGTACGAGCGCGCGCACATACAGAACATTACAGGATTTCTTTCAGACAAAGCTTGGCTGGGAAATAAATGGTCGTTTTCTTCTAAACAAGCACGGTGACCCCCATTTTTATTATTTCATAATTTTAATAAGAAACAGTATCTACATTACACAAGAAAAAGATGGGCAGAAATCTATGATCAGTTTTTTGGCAATTTTAACTCAATTCTCCGGAGGGAGCCACTACGGTCCCACAGCGCATATCCAATTTGAATCTACTTTGGAGTGTAAAGTAAATACAAAGGAAATCGAAGACATTTTTCTGAACGTCGGTGAATAAACAATGAATAAAGTCAAACTCTGATGTGCGATATCACGGCTGCATTGAAAAACATCGAGTTTATTTGCTGCGCACACGGTTTTTGGCCAAAAGGGGGCCAAAATGACCGCACTCGTCAGCATTGTGGCGTGGAAACGAGCACGGTGACCCCCTCTTTTTATCACGTTTTTATTATCTCCTTGACTTGTTTACAAAAGTGTACCAAGTTTCATCGGAAATCTATGTTTGGTTCTATTACCAGGGAATTACCTTAAGGTGGCTCATCTCTGTTTTTGCAACGGCATACCTTCCCTAATGTGAACGGCTGATACTTCGCTGTCAGAGCACCATCTGACTAGCTACTTCACCACTTTAATAGAAATAGAATGAACTTTCCAAAAAAGTAGTTTGATTGGCATCGGTGTTACCATAGCAACGCAGCGATGACGTCATGCGTTTTACATATGACCATTTTTCTCGACATCTAGACGTAAACTTTTAAAACCACCTTATGTTCCTTGAAGCCTAGATGTAGTTCTTCACGATTAAGAATTTTTAAAAAATTATATGAGAGCGTTTTGGAATAAAATGCGGTTGAATATTTTCATTAAAAAAATTAAATATTCACCTTACGTTTGTTTTAATTCGTCGATACCAATGTCTTCTTAACTGATTGAGGTAATGTTTTTACCACATATTATACCTGTGACATAGGACGGTTTTCTGTCAGAGTTTTCTTCGAAATTGCTTCATTCGATTTCATTTCATGTAGACAGATTTAATCCCTGCTAGATTCGCATTTTACTCAACGTAGTAACATCTTGTTACGGAAGCTGTAATTAAAAACTAGTCGATACATTTTTTTTAATTTTTTTTGATGCGAAGTTTAACATCTATTACGCTTTCTCTGGAATTTTCAAGTGGATTGAATCATTTTAAGGGTACGAAATAAAAAATAAAATACAAACACTTTTACATTCATCCGCACAATCGTTTTTGCTATATTATTTGTTGACAGCAGATCTCTTTCAGAAATTTCTCTTTTGTCTATATTCAGGCATATTGTGTGCGCTTACCATGCCTGCTTGCAAGGTTTCGCTGCTGATGACACGTCGCTCGTGAAAATGATTTTCTTCACCGATAATCAACATATATGAGTGGGTCACGCAGCAGATGTAACGTTATTATAATTGATATATTAGTTACCGCGGAAGCAGTGCGTTGTTTTCATGGACGGATATATTTTGATGTTGTGGCAAGTTCTTATGCAATTACAAATGAATGCAGAATGTGGATAATCGAAGGAGTTTTTACATTTTTACGATTATGTTATTGTCCAAAAAGTTTATTTTCTGCGTGACTACAGATTTATGTTAATTTCCACGAGCGGCGTTTTTTTGGAGCAACGAAACCTTGCAAGCAAGCGTCGTAGGCGCACACAAATATGCCTGAATATAGACAAAAGAGAAATTTCTGAAAGAGATCAGCTGTCAACAAATAATATAGCAAAAACGATTGTGCGGATGAATGTAAAAGTGTTTGTATTTGTATTTTTATTTCGTACCCTTAAAATGATTCAATCCACTTGAAAATTCCAGCGAAAGCGTAATAGATGTTAAACTTCGCATCAAAAAAATTAAAAAAATGTATCGACTAGTTTTTATTACAGCTTCCGTTTGACAAATATGTTACTACGTTGAGTAAAATGCGAATCTAGCAGGGATTACTTCTGTCCTACATGAAATGAAATCGAATGAAGCAATTTCGAAGAAACTCTGACAGAAAACAGTCCTATGTCACAGGTAATAATATGTGGTAAAAACAGTACCTCAATCAGTTAAGAAGACATTGGTATCGACGAATTAAACAAACGTAAGGTGAATATTTATTTTTTTTTAATGAAAATATTCAACCGCATTTTATTCCAAAACGCTCTCATATAATTTTTAAAAAATTCTTAATCGTGAAGAACTACATCTAGGCTTCAAGGAAACATAAGGTGGTTTTTAAAAGTTTACGTCTAGATGTCGAGAAAAATGGTCATATGTAAAATGCATGCATGACGTCATCGCTGCGTTGCTATGGTAACACCGATGCCAATCAAAACTACTTTTTTGGAAAGTTCATTCTATTTCTATTAAAGTGGTGAAGTAGCTAGTCAGATGGTGCTCTGACAGCGAAGTATCAGCCGTTCACATTTAGGGAAGGTATGCCGTTGCAAAACAGAGATGAGCCACCTTAAGGACGGTGCCTCCTAATACCAAAGTATTTTTGCGCGGTTTATGACTATGCGAGAAAAGCAGATCTTAGCAAGGGCTATTGGATTCCAAAAAGAAATTGGGGGTAACCACGCATTTTTTCAGAGATAATCAAGCTTCAATCTGGAAAAAATGCTGAAATAGCATTTTCTCGGAAAAAAAAGAAAAAAATATTTTTTCGCAGATTCCCTTTGAATTTGCCTTGACATACACGAAAGCAACTATAAATATAAAAAGCTTTAAAATACTTAACAAATGGTAATATAACAACTACTGTTTATGTGTTTTTTAATTAAAAATCATCGCAACGTAGCCATTATCAACCCTGACAGCTCTCCTCTGGTATACCAAAAATACAGTCTAAATAACTTTAATTTGCACACAACAAAAAATTAATCATATGTTTAATAGGCTTACCGCTTCCATTTTATAACATAAAAAAGTAGGGGTCACCACGCGTTTTTGTAAGTTATATGAAGAAAACGACCATATATTTCCCTGCCGAGCTTTGTTCTGTATGCGCGCGCGCTCGAGCGCGCGCTAATGACGCGAGAAATTATGCGCAGAACGTATGCGCAGTAACAATAGGAAGCACCGTCCTTACCTGAGATGTCATCAAGATGTCGCCACAGCATGTAAACTGTGATCACGTGATGAAGTAATCTCAAGCGCGGCTTGTGTGGCTTTTCCTGTTCCTTACATGCAGTACATGTTGAATTAAACATTTTAGTGGACTAACCACCAGCAACAACAACACCAGCAAAATAATTGCAATTAATGTTTCTTCATTTCAGATATCTTAGCAGGAATGCTTCAGCCGCCATTTTACAACGGCCGCTTTGCACCACGGTATGGCCTTAAATCTCTTTCTTAATTTTGTTTGATTAGTTTTGTTTTGTTAGTTTGTTAGTTAGTTTTCCTTTCTCTTCTCTACTTTATACAGAAACAAAATTACTACTTTAATTTCTTTGTTCTACGCCATTATATAAATTGATAATTTTCTTCTTGTTATTTATTACTAAAACCCCTACTGTTAGCTACCCTTATTATATTTTGTTTTTCGTCACCTCCCCGCCTCGAATAGCTCTGCCTAATTTGCGGGAGGTGAAAATCTATGTACGTACTTTAACCAAAGAATTTAATAAAGCTTGTTGCTGTTGTTTGCTTGTATGGAAGCCATTCTGTTTACTGCACCGTGGGCTCGTTGTTTCTATTGGTTGAGAGCAAAGTCGATAGAAAAACCAAGAATTGTAACTATTTAGTATCGCCATCTAACCTAGCTATCGAGAAAACCTGTCAAACGTGTTGGATAATAAGCTATTTTCTGGGTGAAGTTCCAAACTCTAATTGTAATAGACCATGCCTAGATCAATCAGCTTGTGAGTTTACCGATAGTCAGTGACTTATAAAAAGTGAAAATGATCCTCGCAGTTGTTTTGTTGGCAAACAACTATCGATCTGCAGGTCATATATTAATTCTTTCATATACATCACATGTTAGTCAGTCACGTAGTTATTTTAATATGATATTTTGATATACGTTACCAACATCAATTGAGAGACTTACACGCGATATGTCCATATACACAGAGCCACGAACTTTGGCGGAATTGGGATAGTCTTGGCACACGAACTCACCCATGGCTTCGATAGTATCGGTAAGGAGTACAAAAACTAACAGTGGTTACCACCCCTCTCCTTCCCTCTCAAGAAGTCTGAAGGTGTTTGCCTAATACAGGTTTGACTGTATCTAAACAGGTTTTATTATATAGACACGAGTGTTTTACTGGAAAATAGACCACTCGTAAAATTCATACAAAACTACATCCGGGACCCGAGTGGCGTATTTTCCATATCCTCACTAGTGAGGATATCGATGACGTCATTTCCCGCTTTTGCATGGCTTTTTGTGCAAAGCTGCCAAACTCCGGTTGAAAATGGCGAGCGATAGATTCGTGAAATTCACTGAAGCCGACATGAAATCGTTCACAGAGGAGTAGGAAAATGTTAACACGAAGAAGAAAACTTCATATGACTTAAAATTATTCAAGGAGTTCCTTGCAAGTGAAGACGAAAGGAGAGAAATTCGGAAAGTCCAGCCACCGAGCTGCAAGAGTTCGCGGTAAAGTTTGTGCTTTTGTCGTTTGTCTATATAATAAAAAGAACATTACACGGTGGCTTGAAGATATGAATTTTATTTTCTCGTGTTAAAAACAATATTTTACTCACTCGCTGCGCTCGTTCGTAAAATATTGTTTTTACCACTCGAAAATAAAATTCATATCTTCGCGCCGCCGTGTAATATCCTCTATATACTTCACTTCAAAACCAGGCGGTGCCCATTTGTCTTATTTATTTGCTTTTACTGTTGCTGTTTACTAGCCTCCTACGCAGACTTTCTTTGGGCTCGTCACGCAATCTTTCCTCCCCAAAGAAAGTCTGCATATGAGGCTACAAGTAGCTGTTTACAAGCTCTGTTTATTCATCTTGGTAGGTCGTCTATTCAATAAGTACGGTGAGATCAGCGAGCCATGGTGGAGCAACTTCACACTAATCGGATTCCAAAACAGATCCAAATGCCTTGTTGACCAATACAATAAATACCCGCTGGATGTGGACGGCAAGCAGATATTTGTACGTATAACATCTACAAACATCACCAGTTACATTGTAGTCAAGTTTAGAATGCCGGCTGGAAAGAAATGATTTAGTGGCCAGAGCTTGTGAACCACTAGGAATTTTATTCCTGTCTGACTCGACTTGAGAAAACGCTGTGGCCTATTGGTTAGAGCGTTAGACTCTAGATCGAGCGATCTGGGTTCTAGCTCTGGCTGGGGTCACTGTGTTGTGTTCTTGGGTAAGACACCTTACTGCCTCTCTCCAGCTAGGAATTTAAATGGGTAACGGCGAATTGTTAGGGAAATCAGAAAATGTTGGGGGGGAGGTACAGCGGCTCGGTTAAATGTGTCTAGGTGTGTTAAGACCAAGGCAGTTAATTGAATGACATGATAACTTACATTTTACAGGTTAACGGTCGACTAACATTACCAGAGAACATTGCCGACAATGGAGCTCTCAAGATTGCTTTTAGGGTAAGCTCTCAATGATCTCTACTAACCAGCACTGCCTGCTGGCCATGGCGATAACGAAAAACGTTTTTCAGGGATTGCAGGCTGCAGCGAGTAATTGTAGTAATATGGAAGCAGGATTTATTGTTGCTTTTTTCATAATTATTTAAGACATGTTGAGATGGAAATTATTGAGTAGTATCAGAAGTCTATAGACCTCTGGTAGTACTAGTGGCATTTCTTCTCACAGGCTTATGAAAACTGGGTAAGAAAACACGGCATGGAGGAGCTTGTGCCCGGGCTGAAGAGATCTAGTGAACAGATGTTTTTCCTAAGTTACGCACAGGTAAATATCACTAGCTTTCGCTTATTTCATAACATTATTTAAAATCATCGAAAACCAGCAAACATGCATTCATTTAAAACATAACGCAATGAAACACAACACAAGTACAATATAGTCGTCAAATGAACAGCACATGACTCTGAACATACTGTGACGACATCAAATACAAAACAAGCTGAAGAAGTTCTATCTTTCTTCTGAGGAGATAAGCCCATGGGTTTATATTCGGGGCCTATTATCGGAAGGAGTTTTTTGCGTTTGAGATTTGGAATCGGAATCTTATGGACCATATTTAAAAACATCTCTAATAGGCCCTGTCGCGTTTTTTCTGCCATTTTGAGAATTAGAATCATGGTAAAATACAGTGTTAGTATGGGAATATAGTCCGATGTTGATTTTGATGTTGATTTCTGTGCATTTTGCCGCGAACTTTGACCAGGTCTTACAGACAAAGATATGGAACACTTTCCAGCACGAATTGGATCATTATATTTGAGACAAGTTATTTCTTTGATCTGTGTTGTCATTTCAGATGTGGTGCAGTAAATTTAGTCCTACACAGATCTTCAGGAGAGCTAAAGCTGATTCCCACGCTTTACCTATTTACAGGTAAGTTCGTCCCGATATGGCTAGAGTAGGTGATGTGTGTAGGGCCATAGCTCTCGAGCGCTCACCGAATTCTAGAAACTTCCATTGAAAGATATTTAGAATCAGTATTTCAAACTCCCAGTAACTTCACACCTTGACAAGTTCAACGTCTCAATTTTTTAATTTCAGGGTGAACGGTGTTTTGTCCAATATGGAGGAATTTGCAAAGGCGTACAACTGTCCGAAAGCAAGCGCCTTGAATCCCGAGCATCGTTGCCGAGTGTGGTGAAACTGGATTCATTGAGAAATTGAATTGTTGTCCTGCTTCACATTTTCGACATTTGGTTACATTATAATACCGGACTACATGTAAATAATATTGATAATACCAACAGAAATAATGTGAAGCCCTTCAGTTGTGAAACAGATTGCCATCTGATCATGCACATCAGCCGGTATTTATAATAAAGACTTGGATCAAGATCAATAAGAACCATTACTAGACCAGAGGACAGATGTATGTACAAATAATTATAATACCTCTCGGTTAATTTTTAGCCGGAGTATCTAGCTATACCTCCATTTGCCAATCACATCAGTGTTATAGATAGTAAAATATAATCTATGTGTAATACAACGACATTTTTTAACTGAAACGCCCAGGTCAAAGGAGAGCTTGAGTTCGGCAAGAGTTCAAAGTCTCGCTCTCGTTTGGCCTGAAACTCTCATGCGCTCGCTTTCAGCGACTTTTGTGCGCTCTTATTGAATTTGAACCAGCATGCTCAAGTATTTCTTTAGAGCCGTCGAGAGTTTTCTCTCGTGAGTTACTCAAGTCTATTCATCTGTCGGTGACTCTCGTTCTAGAAGCTGTCCTAATTCTTTTGCTATTAAACACACAAGTCAATGTAGTATTATCGCTGACTGAAATATTAATAAAGAAAATATTATATCACCTTGTGCAATGACTATTGTTAATTGTTCTTCTCTGATCACCAGCAACGCAGCAACATAAAGCACTCTCTTGGTCACAGTTGACTCATATCAAACCCTTGAACATGTTTGGCGCGTTGGTTACATTTTTGAGTCGCGCGTTTTGACGGGAAAGATTTCAACGACTTCGCGGGGCTCCCAGTGGGGCGCCGCGAAACGACGTCTGTTTTCTCAGGCTACTTAAATTAAAAATGTTTGAATTTTAAGAAAATGTTATTTATTTTGTGGTGGGAGTAAAAACGTTCGAGATATCAGCCTATTTTTAAAACCTCATCATCTTTACAAAAAATGCCCGCATAATTTTGAAATCCGACGACAGATTTTTTCCTTACTTCATCAAATAAGCCTCAGAGCTCTCAAGTTTTGTATCTGAAAGTTTCATGACAATCATGACCATGCAACTCTCTGCACAAAATGCTGGTAAATAAGTTACCGGGTATTCTAAAATCGCTCCGAAAACTATTACCAGTTTTCAGCACCGCAGGTTTTCTTTCTGAGGAGAAATATAGCCTTCAAGTCAAGGTTCTTTCAATAAAGCTTTGGGTAGCATCAGCCTTTCAGACGGGAGATAGTCTGGCTGCACTCTTCCGCTATTTGCGCGTCGTCAGCTAACACAAATGCATTGGCATAGCATTTTCAGAGTAAATTTAACCAGCAGTTTGTGCAGAGTTGCATGGTCATGATTGTCATGAAACTTGCAGATACAAAACTTGAGAGCTCTGAGCCTTATTTGATGAAGTAAGGAAAAAATCTGTCGTCGGATTTCAAAATTATGGGCATTTTTTGTAAAGATGAGGTTTTAAAAATAGGCGATATCTCAAACGTTTTTACTCCCACCAAAAAATAAATAACATTTTCTTAAAATTCAAACTGCGAGCAGTCGGTCTTTTCTCCTCAGATCTTTGGCGCGAGCGGAAATGCGCCCTAAAAACATTAGGAAAAGAAAGAGACTGCTCGCGCAGTCTATTAAGGATACCAAAATCAAAGAAATGTCAAATCTTCTGCAAAAACACGCGACTCAAAAATGTAACCAACGCGCCAATAGTATCGGGCCCGCTGCAGTAACTCATCGCCAATTTTATTAAATTTTGATGAACATAACCTAGATTTATATTTACAGTCGAGGACTAGAGGTATTTTTTCCTGATCTTTACGTATTATATACAAAGCAGACGAATCTCGAGACTACCTGCAGTTTATATCAAAAATTCCGGCGGGAAACAGTCCGCACGAAAACTGTAGAAAATGCAGACAAATCCTGCGATACAAAGAGATGTATATGTCACACTGCTGGATACCTCCACCAGCCCAGCCCCCCCAGCCCCCCCCCCCCCCACCTAGTGCAAACCAATCAATAAAATAAACGTTTCCAGTTCAAAGAATCACATCATTTATTTTCACGCGATATGAATATTTTCTCCTGAGTTCCATATTTACAAAACTCGTGAATTGAGTATTTATATGTGGGTAGCCTCATTCTATGCTGTACATAGTTAATTTACATGGTTAATTTACAACATTTTCTATTTTGCTCAAAATAACACAACCTACTGTAATCTGTCCATACGTTATGCTCATGGCTTCCTTGCAAAACACTCGCCTAAAGGCTCGTGCAATTTTGAGAACTTTCAAAACATCACTCGGGCCCATAAATCACGAATTGCACGAGCAGTTCATACGATTTCCTATACTTATAAATCGAGTAAAACACAATACTGGTTGGTTACGTAATCTATCATATTTTCGTGGAAATAAATAAAAAATAAATAAATTGTTTCGTGTTAATTTATCCTTTGTAGTGGCCACATGGATCTTGCAAGTTTTGTTGTTTTCTCTTATTTTTTTATTCTGTCAAAGCGATCACATGTCTGACGTGTAGATTTGTCCACAGATTGTAATCAAATTGTTCCTCAAAATTGATCATTTATTTTGTCCCAATGATGTGTTCAGCCATTTATGTCCCCTTGATCTGCAGACAGACGTCTTTGAGCCGCTGAAGACAGACTTCCCGTCGTTCAATGTGGTCACACAGACGCTCGGGGTAATCTAGTCCAATCACGCAGTTACTTGCCTTCTGTAAAGTGGCAGGTGCCAGCCAAGGCTCATGAATGTACTTTGTAGGCATGGTCTTCAGCTCTGGCACATATCGCCTGCGGAAAATTCAATGTTCAACATAACTAGCATTAGAATGCATAAAATAAAACAGACGGGTTATGCAAGTCTCATCACCCAGTCTTGTTGGTATTATAGCTAGTAAACATATGGAATGATTGGAAGCCTGGCTGTTCTTGACTAATTCCTACTGAACACATTCACTACTGTTGGTATACTGCCCATATTAACCTTATAAATTTCCAGATGGATCAAGCTTCTTGCCAACATTGACTGGACAGTACCATGGAATCTGTCCATGAAAGAATGCACTGCATGACACCCACAGCCAGTTGCCAGCATTCAGGCTCCACTCTGAATCCAACTGCAGCTCCTCAAAAAACTGAAACAGATACAAGAAACAACAGTTGTTTTATAATGTACCATACATTTGGTGAAGAATATTTATCTGTCATACATGTATGTAGCTCTGTAATTCAACATGTTGTAATCAATGATGCATTAGCAGGCAACCAGTATCAAGGAGAGCAAAGCGTCGTCTGAAACAAATATACAGTATATTGTGCTATTTAAAATACAAGTGGTAATGACGAAGATAGAAGATGGTCCACGTTTTGCATGGTGCGCATACGTTTCCCCCAAGCAAGAGTTATTAATTAATATTAATAAATAAATAAATAAATAAAGCCTGGGCAAGCTTATGCAATGAATGGGCTAAACTAATATGCCGGCAAGCTCTCAAGAGACTCACCTTGAATCCCTCTTCCCAACTGATCCAAAGGCATCCCTGGTCAAGAAACATCCAACAGCCTGACGTGCCACATGGTGAATCCATCCTTCAGCTTGCAGTTGTCGCATAATTGCATCAATCCATGGAAAGCCTGTCTGGCCCTAAATCAATATTACATGTAATCATTTATTTTATTATTTTTCACTGTTGCATTGATTACCATAAGGATGTACATGTCGGTTCCAAGAATTTTGGTACATGTATATCAAGACAAGATCTCCTACTAATAGAAGTTGATGACGTTCTTAATGCATCTTGTGCTAAAATAACCTACATGTACAACTTTGAAAATGATGACAGTACCGCCCCTCAACCCTTTCCTTCTCTGTATTATACGCGTACCTTTTTCCATGCATCAAGAGCCTTCTCGTTCTCCTCCCACGGAATATTCAGAGAAAGAGGATTGTCGACTGCTTTGTCCATGTGAGGATTCCTACTGGCAAGTGTAAAGAAAAATTCTCTCCAAACCAACTGTCTGTAGAGTGACAATGGTGGTGGCTGGCATTTAACCTGAAATAAACAAAATAATAGCCGGCGTGGCGTGGAGTCAATTCACTTGATTCTATATCAGGATTCATCTTCATCCATTACAAATGCAGCTAATACTGTAGGTTGCCTTGAAACACATGTTTATACCAAGTTAAACCATTAGCAATCTACTGTTTGCCACTGCCACTAATATTGTGATCTTGAACTAAACAGCTCTTATCAATTTTTGAACAACTGGGGCCTGACTGGTTGAAAAATTATGTGCAATAACTGCAGCAATAGCCGCTTCATGTCTTGACCCAGTACATGTACTATTCCAGTTCTGACCCTCTCTCTGTCACGCAACACTACAGTACGTGTATATGCTCTCGGGAGATGTACATTCTGTTTTCACCACTGCTGTTTCAGACTTACTTTCATGTATGCTTTGGTTAGCCGCATGTGGAAAAGGCGTGGCGACAGACAACCAAATCGAAGGTAAGGACTCAGCTGTGTCCTAGATGGCCGTAACGCATCTAGTCCTTCCACTGATTTCTTTAAGTTGCCCACGAGGACCTTGGAAATAACAGTAAGAGAACATGGAATCACTCACTGAGACACTTGACAGGTAATCACAAAACTGACTGTTTATTTACCAAATGAGGCTATTCTCTGACCCATCATAAATGCGCACTCACGTACATGTAGGTTAATGTCTGTAATACTCACCTTTTCCTCAAGTTCAGTCAATCTTTTGATGGCCTCTTGCTCTCCGCCTACCCACAGTTCACCAGAAGTGACATCTTCCTCTTGGAAACCAAGTTCATCAAGGTGTGGAACAGCAAATTTTGTGCTGTGATCACTAGACACAGGACAAATACATCCCTTGAACATTGACTTGTTGACTGCATCTACAGGCTTCTCTGGAGGACCCATTTGCCTGACAACATTTTCAAAAGTTTTAATCAAGAGAGGCGCCTCTCCATCATTACTGTCAATTATCTTTTCAGGGTCATACAAAGTATGTGATGGTTTGGAAATCACTTCCACCCCATGTTCCTCTCCAAGGACAGCTACAGCCACATCTCGCCGCTGTCCAAATGGTTCAATTTCGCACTCAAATGTCAACTTAGAAATATTCCATTCTTGGAAAAGTTTGGTAACACATATGTCGGCTGTCCACGAATGACATGTAGCCTTGATCCACATTCACGCAAACTCTTGTCAAGATCAGTTAAGCAGTCCAAGAGAAATTTCCAGCGATTAGCAGAAACATTGGCCGCTCTTGCACTCACTGGATCAAGAATATACACAGCATGAAATGTTCTACAGTTTGTCAGTGCTTCACAGAGGGAAGGATTGTCATGAAGCCTCAAATCCTTCCTGAACCAATGCATAGCATTATGGCCCAATCCAACATTAGACGAAACTGCAAACACAACACATGAAATTAATTTTCAAGCTGAAATAAGAGTTTAATTCCACAGTATATACTGTATGGCAGTAAATGGACGTAAAAAATGTACATGCGTCTATCATAAGCAGCAAATTAAAACAATATACATGTACTAACCCTTGCTGACAAGATTCTGATAAACAGCTCTGAGCTTATCAACACATTCTCGCCGTGCTTCCTGGTGATCAATGATGGGTTGTGGATAATCAGCACCCACAATACAATGCGCGGTCTTTTGTACTTCAATTGGTGCCTTCCAAGGTTTATATATGTAGTCTGCTGGGAAATCTTTTAACTCAGGAACATATTTCCTTGAAAACAGAGAGTAAAAAGCAATTTTTAGATGCTTTTTCAGAAATGATGCAAACTTAGGGAAACAGCTTTAACAGTATCAATCAGTTTCCAGGGTGCCACAACTAAAACCCTAGCTGGAAAAAGCAGACTGTTTTGTCTTAGTCTTCCATATGTTGTGTAGATGCACCTACACAGTCGGGAAACAAGTACAATGACAAAATCCCGCCTCTGAGACAGGATTGAGCCCGCAGTTTTTGTCCACAAAGTTGCTAAGCAACATGATGTATTTGCTGGCGCGATTGCTTTCAGAGTTCTCATGAGTGATCGCGCTAGTTTCTGATTCGATAAAAAGATTTGGAAACTCTCCGAGTGCTTCCACAAAGATTTGCCAAAACCGACACTTGTTCCCCCGACTGTAGAGCTGTACAGTATAAAAGAGTTATACATGTACCTGACATAGCTGCCTTGTGGGTCGAGATGCTCTCCTAAGCCAACTGGGCACATCCACTGAGAATGCTTTGCAAAAAAAGCACTGCATGACAGCCACATCCAGCTGCCAGCATTTATACTCCACTCTGCATCCAGCAAGAACTTCTCAAATATCTGAAACAGATCGACATGCAATTTCATTGTACATGTAAAATCTACACATGTAAAGTTTATATATGTGACCCTATTTGCGAAAACCCGGCATAAGAAAAAATGGAAAACGCTTTGTACAACGCGTTGTACAACGCGTTGTCATTGTGTTGCAACGCTTTCCAACGCGTTGTCAACGTTTCCCAACGCTTTGTCAACGGTACACAACGCTTTGCTAATTTTCCACAACGCTTTGCCAATTTTCCACAACGCTTTGCCAAAATAAAACCTCAACGGTTTGCCAACTTTCCACAACCGAACGCGTTGTCAGTAAATTCATGTCAATGCGTGCTAATTCCAGCGAAGCTGCCGAAGCAAGAACAATGCATGCGCTTTGTATATAAATAAAAATAATCAAACCGCTTTGCTGAATATTGTGCAGAAATGACTATCTTTTAGCAATCAACAGAAACGTTGTGAAAATGTAGTAGCATCAGTGTGGTTGTGCGTAGCTCACGTCAGCCGCCAAGATAATGAAACAAATTGGTTATAATTTTGACGAATTAAACGGACGCCGACCGGACGCGTGCAACGGGTATAATACACCGCGAGTCAACTAAGAATTTGGTGTGTTTTTTGTCATGCGTTCATGTGTTACAGATAACAAACAAAAAATAATGTAAATTTCCCTGAGACATGTAAAGAAGCGTATTAAAGAAGGTTATAATTATATCGAATGAAATAAACATTAGTATAACATGGAAACAATGGTTGAGGTAGAAATTTATTTGTCGTATTTGAGTTCGGCGTATGTCGATTGTTGAATCTGAAATACCTGATATTATTAAACTTTTTATTGTAGTTTCTAAATGCGTTTCAAATAAAAGAAATCCACTCTGGCTAAAAGGACATGCGACTGTTACGTTTACGGTCATACACGCTAGCAAAGGACTAGGAAGTTTGTTGACGTAGTGCATGTTTACATAAACGTAACGCAACCTTTGGCCTTCCGAATGCTACAATTCTGCATAAATGATAGCTTCGCTCGCCGATTATCTTTAGGAGCCTTATCTCAGGCTACATAAATGACTGAAAACTACTGTCGGCATCGCCTGCAAGATGACCCGGCAGAACAGTTGAAGTAAATGTGCTTGTGCGTGGGATCTTATCAATGACATCGCGGTGGAAATTCCGAAATGAAGAGCCACGTCACGAAACAAACATCTTGAATATTAGCATAACTTCATCTTTACTTTCATCGCATCGCCTCCTCGGTTCAAAGAGATTATCGGAAGGCTGTCGGCTGCACGGACCTTTTATAGCCTTTGTTCGTCGATGTTAAAACAGTTCGGTTCTTTAACTTTTAAATCATAAAGCATTGAAAGCAGTTGTATGTTATAAATACATAAAGAATAGCTGGCGCCGGGCGGGCCGTTCTCGCTCTCGACGTTCTATCTGATATGCAGATCTGACGACCAGGATAGTGCGTTACACAACGATACTTTAATAGACACTTTACTTTTATAAGGTTGTCTAGAACACACAGACTAGAAAATAATTATTTTAGTGACAAAAACCGGTAAACAATAAAACCCAACGCATTGACAATGAAATCCAAATTAATTGAGCGTTGAACAACGCGTTGTACCGTTGAACAACGCGTTGGTAAAATAACACAATGAGTTGAACAAAGCGTTGACAATGAAAGACAACGCACTGATAAAAATCTACAACGATTAAGCAACGAAACGCAACGCTTCGTCAACGCTCTGCAACACAGAGGCAACGCGTTGGTGATGTGTTGCAACGCACAACGCTCAGAGCGTTGAAATTTCTTATGCCGGGTTTTCGCAAATAGGGTCACATATTATATTTTTTTGAATATTTCTGAAAAGCTGAGTTATAAAATATGTATGCTGAGTTATAAAATATGTATCTCAATCTTGACCTTTCCACAGCTTTATTGAAATTTGTTGAGACATTGTTACACGTCGTAAATATCATCTTAAATATTGAACCTCCATGATTAAACCAGCATTAACTTTGCAGAGCAATGCTGCTTTCTCCTGACTAACATGGAATGTATTTTTGCTGACTGCATTGTAGGGAAACAGGTGCACTGCGCTGCATTGTTCAAGTCTATTTCTGCCAAAATTAATAAGTACATGTGAACACATGTTTATCAATGCTGATCACACATACCTTAAATCCTTCTTCCCAAGTTATCCACAGAGCTCCTCTAGTCAAGAAACATCCCACAGCCTGCCGAGCAAGATGGGGGATCCATCCTTCTGAAAGCAGCTGACGCATGATAGCATCTATCCATGGGAAACCAGTCTTACCCTATGCAAATTGAACCATTGATATCAATAACATGCAGCTGCTGCATACATATATATAACCCCTTACATGTAGATACAGTGTACTACATTATCTTGTACATTATATTTCTCTATCTGGACTTAAACTCTGTTCCCACAAATTTGGCTCCTGGACGTGTACATTGGACAAAATAATATTTAATGTGTTTGAATGATCATGAAATAGTTTATAGGAACATGAATTCATTCACTTTTTAAAGAGAGGTTTTCCATGACGTTGCTGTTGTGGTTGCTTAAGGTCCCTATTTATGCATCTGAGACAATGCACATGCAGGTAGATGGATCATTGTGGGTTGTGTTCACTTAATAGTCCAAGCAATACATCAGGTCAAAGGGATTAGACTACAAGTAGTCCCTCATTTTTCTCAGGGATCGAGTGGGTAAGCGTGCACAAAGCACATGGAAATCACCTCCCGTGAGAAGACACGACGTGAGGCAGAGTGATTTCCATGTGCTTTGCGCAAGCTCGTCCACTCGATCCCTGAGAAAAATGAGGGACTACTCATAGTCTACAAAGGGATCAGTACTAGTATCATAATTTGAACCTATCCCGTTATTATGACCACATTTTATGACCCAAAGGTGACGTGGTTGGTTGTATAAACGGGATTCCACTGTTAATTATTTTCACCTGTCATCTGGCCATTGAAAGCATGCTACATGAACAATGCATTTGGAGCGTTGAACAGTACAGTTGAACAGTAGTAACATTGGAGCGTTCACATGTTCAACCTTATGGCACTGAACAGTAGTAACATTGGAGCGTTCACAAGTTCAACCTTATGGCAATGAACAGTAGTAACATTGGAGAGTTCACATGTTCAACCTTACGGCACTGAACAGTAGTAACATTACCTGTTTAAATTGCTCCAGTTGATCAGCATGTTCTTCCCATGGAAATTGCAAGCAAAGGGAGTTGTTTTTCATCTTGTCAAAGTTGGGATGTTTGCTAGCCACAACAAAAAAGAACTCTCGCCACAAGAGAGGCAGGTGAACTGACAGAGGGGCAGGTTTTCCGTGAACCTAGACAACAAGTTACAAAGCTGTCAATGGTCTGCAATGCGAACGTGTGGGCTTTTATATATGTATTTAGATTTAACTCTTTCAGTGCTGTTGTCAAAAAAAAAACTGGACAAAGGATTGTGAGACTGTGAGTGGTTGAGATTTTTCAACATTCCCAGTTTACTTTTGAAACTAAGTGTTTTCAATGGGGATGCCTGTACGACTAAAGTGCACCACATCTGAAACGTTTGAAATGTAGGAGATGTCACACCTCCATTAGAAAGGAAGTCCTGAAATCTTGACAGTTGCTAAAAAAGCTAAAATCAAAGTAAAAGTTGAATGATAAAATTATTTAAAAAAAAATTAAAATTTCATTGAAACTAACCTCCTTGTAGATCTGGTTCATTCTGTGAAAGAGATATTTCACTGACAGACAGCCAAACCTCAGGTAAGGACTTAACTTTGAAGACTTGGGAAATGGTGAATTTTTCTCCTGTTGTGTGTCTGTTTTAGGTTCTGCAACCTGTGATAGAAAACGTGACTTTAGATGTTCATTGCCTGTGTACAATAAGGCAAACACTCCTTTAGGGACATACAGTACAGGGGGTGCGAATAGCAGCACTTACACACACGTAAAATGCGTGCAATATGGCGGCTATACACGCATTTTACGCGCGTGTAATGCTGCTATTCCTGTGGCCGGTACTGTAGGGGTATGTACATTCCCCAGTAATAGTTGTACTACATGTATGGTTCATTAACAATCCAATCATTTAACTGTAACCAATAACAAAATGATGCAAAACAATCAGAAAATATAGCCTCCTGGACAAAACAGATTTCCAGTGTTGCACACTCATTCAGTGTCCAACGAGAGAGACCTATTGCTACACTAAAGGCAGTCTTATCTGTAAAACCCACATAATTACAAAAAAAAAAAAAACACCAAGCATTAGTATTGTCATACCTCCTTCTCCAGAAGCCCAAGTCTTCTAAGAGCCTCGTCCTCACCACCAACCCACTCCCCTCGTTCATGCTCTTCCTCATCCAAATCAAGTGCAGAATATTCTGGTACTCCATAAATCTTATCATGATTATTTTCAACAGGAGTCTTGCAATTTACAAACAAATCCTGGTTGACATCAGGTACACAGCTGTTTGGACTTCTCAGCTTACTTATCAGACATTCAAATTGTTTAAATGTAACTGGAACATTTCCGTGATTTAACTCGACAATCCTGCAGTGTATAAGGGAAATACATGTAAATATAATACTTGTAACATATCCAACATTATTATTCAACAAATTGTAACACTGTCCAACTATGGTCATGATGCACTCAATATCTGTCGGCTGTACTCAACAGATATCCGGCAATATACATGTATGTTGTATGCGCGCG
This sequence comes from Desmophyllum pertusum, assembly GCA_029204205.1. Taxonomy (NCBI): domain Eukaryota; kingdom Metazoa; phylum Cnidaria; class Anthozoa; order Scleractinia; family Caryophylliidae; genus Desmophyllum; species Desmophyllum pertusum. The sequence goes on along the minus strand of MU826383.1, from coordinate 23,794 downwards.
GTAAAATGTTCAAGTCAGTTCTTGAAATAGAAGTGGAAGTTTATTTGTTTTTTGTTGTGTTATCAATAAATTGGTTGAATAACAAAACAATTATCCTGCTCAATCTTGTGGAATATTGCCTGATTTTAGCCAACTTGGCCAACAAATCGGCTTAGAAGGCGGTCTAGGACTTAATTTGCCCACCTCCGAGTGACCCCAAAATGGACAAGACAAAAAGGGCTACTGATCAATTCATGCCTCAGCAAGTGGCAGACAATTGTAGTACATGATCAATGTACCCTGTGTCACATCCGTCATCTCCCCCTCCTGGAAAAATCAAGGAGAGAGGTCGTCTGCGTGTTAATCAATAATCGTGTTCAGAGGACCTTTTCCCGGAATGTGTGGAAAATGATCTGATTAATTTATGCTAAGTTTTCTGGAACACGATTAACGACGTCGAGACAGACTACTCTCTTCCCGATTTTTTTAGGGGAGGAGGCGGATGTACACAGGCTACATTGTAGATCAATGAAAATAAAAATAAAAATAAAAAGCTGCCAAATATAAACAATGATGGCAGCACAGCATAGACAGTCTGCAGTACTGTAATGGTTTCTCTCTTTATTGATAATATCTGACGAACAAATCAGAAACATCTACAAATGTACCTACTCTAAACCATTAACTATAATACATGAGCCCGGGCCAAACGAGGATGAGAGTTGTAGAGACTTTCGTTTAGCCAGGGCTTCACATTGGGTTAGGGTTCAATAAAAAAAACTGAGCTATTTATGCTTCAAAAGTCAAAGGACATGAAAGGACATGAAAACCAACTTACTTTTCGATATCGTACAGTGTGTGTGATGTCGATACAAGAACTTCAACTCCTTCAGATTCCAATAAACGTTTCACTGAATCGTCCCGTCTTTGAGGAAATGGCTCGCCGTCGTATTCAAACGTTACTCTTGTAATATTCCACTGCTTAATTAGTTTCGGAAAGACATCAATTGGTTGGCCCCGCACAATAAAAAGACGCGAGTTGAGTTTGCGAAGACTACTATCCAAGTCAAGCAAGCAATCTAAAAGAAATCGCCACTTGGTTCTCGATATATTAATCTCGTTCAAGGAGTCCACATCGAGGAAAAACACTGCTCTGAAGGTAGAACTTCCATCTATTGCCAAGCGAAGGGATGGATTGTCATGCAACCTCAGTCCCTTCCTAAACCAGTGAAGTGAATTCACGCTCGCATTCATATTTACCCAAACTGAAATAAAAGCGTAATATTTCAGCTCCTGGAGCTACTTGCATCCAAAGCGATATCAACAGGCCATGGATATTTCTGGAACGTAACGACAAGCGCTATAAACCACCATAACTTCTCGAAACACTTCTCAATATAAACAACGTGCCTCCACACGTGAAACTCAATAGGTCTCATTCGAACCCGTCCTGTGATTGGTCAATGGCTTTCGATTAATAGATCACCATTTGTGATTGGATAACAGTCTCAAGGCGTTAAAAATGTGGGTTTTATAGCAAAACACGAGCTTTTAAATCCAACACGTGAATCGGGCGCAGTGCATGCGCAATGCTTTTATTCTCCACGAGAAATATTTTTCGCAAATTTGCATGGCTACCAACTTATTAGCATAAAAGTCAAAATTCGGGAGATTGGTAATTCTGCAGATTCTCTTATCGACCCCAAAAACGGGCGACCAAAAGAAAAAAGCTCCGCCGATTTTTAACTGGATTTAACCAAAAAGACCAAAAAAGTCGATAGACATCCAAATTAAATCATTAAAGTCGTCCTAAATCACCCAAAACCGGCCAAAAAGCTACATATTAAAACCTGGGAGATTTTACAACCGCTCGTATAAACTCTCCCAGATAATCCGGGAGTTTCCCGGATGGCAGGTCTGAATCTGCCTACCACCCCACCAAGAACGTTTTAATGTAGTACCGGGAAAACTGATTAAACCCACGAATATATTTGTGTCTTACCTGGTGTTCAGATATCGCTTTCTGCGTACAAAAGAAATCACATTGAAGATGAAAGATTGAAGTTTATTTCATTCGGGGCAGTGTTCGGGTCTGTCAGAAGATAAAAACAAACCCGCCTGATTCAATATCAATTTTCTCGAGGCAGGACTCACGAATAACTGAATAAACCTAATTTTTCTGAAATTTCTCAACCAAAAACTAGACCCATTTTCTGATCTGATAAGTTCACGTGACCAATCACTCGAAGACCTTCGAAAGACATTGTCACGTGTAGCAAGAGCAGGGAAAGTTACATAAGACTGCTAGCTGTCCATGTGCTGGTCCGTGTGCTGTAATCACGTTTTGGCTGAACCAGGGGGCCTGGGCTGAACATCCACAGCAAACACACTTTAATTTTTGAAAGTTTTTGAAACCGAACAATTCTTAACCGAACGGCGTTGCGTTTCGTTCCTCGCCGGTGCTTTTTCTGGGAGGGAAGCCATCATGCAGCAGGCCGGGCGTATTTTCCGTGGAATGAATAAGGAGATACCTGCAGTAGGTGAAAATAAATCTCTGACGATAACGTAGCCTGCGAGCAAGCTCTCTTGGGGTTATCACATACCGTAAAATCCCGGTTATAAGCCCCCCCCCCCCCCCCCCGGTTATAGACCCATCTCCCAGCTAATATATTCGGTTATAAGCCACGCGGGATACCAGCCACCACCCCAACTACTTTTCCTCATTATCGTAAATGGAAAACGTATCTTGATTTTTCTTATAATTATCCGCTCATTCTGAAACATTCTTTGTATTCCGTTTATAAGCTCCCCGGGATATAAGCCCCCCTACTCAAAACCCCTTACGAAGTTGTATTATAAGCCCAAGGCTTTACTCCGGGGGTTTCATGTCACGTTGCTCGGGAAACCACCCGACCCACGCATCTTCTGTGTGATGAGTTACAACACGTGACAAGTGTTATGAAACAATAATTCAAAGCCATTGCCGGGGCATGTGCGGTTTAAACACATGCGAACGGGGTATGTGAAGCTGAAGGGGTGCAAACTGACGACAGGATTCTTTAAACACACGCGGGGTATGTGAGACTGAATTGATGTACAAAACAACAAGATTCTCGGTTAAACATACCGACGAGATTTGTGCGGCAACAACAAGGTTGTTTTGGGATCGGACACCTCCATTAAGGCGGATTCTACCTGAATGCCATTTTTCCGCGACTTAACATGGGTTAAATGGAAATATCTCGTTCACGTTTCTAGCAATCCAAAAACTCTATGCTCATCCCATGAATCTATGTTATGGGGTGTTTTGTAAATTTTTGGGTATTTTGGGGAGGAAAATAGTTTTTCTCAAAGGAGTTGTAAAATTTAGGGAAATAAGAAATATTGAAGATTTAATGTAGTTTTAAAATTAGAATTTGAAGTTAAAAATTAGTAGATTGACATTGACGACAGTTGATAACCACGCAAGAGCACCCGCGTGGGTATCAACTGTGTGTTGGTGTTCCAAAATTTTTTTTTTCCTTCTATTCCTTCTTTAAACCTCTTAAAATTTCATTGAAATTCAGGTAGAATCCCCCCTTAAGGGAACGTTTTGTCCGGCTCAGTCCCACCTGGGCACAGTTTTGAGCGAACCGATTGCTATTAAATTTTGTTGTACAAGTGATGACAGCTTTCAAAGAGAAAACAGTCATTTTGAGGACACTTCTCCTTGTCCCGGGGGTGTCCCCTTAAAGACAAAGACGCAATATAAAAGGGAGGTTACTAAGGAAGACGTCGTTTGTCAATCATCAGCGAACAAGACAATACACTGACTGTAGCTCCAAATTAGCAGCGAATCAAATGTTCAGTTCTTCTTCCGAAATTATTCCAAACATGCAGTAAGAGAGTAAAAATATTTATCTATTTCGCCATGAAATAGTCAGTTTTCCAAGAAATAGCAACCACAAGAAGATGGAGTTTTTAGGTAAATGTCACTAGAAGTAACATGCGCATTTACGCAACTCCAAACCCGCGAAATTCAGCCACATGTTAATTTTACTCCATATTTTGTTCATAATGGTGCTAATTCAAATGTTCGTATGGTCAATCGAGCAAGCTTTGAGAAATTGGCCTTAGCGAAGTGTAGCAGAAGTTCCAAGAGCAAAACTCAAATGCAAATTAGATGGAAAGTAGGAGGAAGTCCCTTTTATTATATTTTTCCTGTTACTAAAAATGATATCTTTTTCATCGCGCGTAGTGAAGATACTATTTTTATCTTTCACATATGAGGATATTGATGTTGTCATGGTTACTGAGTGACATGATCAGGCCAATAGCAATAGAGCCTCCCGTACCGCTCACTCGTGAGAGATACTATCAGCACTTGCACAGCACTTTCCCCAAACGGCCATGTAATATCAGGCTCTATACGTCTACCGGTAAGCTTCATTACAGTTAGACCGGGAGTTAGACCGAGATCAAACTGGTCAGCGCTTGTACAACAATGAACGACTGAACATTTCTAGTGGCTAGAAAACGGCATTGGCTCCTTTGAAGATTTGATTGGAATAAAAAGGAAAAGTTTGAAGTGAAAACGTCTTCATGGTGTCGATTCTAAGAGACTGAATGTGATATATGTAACTTGTCTAGGGTTAAGAGCCACTTTAAATTAAATTATTTTTTTAAACTTAACACAAATGTGTGTTTTGTCGATTTATTTTATTTATTTATTATAAAAAAATGTATGTATGACATATATTCACCAAGTAGTTTATTGTTATTAGTCTCAAAACATCAAAATACGTTTGACCTCTTTGGGTATTGTCACGGCAACGGAGTTTTGACTTAATGCGTCAGTTTACACAAAAACGTTCTATATACACATCGTATGTCTAGCTATCATAGAATGCCAAAGCTAAGATTTAATTGAAGAGCCACTGATCACAGTCAGCGTGATATATTATATTTATTACACGCCATTGTTAACTGCAGATTGATTAACATTTTCGTGACTAAACCCTCCTGAGCCGAACACCTGTCCCAAATGACGGGAAATGGAGAGGTTTGAAAAACAATTCACTTGATTTCCCCTCTAAATTGCGAATAAGTGGCAGCTAACTAATTTCACAAGATAAAATACTGATTGGAAACGCGGAAAATCGAATGAAAAATTAACATATTTTATTGAAGCTGTTTTTGACCGTTTTTGTTTCGCGCCGTTGGAGAAAGAAAGCAATTAACCACCATGCCATTCTTCTTTTAGTATGACGTAGCAGAGCGGATGGAGATAATGTGTTTTGTCTTATCTGAGACCGCAATCTTAATAATTGTAAACGTCGTTGTTTACTGATCTCGTGAAAAACCGTTTAAGCGTTGCAATGTTTTCATCGCTCGAGAGAAGGCAGCTTTGGCGATATCAACCCTAACCCACTCAAGGTATGGATGTAGCTCAAGCTCTACTGTTTTCATTGAGCACGTGTGTGATTCTGTTTGGTGTCTCTGGTAATGTTCTTGTGCTGCTCGGCGCCTACAGAGAGAAGTCGCTCAGAAAAGTTCCTTACATGTTCGTGTTGAATTTGTGCGTGTGCCATCTAATAGTGTTACTTGTTCCATACATGATCAGTGTGCTTGCTTTGGGCGCAGGAGAATGGAAATTCAGTGCCACGGTTTGCAAGTGCCAGGCATACATGGCGTATACGTTAAGCATGGAGATCGTGGCCACAATGACTCTTATAAGTATCAACCGCTACATCAGGATTGTACAACCCGTCAAATACCCGTTTATTTTCACTCAAAGAAGCACTGCGTTCCTTATAACAGTCTCCTGGCTTCTCTCCATACTGGGAAACATATTCCCGTTAATCGGGTATGGAAGATACGGGTTAAATAACCCCGGGGATTACATGTGTGCTCTGCAAAGTATCTGAGAGTGTTATTCAGATAACTGTTGGAGGAGTGAGTATAATCATTGCTGCTATCATTATAATAACGTGCTACGTTCGAGTTTTCTGCACTATAAGAGCTCATAAATCGAAGAGTTTCGCTTACTAAACCGCCGGAAGAACGTTAGACGCCCCCGATCCGCACCGAAACAGTCAGTTCAGTGTCGCCCCTCGGGAATCGAGAGGCGAGGAAATTCAGATTGCTCTAACTTTATTTCTGCTGGTGGTTATATTGGGATTTGCTGGAGTCCGACTGTAGTTTCGGTTATTATCAACGCTATAACTGGACAACCAACTTCACATCTTGCGGGTGTTATACGAGTGAACGCGCTCGTTTTAGAGACAGTGGCAGACCCAATTGTCTACGCGATAAGAAATAGAACGTTTCGACAGTATTGAAGAAGACATTTAAGAAACATTCGTGAAAGTTGACTTGAGTTCAACAACAACAAAAATATCAGGCCGGGAACTCAGACGCGTTTTCATTGATCAGTTTTGAAAGCTATCGTTCAAGTTAATATTAAACTGGCTGAGCCAGTCTGTGGTGAAACCTCCCACAACTGAACGTCGAGTTTGTCAAGCCACAATACTGACCATGGTCGTTTAAATGCGAGAGGTACTGAGCCACTACAAGAAGAGAGCTTGGTAGATTCAACAAACGCTTTCAAGAGATGGTTGTTAAATGGAGAGGTCTCGTGGACAACTAATTTGACTCAGAAAAAATCGGATCAATTCATACGCATGTCGTTGCTTAAGGGTTGTAACTGGATTTATTTTGTGGACTGATTTAATACCACACGAGAATGATTAAAATAATGCCAAAAGGCAATGATCGTTTAACGTCATTCATGCTAATAATGTGCAAAGAATGTATCTTTAATTAACGAGTGTTTCATTTCTACACGGTTCCGCCGATGTTATTGGATGATAAACACGTTTCTAATTGGTTGTGCCCGATACATATTCCGGCATCTTATTGTACTTTAACCACTGCGCAATCCGCCGGACAAAACAAAATCAAATCATGAACTGATCATGCGTGATGGTCAAGGTCCGGGGGGGGCCAACTTTGGTTGGGTAAGCTGGGCTCCACATGGATTGAATGGCTTGAAAACCCGTCGGGTCATACTCCTGTAGCTGCTGCCGGGTAAATGGATAATAATCCTTCCTGTCCTGACCTCTGGCAAAGTACGCCTCACTCAACTCCCCCATGTATTCCCATTCGCTTTCTTTTTGGTATCCTGGTTTAACCCCCCCCCCCCCCCCTCCGGCGTATTGCACATTGTTATAGAGGCCAATGGCAAGAGCATTCCTGTAGGCGCGCTGGACAGCGGTGAACTGAAAGAGAAAGAGGAACGGGAATAAAACTGCTATAGGGTGTACGCGTTCTTTTGTCATAGTTCCACCCTTGTCGTAACTGGTGCACACCCTCATACACTAAAAGAAACATACAAACAACGGATGAAGAGATAATCACGTAAATGAACACAGCACACTGTGTCGGCGGCCTTAGTTTTGTTACCTTTCTTTGGCTGTCCCTGTCTCCAACCATCCCAGCTCTTCGCCTTATATCGAACCAGGCATGAAAGAATTCATGCAGTAAGTTGTACCTCTCGATATTGCTTCTACGTATCATGTACTCGCCAGGATTCTGCATGTCTATAAACCTGAGGAGGAAAACAGTTTAGATCAAAGATATATTGAATAAGGATTCTTGTTTATATGCGCGCATGCGCCTAGCCACCAACGTATGTGGGCTCAGAAGCCTCGCTGTGATCAGCAGACGTTCGTGTCGTGATGATGGCGACACGTGATAAGTATCAGCTACATCAGGAGGAGCGCAGACTGGGTACGAACCACACAATTTGAGCTTGCTGATGAAAATCCCAGAATGCTTCTGGAGTAGACTCGCAGCCGGTTCCGGAAACGACGTCCTTCAACTTACGAAGATCCACCTTAATTAAGAGCACTTGTTAACTTAGGCCCGCGGTAAAAACACTCCTTGTTCGCTACGAATACGAAAGCCTTCAATGTCCCATCGTTTCCATGTACTGTCCTGGTGCATGGCTTACACTAGAGAAGGTCATAAGGATGTTAGTGTTAAAAAATTCCGACGATCCACCCCTGTCACTTTAATAGAGAGATTAAGCATCACGTTCTACGGCAAACGGCAAACGTCAGCTTGCACTCGATTTTCTTTACTTTTCCTCCAATCGGTAAATAAATCGATCAGAAAAATCGAAAATAATTCACACATTCACGATAAACGCGAAACTACTCACTTTGACGTACAAACGGCAAACGCCAGACGGCAAAAGTGGGATTTTGCCGTTTGCGGGAAAAAACAAACGTCATGCTTAAATCAATATGGGAGTCCCTCTCCCCGGGCATTACTATCCCTTGGACCGCTTTAGCTGTGCCACGATAGTGAGGCCTATTATCGCATTCTTGTGGTATATCGAAGTGCGAAACGGCGCATGCGGAAACATTGTTGCTGCGGACGCAAATGTTTCACAGGTTTCACAGTTTAGCCACTCGAGAAACATTGTTTAGCAGCAACTTTTGCGTCCCGGAAGCAAGAAAATGTTTTGAATCAAGTCAAACCATTTTTGCTTGGTAGTCACATGTCACTCTTCCCATTGATAGTGCCGTGATACTGAAGGCATCACTGCATGCAGTGAACACCAGTACATTGTGTTGGGTGTTGAACCAAACACTAAACAAAGTTACGCTTTATACTCCATGTACTTTTATTTCGACTTTCTCCAGGCTTACAGCAAAGATAAATTTATTCTAAATAACGTACTACCCTGCAAGACAGAGATTCTCTTCTTTTCACTCGGGACGGCTGCCCAATAGTCATGAAGAGTGAAGGCAAGGGTCTATCTCTCGCAGGGTATAACTTATAGCACCTATGCTGCGAAACCGGTGATCTTAATCACACAATGACATAATACAAGAGGAGTAGGGTGGGGTGGGGGAGATGGATCACCTATTCGTCTCTTCACTTGACTTTGTCACCTCTTGCTATTTGTCATCATGCAACAAGACCACCGGCTTAGCGCGCCGGCTAACAGCAAGTAATTGACGTGCAACAAGACCAGCGGCTTAGCGCGCCGGCTAACAGCAATTCATTGACGATTCAGCGTTCATTCTTTGGTAACGTCCATATTTTCCATTTTGGCCTCTAAACATCCCTCAGTACTCTGTGCGCCGCCTGCTGCTGGCTTGTTCTTCGACTTTTTCTTCTGTTTCTTCGCCTCAGGTTTCTCATCAATCGGAGCTGGTTTAACAAATTTAATGAAATCCAAGCCCTCGGGGAGCAGTGGCTTCAGCACAGGCGGCAGAGCAATCCCTTCGTCTGTTTGATAATTCTCCAACAGCGCGCAAATGACTCTGGACACAGCGCACATTGTGGCGTTCAACATATGAACATTTGGTGTCTGAAAAATAAATTTAACACCATCAATATAATTTGACTACTTTGCATTGAATTTACACAATTTTATTTCTCCATAGACTATGAGCAGTCCCTCATTTTTCTCAGGGATGGGAGAGCACACGTCGTGTCTCCACGAGGTGATTTTCGCGCGCGCTCGCGTGCTCTCCCACTCGACTATCCCTGAGAAAAATGAGGGACTGCTCGTAGTCTAATTTTTCCACGACGACAGCGATCCTTGCAGACAGACTCTCCCTTATGCAGTGTGTGTACGGTTTATGTGCATGGGAAAGCCAGTGTTCCCTAGAATGTTACAAATGTAGTGTTTATATGTGACCAGGAACACAACTGAGAGTATCTCCTTCCTGGAATGAGGCTTCTTAAAGAAATCATGAGGGAAAAAAAGGTTTTTTAAAAAGGGATAGGCAGGGTTACTGTTGACATCAAAATCATGTGTTTCTAAGATTGACCTTCAGTTGGAATCCCACCGCCATGGTCTTTGCCAGATATGTTGCTAAGCAACACGAAGCACTAGCTATTTGAGTACATGTGGGTTACGGTTAGGCAACGCATCATAAATGAAAAGCAAGACAGAGCAAATAGTTTACCTGTTCGCCCATTTTCTTAGTCTGTCCAAAACGAACTTGCAATCTTCTTGCTTGGTAATCTGTGCAATTTGAACAGGAAACTAGTTCACGAAAGGCTCCACTGCCTGGGAACCAAGCCTCTAGATCATACTTCATGGCTGCTGCATTGTTGAGCTCACCTGCAGGAGAGTTAATATGCTGCAGTCAGTCACTGTAAACAATGTGGGAATCATAGCATGGCAGTAGAGTTAATGACAGATGCTGCAGTCAGTCACTGTAAACACTCAGTCACCCAGTCAATTCCTCCTTTTTTCCTTGTTTGATCGGCTGTTAAGTCGGTCGTCAGTCTGTTACTCTCCAATCCACCCTACCCACACACACTCACTTTCTTGCCCAACCCCTCACTAACAAAGCCACTAACAACTCCATTGGCTCTCAAGATAGAACTCTGCAGCCTACCCAACTTCATTTTTAACCAAAAATTCTGCATAAAACAAATACAATGTCCTAAACACTGCTTACCAGATACAATATTCACTATTCTGTAAGGAATTCCCAGGACCTGGTTAAATTCCTCAGCATTTCCAATCATCTCATGGAAAAACTGCCAGGAAATGCCGTCATGAGGGGAACAGATGACAAACTGCTCTACCTAACAAAAACAACCGAATATTATACTGTGGCAAAATGTAACTTTTCGTTATCCTTGTAATTAAACAAACAAACAAACAAACAAACAGACAGACAGACAGACAGAACAGACAGACAGACAGACAGACAGACAGACAGACAGACAGACAAACAAACAAACAAACAGAATATCAACAACAACATTTGCTGTTGTTTGGTTAGTACCAGTGAGGTCATGGTGTCTAATCCCTCTGTGGGAAGCTGATGAGTTGTTTGTTACATCCACTCAGGATTTATGTTTCTGATTTGTGTGACATGGTTCACATCTTTTTAACAACAACAACAACAACAACTTTATTCAATTTTATAGATATACATCAATGAGTTCACCAGCTGTTACTTGTCTGAAGTGTGTCCATTGACTATAACAAGCAGCTATTACATGTCAGATTTAGTCATTAATAGTGAATTTCTACTTTGACATTCTTTGGAGGTAAAGGTTTATGTTATAACGCAAAACATGCTGTTTTTCCTGGTATTTTCCCATCACTAAATATCTGAAGCAAATTTGTGCTGACCTTTTCAAACTGATGTACCCTGAAGATACCACGCGTGTCTCTTCCATGAGCTCCCGGCTTCCTGTCTAAAACACGTTGAGAAGCCAGCGTATTTCTTGGGAAGTTCATTTGCGGCCATCCACTCATCACAATGAAATGCCGCGATTGGTTGTTCACTTGTTGCAATCAGATATCTCTCTTCATAGCCTGCCTCGTCAGCACCTTTACCAATAACCTGACAGGATAAGGGTGTTGTAAAAATACATAGTATCATTGAGTTATTATAATGTCATCTGAGAATTCCAGGCTATGAAATGAACCACACTGGGGTCCAGGCTGCTGGGGTCAACACTGGGATTGAATACGACAAAATCATCAACCTCGCACACTGGAATGGAAAAAAGTACACAGCTTTTATCATTGTTACATACCTTGTACAACTCTTCATCAAACTGACTCAGTTGAGCCACTTGTTGCATAGCTTCCTTCCTCATGAAGAAGGGAGTGTACAGCGGAACAAACCCCTTTTTGTATAACATGCGTGTCGCCAACTGGATGAGGCCTGCTCTAGGAACACAAGTGGCCCCTAGGAAGAAAACAAACACTTTTGTTTTGTATCCTGATACTCTGAAGCAGGCAGCGTAATAGGGTCGATTTATTACACTTACAATCATTAAGTCAGCAAACATAGTCTGCAGACGTTGTCTAATGTGTGAGCTGCGAGCCTCTTATTTTTTCACAAATCTCTTATATTTAGCCTCTCAGTTTTTTGTACCTTTTTTTATATGTAAAAAGATCCAAGCTTAATGTTTTACATAACTCTATGAATTGTTGACGATTGTAATATTTTTGTGACAGTGTTTGCACTTCAAACAGTATGGCCTTTAAATGATTTTACAACCTACTGTACATGTGCACTGAATAGGAGTTTGAATGTGCCACCTCCAGAGTGAATTTGCTGTGTTTTGAAGATAACTGTCAGTTTGCTTCACTAGGATTGTAAAGCTAACCTTGAGAAAGTAGCCCCTGCTGCCGGCTACAGCAGCACCTCGCTCTGTATCAACTCCATCTACCATGTATGCCAGATCAACATGAGAGTACTTCTTTCTTATGGAACTGTCACCCCAAGTTCTCTCTACTCTGTTGTCGTCCTGACTCAATAAGGACAAAACATATCGGAAATTATTACAGCTGTAATGTTGACCCTTGAAAGTACTTGAACACAGAAGAGAGGCCAGTACACTCAGCATGTAAAGGGGGATATTTGTGTGGTCTGAATTCACCATTTTTTCACTCATTTGTGTATGCGGCATTTGCCTTCTTTTTGGGCCTGACCATGGGGTATTACCATTTGAATGGTAAAGTAAAGGGACCTTATTTAAATGGCTTGCTTGTCTCCAAAGTGCCAGGGATATTGCTATTTTTTTTCTAAAATACCCGTATTCCTGCCTGGGGGTTGCTTTTTTTGGGGGGGGGGGGGGGGGGGGGGGGGGGGGTTGAGGGGATCGGATGAGCACTGCTGGAATTGCCAAGCTTCCATTCCAGTTACATACCTCATCATTACTAATAGGAACTGATTCATGTAGAAGATTTCCAACTTCAAATAATTTCTCATTCCTAAGCTGTTCGACTTGTGCGACCTCCTCATTACATTTGGCTATATTTCCATCAATCAGTGTGCGTACATTCTTGATCTGGGATACAGTGAGACCCTGTTTTGAAACAAAATACATGTAATTTCATTTTAATTAAGAATTGTCAACTGATTCTCAAACGTTTCATTTAATGTTCTCCCAGCCACAAGTGATAATATTACCAGGTGAAATTAGCTGTTGAAAAATGTCCAATTTTCCTCCAAGTAGTCAAACTGCACAAAGTTCTATTCAATATGTCTGGAGTAATCTATTGCGGCAGCTTTTATAAGGTTTTCAATGCACTTTCTTGCAATAGAATTAGCCAATGAAACTTTGAATGTTCTTGAGAGTGGAAAGTGACCATCCACCATCCTGCTCAGTATGTGCAAATTCATTGCTTTTCAATGATTTATTCAAATTACATTCAAAGGTTGCCAGATAATTACTTGCTATAATACATGTTATTACATACAATTCATTCATAAGTCGAAGTAGATAGCTTCCTGCTTTCATAATATAACCCTAACCCTAGAAATTACTAGATTCATTACTGACAGTATAGATTTTTGGAAAGTGTTTCCACCTTAGTATAATAAGCAGGGGTTCACGCTATAAGCCAATTTTTGGTAAAAATACATCAACCCTGCAGTTGAATAGAGAAAAGTAACCAGTTGTTAATAACGTACATACCTCTAACATGTCCGGAGTAATTTCCTCTAAGCAATCAATTATATTTTGAGGAAGCTTTTCACTGTCACCGACGGGTTCTTTTCGCTAAAGACAATAAGTTACAATATGTTACAAGATCAGCATCACTCTTACATGTACAATATCATGTATTATTATATGGCAAACTGGTCCACGATGAAAACCAGCATTCTGATTGGTTCCATGAGCGGTCCGAATTTTGGACCGCTCACAAACTCATTTTGCAAATTCCTTTTATGAAACATTTAACAAAAGAAAACTGTTTTCTATTAAGTAGAAACATTTTACCTCATGTCTGGTGGACAATTTTGGTTAAACTTTTGCAAAGTGGCCTGAAAAATGCAAGAATACGCTTAGCTTTGGCACGCACGCGTTAGCCGAGAATGGTTGCATTAATTAATTTATCAGCAAATGTTTTAAAAAGCCACAACGGAACAGACCCGCTTTAGACCAGCCGAAACTTTCAATTGTCGTAAAATATGCAAATTCCATGTGCAAAGAGCTCGTTTTACTGTGAAATTGACATGGCGGCGAATATCTCTGATCAGGTGCAATGGACATTTTTTTGACAGGTAGCGTCATAATTCAACCAATGGGAATTTCCTGTTATGGTAGAAATGGGAAATTTGAATGAATTTGTTGTATGGAAAGCAGACGGTCGTATTTTTCAGTGTCCTCTCCCCAGTTCCACTATCCGTTTTCACACTCACTTCAGACCTTTTGTCCGAAGACCGCACGCATTAGTTTGACAGACCAACACAAAAAATACGACTGTTTATCCAAAGTTATTAATAAATTGCACAATTTAAAGCTAACAAAAGGCTGATACAATGTAAGTTTTTTTTTCACACATAATTTTTGTGTAGTCATTTCAATGAAATAATTTTTGTTTTCCCCGAACCGCTGCACTAAAAAATCTTACCCAAGTTTGTCCAGATTGATTATGAATATCAATGAAAAAAATTGTCTGGACATTACAGTATGTCCGACCACAGTTGGGATTTCATTTTGACATCGGCAAATTTTGGTCAGCCACTGTCACAACTTTTATTTGCAGCCCTGTAAGGTCAAATTCACAACCAGATTTTGAAACAACATGTTGCCTAATCGCGACTGCTGTGGTACAATCGTCTTCCAAATATTTAATATTTGGCGTAAATTCCTGTAATAAACTCAATACGCTGATAAACTTTTAGGAAATATTTCAGCTCGTACAGACTAGGGAAATGGCTAACGTATTCTCTGCTTAATGTTAGATAGGAGAATTACTTCATTTCCACCAAGAGGAAATGTTTATTTGCAAGCATTTTAGGGGTTTAAACTCACAAACGTGACCTTAAAATAGAAACTATACTCTCTTCAAGTAAAACTCAATATGCTTATAAACTTCACAACACCCTGCCCTAAGTCTTCTCATAGGGGTTTGCCAAGTGGGGGTACAGGGTAGATCACTACCCCCCCCCAAAAAAACACCCTTGAGCGAATTATGAACCAGGCTCGCCCCCAGGTCGCCCGGTTAATGATTGCGTGAGCAGATAACAAGGTCTCGACTCATATGTGACAAAGAATCACGACATTGTATCTTTTACCCAATGTCACTAAGAGATCATGTTGCAACCATTGATTGCTTGGGCTGTGAATCAAGTTGAAATTTCAACTGTTAATTATTGAAATGCAGCTCACTGGGCATGTTATTCTTCTCAATGATTGACATGAGCAATCAAATTTTCTGCCAAATTTTAAGCCTAATATTCTTCAAAAAATTGAAGGCTCTATAATAATAAATTATATATACAATTGTAACTGTCATACGGTGGGTACTTTGCCCACGTGTTACAAGCAACACCAATGAATGAACTGCTGAAGTTACCTTCATCTTTTCACCGATCTGTTTACTGCAGACATTCTTTAGTTTGTTCCAGTTGTCAGCCGAGAATCGCACTGTTAAAAAGAATTGCAAGGTTTAGGCTTTTGACATGGAAAAGAGTAAAATTAAGCTTAATTATTCAGCTTACGTACATTTCCTCCACTTTGTATCAGCCTCCACGACTTGGTCCACAAGAGTTGTGTCTTTGTATCGCTTGCTCTGATTTTCACGGATTTTTTCTGGGTCACCCCCTTTATCAGCTCTGTACAAGTCGATATCCAGTACCATTTTTGAAAATGAGAAACGAGAATACCTTGGATACGTCGAGATTATCGGAAAGAACTTCAGCTGATGCAATCTACCACAATTGCGCTCCGCATGCCTCGGGAATAACTGACCGAGTGTAGCCTGGATCGACCAAACGCAACACGCAGACTCGTCACGCAATCTCTCCTCCAGGAGACAAGAGACAATATAGAGGGTCTATATAGGGTGACAAATTATCTTACTAAGAAACGCTAATATTGATTCTCCTCAAGGAAAACAATCAGATCGAAAAAAAAATTTCACGCCAAAAAAAAACAAACTAAACAAAAGGCTCTTTGTGTTCCATCTCAGTGCTGTACGTACTTAGACTGCAAAACAGTCGTATTTTTCGCGTTACGATTCATACGCGCGCGGTCTTCGAATGAAAGGTCTGGGAGCGAGTGTGAAAACGGAGAGTAGGACGCTTATGGCGCTGTCGCGCCTTTGCGAGCAGCGATTTGAGCGGAAAAATAACGACTGTTTTGCAGCAGAGGTCTAGTTATAGACCTCTGTTTGCAGTCTATGCTGTAAAACAGTGTCTTCCGCGTCAGCTCTGTATTTTACATTTTTTTTACATTTTTTTCCAACATAACATTGTCTTCAGCGCGTCACCTCACAGGTGACCAAAGCGTACTATAAGAGTTTGTAATGGATTTTTATAAGAGTTTTGTATGGATTTGAAATTTAATTGAAAATATCTTCTTTTTCCTTTGAAAAGCTTCAATAAAGTTTGAAACCTTACCTGGTGTCCTTTTTTTGTCTCCCTGGTGCTTCTTTAAGCCATTTGAGCGATTTTCGTTTCAACGGTCTTAGTATGATACAGACCGTTGAAACGAAAATCGCTCAAATGGCTTAAAGAAGCACCAGGGAGACAAAAAAGGGACACCAGGTAAGGTTTCAAACTTTATTGAAGCTTTTCAAAGGAAAAAAGGAAGATATTTTCAATTAAATTTCAAAATCCATACAAAAACTCTTATAAAAATCCATACAAACTCTTATAGTACGCTTTTTGGTCACCTGTGGGTCACCTTGGGCTGCATGGAGCTGGGACGGCCTGCGTGACCACCCAGACAAAATAGAGTTGATGTAAAAGATTGAACTATTCCCAGGCCTGATACAACTACTCCATAATGAAATCTCAATGCACATCTAACTACTGTTATAGTGCGTGTGGTTTTCCTCTAAAGTCCTAATTTCAAAAGGATACTGGAGACGATTACTTGAAGCAATGCTCAGGGGAAGAAATATATACGGCTAATAACTGTAATAACATATTAGTTTATTTTACTTGCAAATTAAAATTAAAGCATACAGTCACAGCTCTCTCCAGGATTTTCTGACGGGGGGGGGGGGGGGGGGGTTGTATACGCCTTAATCAAAACTATAACAAAATTCTCGAATCTCATTGGTTATCAGCAGGCCTCGATTTTGGAGCATTAATAGCCCTTTTCACGGTTAACTTGCGATTATTTGCATAACAATACACTTGAACATAGAAGCGAGGCAATTTCGGGCACAAGCTGCAAAACATCGTGTTTTTCTTGAACTCCTTCAACTCTTTTTAGTATAAAAACAGTTTTAAAATGTATAAGAACTACAATTCTTTTAGTTTACGTTGTTTTTTAGAAAAAAATGTAAAACGACTTTTCTCTATTAATAAAGAGTAGACTCGCATAAGCAACAGGGAGATTGGGTTACGATCTTAACGGCAAACTTTAATTAAAATAGTTGCATATTTAGTTCTTCTCCGTTTTAAAACTATTTTTATGCTAACATAGTGGAGCTCAAGAAAAACACGATGTTTTACAGCTTGTGCCCGAAATTGCCTCGCTTCTATGTTTAGCTGTATTGTTATGCAAATATTTCAGGTTAACCGTGAAAAGGGCTATTGGACAGTTTACGCGTCATGCCTACATTAAACACGACGGGAATTTGAGAACACGAGAGAAATTTAGAAAACACGAGCCGCAGGCGAGTGTTTTCTAAATTTCTCTCGTGTTCTCAAATAACCGCATTGTTTTATGACAGTATGGATTTGGCTTCTTTATGAGCTTTAAAATATAGATTTAACTCGCGCAAAAACGATAAAAACACGCTTTACTTGGTTTTATACTTAGCCTGCGAATACAGCCGACTTCCATCGCGCGCCGAAACGAACTGTACGGATCGTACAATGGCGGATTTACCTCTCTGGAAAGAAATAATGACACGCAATTTACGGAGCGTTATCCCGGTTCACGGACCGAGCGAACTGTACGCAATCGTACAATGATTTACCTCTCTGATAAGAAATAATGACATGCAATTTACGGAGCATTATCCCGGTTTCACGGACCGAGCGAACTGTACGGATCGCACAATGATTTTACCTCTCTGATAAGAAATAATGACATGCAATTTACGGGGCGTTATCCCGGTTAACGGACCGAGCGAACTGTTACGGATCGTACAATGATTTACCCCTCTGATAATAAAAATAATGACATGCAATTTACGGAGCGTTTTCCCCGATTCACGAATCGAGCGAACTGTACGGATCGTACAATGATTTACCTCTCTGATGAGAAAATAGTAACATGTAATTATTTACGGAGCGTTATTCCGGTTCACCATGATGGACTATAGCCCAGTGAAAAGAGCGAGAATTCCCCGAAAATCGATGAAAAATCATGGACTATAGCCCAGTGAAAAGAGCGAGAATTGCCCAAAATCGATGAAAATCATGGAACTATAGCCCAGTGAGAAACTAGTAGAGAATTTAGATCCTGAAATAACGAAATAAATAAAGTGATATTCCGCGTGATGAGAGGGGTACAGTTTTGGGTGGTGAAACTAGTAGAGAATTTAGATCCTGAAATGACGAAATAAATCAGTCATATTCCGCGTGATGAGAGCGGTACAGTTTTGGGAGGTGAAACTAGTAGAGAATTTAGATCCTGATATGACGAAAATAAAATCAGTCATATTCCGCGTGATGAGAGGGTACAGATTTTGAAGGTGAAACTAGTAGAGAATTTAGATCCTGAAATGACGAAATAAAATCAGTCATATTCCGCGTGATGAGAGGGGCACAGTTTTGG
Source organism: Desmophyllum pertusum (assembly GCA_029204205.1). NCBI lineage: Eukaryota > Metazoa > Cnidaria > Anthozoa > Scleractinia > Caryophylliidae > Desmophyllum > Desmophyllum pertusum. The sequence goes on along the minus strand of MU826383.1, from coordinate 5,086 downwards.
GAGGTAAAACTGGAAGAGAATTTAGATCCTGAAATGACGAAATAAATCAGTCATATTCCGCGTGATGATGAGAGGGGTACAGTTTTGGGAGGTAAAACTGGTTAGAGAATTTAGATCCTGAAATGACGAAGTAAATCAGTCATATTCCGCGTGATGAGAGGGGTACAGTTTTGGGAGGTGAAACTAGCAGAGAATTTATATCCTGAAATGACGAAATAAAATCAGTCATATTTCGCGTGATGAGAGGGGGACAGTTTTGGGAGGTGAAACTAGTAGAGAATTTAGATCCTGAAATGACGAAAAAAATCAGTC
>MU826382.1:747681-768965 GCA_029204205.1 Desmophyllum pertusum | reverse complement strand
CAGGGGCTGCTTTACCTCTACATCATATTTAGAGAGAGAAATATTGATTTTTTTTGGTCGGGTAGTGTGCTTGGAAGATAATTTAATGCTGGGGCTGCCCGGTGAGGTGATTACATGGACAATTTTCAGCCCGGTTAGCCGGGATCCCGGCTAACCGGGCTGGCGCGATTGTCATCATATAGTGTAATCGCAAAAGATCTCGGCAAAACCGGCCCAGCCTGGGGCTTATGTAATCAGGCCCTTAATTTTGCTAAGCTTTACACATCCTCGGAGACCCTGGGGCAGTTAGTGGGGCGAGGAAAACAAATCTACATAGATGTAGAAAAGTAGAAGAGCCGGAACGAGATGAGAGCCTCGTTCTCTTCTACTTTTTCTTTCTTGGAAATTTCCGTACCGTATTTCCTTTATTTATCCCCATCTCTCTATCTATTGAGCCCCCTCCCCCCTCTCCCCTTTGCAAGAGCTAAACTTAATAAAGCTTCCGGGGGGGGGGGGATTAATGGAGGAAATACGATATGTTCAGACGGTATTTCCACTTTCACTGGTGCACAACCTTTCATATAGAAACTGACTTTGATTTGTAGGACAATGGACGTGAAGTTAAAACTCATTTCCAAATGGAAGGTTGTGCACACGCCAGGACTCGTTTAGGTACAGAGGCAAAAGGCAACTCGGAAATGGCCTTTAACATACCAAGCAGCTTTTGTGCAATATGTTTTTTCCTTATATTCTCGAGAGGCATCTGCTAGGATCCCTACTGTGGCAGCATCGCCTTCCATCTCCATCCATGTATAGAGCATTTCCCTGGCCTTCTCGCGGCTCAACCTGTAGTCATGATCTACATTATGAAGAGCTGCCGGTGAGAGCTTCAGCGTGATGCCCAGATCATGCCAACACGATCCTACATCCTGAACATAATTTCCAACACATGCGTTGCGGTGACAACCGCCCTTCTACCAGCATCTGCGAGAAAAGTTAAATATTAAATCCCAAAATTTCGAAAGGGTTTCATTTCAGACAAGACACTTAACTCTCACATTGCCTTTCTCCACCCAGGAGTATAAAAGGGTACCGATGAATTGTCAGGGCAACCTGACAAAAATGCCGGGGGCTAACTTGCGATGGACTAGCATCCCATCCAGGGGAGAAGCGATACTCTAGTCGCTTCATGCTGTAAAAACCGCTTGGATTGTAGATAACTTTACCTTTTTTAGTAATTTTCTGACCAACTATTTATGATTTTGACAAACTTCGGACAGAACTTCGAACAGCGATGTTTGAAAGATTGACAATATAAATCAAACCAGTTCGTATTCAAGGCAGAAAACACCAAGTAAATAAATTCCAAGCGCGATCACCCCCCCCCCCCCCCCCCCCATCCCCAACGGCTCAAGTAGATTAAGGCCTGGTTCCAGAAGCTTTTTGCATAAAATTAACGCCCAACGGTTGCATGGCAACGTCGCTATTTTGGTATCGAATGACCTCGTATCCAGCGGGTCGCGTGAACTGCACGCCACGGACTCCACGCTCTTCGTGTCTGATCTGTTTGATGTCGAAACTCATGTTTTTGCTTCGAAACACTGGCTGGTTTCCCGAGGTAAGTTGAATATATTTCCCAGCTTCTATAGCTGCTAGTTCTCGCCCTTTCTGTTTGCGAGTAAAGGCGAATTTGCTTGACGGTTGTGTTTACATTGCTGCATTTTATAATTTAAAAGCTGAAGCTTATTGAACCTTAATGCAATCGAATCTGTCGACCAAATTTTTAGACAGACTTAAATATGATCGCTTCTTTCAAACGGTAAATTGTTGGTGAACTGTAAGCTTATATGCATGATGCGCTCACGAATTTCCTACGCCATGTTTGTGTTCAATCCTCTTTGAACTGCACATTTTTCTTCCCTAGTTAAGCTTAATTGTTTTAGAGCTCACAAATCGGATCTTGTGTCTTATAGGGGTGTCGACCGACGTAGCCATCGACACTCGGTCGACTATCGGTCGACATATCGGTCGATATATCGGCCATGTGTCGGTCGAGTGGTGGCCGAGTGTCGGTCGAGTATCGGCCGATATACGGCCGACGGATTGAACGATCATCGGTCGACAGTCGGTCGCTATAGCATCGGTAGTGTGTCGGCAATATATCGGTGAACCGTCGGTCAAGTATCGGTAAAGTATCGGTGGTGTATCGGTCGACAATTGGCACCGCCTGTACAACTTTTTTACAAGGTACCTGTCAACCGATACTCGGTGGACACTATCGGTCGATACATCGGCCGATACTCGGTGGATCAATCGTTAAGTCACCGACACTAGGCCGATTTTCTTCCGAGTCTTGGCCGATACTATACCGTCACATTGTCACCGTCACTAGTTACTGATTTTCTCTATTCAAATTGCTCTTTTTTCCGTTGTCCCCTCACTTTTAAATCGACTTTTGGTGTCTTTCATACTCTCCCGTTCATGTTTTTTTGGCCAAACGGAGTCGCAAGTCATCGCAAGTCTGGGAATGACAACTTGCGTTTCAACTTGCGTAGCAAGCACTCGTAAGTTTTCACTGCTACCGGTTCCGGTCGTACAGCTCAATTCATTTGAACTGATATTTTGTTTCTTTTTCCACTTCACTTTGCCTTTTTCCTCTTTTCGCCTTTTCTTCCGACTTTTTGGTGTTTTCTTTGCAATTTTTTTCTGTTTTAGTCCGTTCTTCTTCTCCTTTATTTTCGCAGCATCCTCGGAGTTGCTCGAATTAATGATAGTTTCTTCTGAATCGCTGGAGTTTGATGGTAACGTTCTCTTTCGTTATTTTCGCGTTAGCCGTGTCAGGGATCACTATTGTGGATTCTCGTCATCGTAAACAAGGGAAGCCACTTGAAAATCCCGTGGACATAAATAATACGTTTCTATAATTTCAATTTTTTTCAATTTTGTTTTATTCACACTTTTTCAAGATTACAGTAACAATTTTACATAAGGATCACGATAACGATCACGATGGATGACTTGCGATCAATGCAACTTGCGTCGACTTGTGTTTGGTTGGCAAAAGTTGGAAAAATATCCGCCTACTTGCGTGGAAATTTGAAGCTCTACCAAATTGAACGCAAGTCATCACAAACTATCGCAAGTGCACGCAAGTTGTGGCTAAACGGCATCGCAAGTTATCGCAAGTTTCAGTCATCCAAAAACCGGCTAGCTACCTTCAATGAATACAATTTTCCAATTTACCCAGCCATCGTATACGATTAATTATACGATCAAGCACACTTAGAAACAATATCAAAGCATGTACCTTTATTATATAGTAGTATTTTTATCTTATTTAATTGTTATTATACATACATCATACATGCATACATACCGATACGTGCGTACGTACGCACGTGTACATAGGGCGTTACTAAACACAGGAACGGAACGGAATGTACCGGAATGACACGCAATGATACCGGAATGATACCGGAAATGAACCAGAATGATACCGGAATGAAAGGGAATGACACCGAGATTTCATTCATGGCGGCAAGACAGGGTGATTCTCTCTTGATGGCGGACACTAGATGGGGGCTGGGCAATTGCAAAAGGAAATCCAAACTTCTTCACTTTTCCACCCACCCTCATCTCCCCTCAAAAATATGAAAATATAAATAGTCTATATCGTGGGAGACTCCAAATTGTGCGAAATAATCGTACGAGAAAAAGCATGTTTCAGATTTCCATGGACTTCTGGGTATTTTCCAAGATGGCGGAGTATTCGTTTTCAGGCCCTCTCCATTTTTACAAGATGACTACTATGTCAAATTCCCTTCCCGGGGGCACGTAAATTCTCAAAATCCCTACCCAGGTAACAGCCTTCGATGTCAACTCCCCTAGAGTGCCCCCTCCCCTACCCTGGGGCTTAACATCGATAGATGCATTATATGACATGTAGTTCGTTCTCAGGACCTTCCTTTTCGCTTGCTCATGAACGTCATGAATGGACGTCATCTGTCGTAGGCAAGATCACTCGTTCCCAGGATTTTCCTCGTGCTTCGCGCTCGGTAAAGAGACGAGACTGATAAGACACAGCCGAGTTTTCGAGATAGATAGTTCTGGTTACCGTGCAACTATCCTAATAAATTACTACCGAATGGGGCTCAATAAACAATAAGAAGAACCTAATGACTATATATGGGTAAAGTTACAATTAGCCTGTGTTTATCTACGTATCTGCCAAGGATTAAACTACGAGCAGTCCCTCAATATTCTCAAGGATAGTCGAGTGGAGAGCACGCGAGCGCATGCGAAAATCACCTCCTACGCATGCTCTCCCACTTGACTATCCCTTAGAAAAATGAGGGACTTCTCATAGTCTACGTACAACAAAACTGGCAAAAAAAGTCAAACCTTCATCAGCAGTGGGTTCTTTTGATGCTGTCTGAACATCTATCCTTTTCACAATAGTCATAATTTCATCCAGCTTCTCATTCATGTTATCCTCGTCCTTTTTCCACCGACTGAGGAGTTCCCTGTAGTGATCTTGAACCTCCGGGTCCATGCACACGTTTCTAAGGTCGTCAATAGCAGCTTCGTATGTCACGCCTCCCAATCTGACCAGGGTATCCCGGATGTCACGCCAGTAGTCATTGAAACGTTGCTTCGTCAACAGAAGTGGTCTCGGCGTGACCGTACACGGTGTTTCTAAAATACTTCACACGAACAAGATCCGCTTCACGGCTCAGGTCTGTTAGGGCAGGGGAATGCGTCCCAGCCAGTCAGCGGAGGAGTTAAACCGCACAGGTTTCGTAACAGAAACCATCAAGAGAGTCGTATCAAAGTCGCGTGAAGACACCGAAGTAGGATGGCAGGGAATAGTTTTCCCCATTGTGTTGGATTGATGATCCTCCTTGCTCTCAGAGGTTGCAAGCGTGGCTATGTTTCCCGCCAAAACTGCGTGTAGATTTGCTGGTGGATGGATGCCATCCAATGTTGTCCCGGAGGGCCTGGGTGCCAATGTCCACCAGGAGACGACACAGCCTAGCATAGTTGGTTGTCTCCTTAGTGGATGAAGCAGTCGGTACAGCACTAGCCATGAATAGTTCCTGCATGGGTATTAATATTATTATTTGAAGTGTATAATTAAACATTCCAGCACACCCCTCTAAATTTGACTCGCAATTTTGTTGGCCCAGAAATGAACATGTCTTGCAACGTTTCTTTGTTGCAACTGCAGCACGCACGCACGCACGCGCCCTACATTCAGCGTATGTCGGGTGGAGGGTGATATACCAACTGGTCTACCCAATATACCCAAAACTCGAAAAGCCACCACAGAAGAGAACACGGATCGTGGATAAATGAAAGGGATTATAACTTTCAACTTTATACCGCTATTGTGTTATATCCAAAATAAATCAAATACCCATACTTTAGTGTAAATATAAGGAATACCATAAATATACCTCCAAACCCCTAGCCGACCCTGTACAGTGTCGCAACGATTATGGCAAGTAAGAGACTGACAACGTTGCAATGAATAGGCCGGTTTCTTCTTTTCAAAACGAGTCCTGGTGCACGAGAACCTTTCATATGAAAATTAGTTTTACTCACACTCATTCCAGTTTTCAATTGAGTGTCGAAAATGATCGCTGCATTGCTTTTGGTTTTGCTTCACTACGCTTTGTGATAGATTAAAAAAAATCCGCTACCTACTCAACCAATCAGATGCAAAGCTAAAATCAATCGCGTCTTGCACGCGTTTTCCCGCACTTGGCGCCGGTTATACGTGTAATTGCTTCGAGTTCTGATTGGTTCATTGTGTTGTTTTCGTATCACAACAGTGTTGTGATTGGCCATTGTAATTGCTTTGGTTTTGGTTTTACGATACTCAATTGAAAACCACCCAAATGAAATCAAAATTATTTTTATTTGAATAGTTCGCATCAGGACTCGTCAGTTGAAAATAGCCTATTGTTTTACACATGTCCATTGCCTGGGGGGTGCAATGATTCGCTTCAAGTCACCTTACAGACGGTTGGTTTAGAACGGTTATGAAATTGCAAGACAAGTTGCACAAACATTGCCTAGTGTTTATAAAAAGTACATTGACTGATACAAAAAATTGTAAAGGAATACAAAGAGCATTACAAAGTTCTAGCCTCCACGTGCAATACTAAAATGCAAAATTAGATGGAAAGTATGAGGAAAGTAGGAGGAGCTTAGCCTTTTATAGTGCGTCTTCGTGTTTAAGGATCTCATGAGGCGTTTTTTGCACTGGTTATTGTTCACAATCCTGGGAAAATGTATTCACAGGAATGTATTGATACTCTTTAAAATGTGTTGGAAACATGTACGTAAAGTTCTCTTGCTTATTAATTTTTTTTAATATCGACGGCAAACTCTGATTTCTAATGTATAAAAATATACTTTGATTCTCAACATGGATTTACTGTAGAACAGAAAACACCTTTCACGTACTGAAGTAAATTTACAGTTATAAAAATATTATATCCTTGGATTTTTTTATATATTCAATAGTGGTTTTGGACATCATTGTTACCTACTGGAAAACTCTTTAACTCTTGGTTTAATCATCAGAGACTATGATCAGAGGTTGTATGAAATAAATAAAATTTTAAACTTATACCGATTCCGATGATTTATCAGCTTTACAACTTCTCCACTAACCGGTACCCTTTTAGATAACATCATCAACATTCTCGTTGACCTTCATAACGATTGAAGTAAACAACAAAGGCTAACTTTTACCAGGGCAAGTTTTACTAGTAAAGGCGACATCCTGAAGCACACCGAAAACACTCTACTCGAAGTTAACGAGTCACAAATGCAAACTGTTTTTATTGCCGTAGTCAATCGAACGTTCGGTAATCGAACTCAATCGAACTCAATCCATGGATTGAGTTCGATTGAGTTCGGCAATCGAACGCAACTTTCTGCGGTGAGTTCGATTTCCGAACCAATCGAACTCATCGAACTATTAAAAATCGAACACAATCAAACTCAATCCGGTGGATTGAATTTGATTGTGTCTGATTTTCTAAATCGCGTTGGTTAGTAATGTATCCTCACTGCACACCTATTGCCCTGTCACGGGAAGCTAAGTTATGGGAGGATACCGCGACTGTAGGGCAATAGGCGTGCCGAGTGTAAGGGTGCGGAGTGAACCGCCACCAGGGGAGGTGGGTGGGGCGAAACGTAAACGACACCTCCACTGAACTCCGTAGAACTGGTCAAGAGACGATTGAAACTGTGCTATTTGAAGCAAGGGCGGCAATGCATAATACAACTAACGCGCAGGCCCGACAAGACGGAATTTAAAGAAGTTTATCTTTTCCCGCGTTACGGGCTAATTATGTATGCAGCGAGAATAGTGATCAGAGCAGAATTATCCGCGCTTTATATGAAACACACGCGTTGAACGTGTCACGGAAAACTAGTCTTTGTTTTTCAACAGAGGTTTTATTTCACCTATCGGCCGCTACCGCTACTCGTGTATCGACCGATTATAGCGACCGACAATCTGACCGAGGTGTCGGCCGCTACGTCGGTGGACACCTCCTATAAGACACAAGATGCGACGTCGACCGAGTGTCGATGATATGTCGCGTGATCTGTCGGTGATATGTCGGTGATCTATCGGCGAAGTAACGACCAAACATCGACCGACTATCGACCGATAGCTTGTGGCGGCCGACTGTCGGCCATATATCGGTCGATACACGGCTGATACTCGGCCGATACTCGACCGACACTCGGCCAACACTCGACCGATATATCGACCGATATGTCGACCGAGGTGTGTCGATGGCTACGTCGGTCGACACCCCTATAAGACACAAGATCCCACAAATCTATCACTGAATGAAATCAACCAGGAGCCCATTACCCGGAGCCTCCATCTCCCATACTGATCCTGGGAGTCAACCCTGTCCCGTTTCATTTTATTTTTAGAACACCGCGGGGCTCACAGATTCCCGCGAACTCATTAGAATGCCCAATCAGAACAAAGTTATTGTTATACGTCACACGCCGGTGATCTCAGCTCACAGCGATAATAATGGTGGAATCGAGTGGAGACAGTGAAAGTTCAGATTGTTACGATTTCTCTTCCGACAGATTCAGTACATCATAGAACATTAGTGAGGAGCAAAGTGTGTTGAATCGAGCTAAAGGAAAAACGCCAGCAACGGAAAGGTGACCGCGCGGCTATGAACAAATAGAGTGGCAAAATACAATGTAGTCGATTTGCGCCGGCACTGCATAAAAAAAAAACCCGGGTCATAAAACGGTAGAGAGCAAAAATATTCGCACTTAAAATGCTATAGCATCAACCCCACTTTAAGAGGGGTTTGCAAGAAGAAACATGTGCGTGGACAATCGACATAAATAGAGTGCTCAGAAAGCTAGACTGAGAAACTGCCGGCATACAACACGCACAACAATAAATCGATACGCGTGGGATATTTATGTTCATCTTGCGTTGCAAGAACACCGAAGAACATCACACTACGAACAAAGGAGGAAACAAACATCGATTGATGCAAGAGATATAACCTTAGCATCTATCTAAAACAAATTATTGTAAGCTCCGTAAAGGACGAAAGCCTGACAGGAAATCAAACATGACCTCTGAGTCAATTTTTCTAGAAGTGTACACAGTCGAAGCTCTACTCGAAAATCCTCCTCATAATAAAACATATATTGCGCGTTAGAAACACGCTTAAAGCAAACCTAACCTGCCAATGCAGCCGCCTCCATCTCTGAAAGGCGTGGCAGGCCGCCTTCCAGGCTATTTTAAAGCAAACCGAATTTTATAATAGAGAACAGAAAATGTACAAAATGAAATGTCACGAGCTGTAGTCGCCGTGTAGGCCTGTCACCTTATTATTCTCTGCAGAACTGCTAGCTTTCTTTTCCTGGAGTCCCCTTCGCTGGATATCCTTCACATTTTTCGCTTCGGGTACAACATTCGTATCGTGTTTTTTCGCTGCCACGACCGCTCGAGCTCGCACTTTCGCCATTGCCTCCACGACGGCCGAAATCCAAATATTAGCCGCTATAAATGTTTCCCTGTTTTACTGCTATGGATCTCGGAAAGACCCGAATCCTCTACAGAGCGCTTCATTTCGAATCTATTCGAAAGCTTACATCGCGACAACACCACACAAGGAACACCACTCGAACAAGACAGACAAAGACAACTGTCGATGAAAGTTTTGATCGCGCACCGCGATGTTCAAGATGACATTCATTCGCTTCCAGTTCAATCAAGTTGTTTATTAACTTCCAGTCAGCTAACAACCAGTTTCCCTCGGTTGTAAGAATAGGAACGGACGTAAAATTGTAAAGGAAAACGGACGAAGGAAACCAATTAGTGGATTCCCCCATTTGGCCGCCATTTTTTTTTTTTTTTGGGTCTCAGTGGGAGGACGCCAACGGTCAGCGGAAACAAGATAATTTCGCGGGAGATCAATTCTAAAAATAAACTGAAACGGGACAGGGTTGACTCAAGAATATAGTACGTATGGAGGCTCCGGGTAATGGGCTCCTGAATCAACATTTCATGATTTTTTTATGTTTAGTGCATACACGACTGCAGTTCTCTTGGTAAGTTATATAAGTTAAGCTTACAGTATATGGTGTATTTCTATTGAATCTAATTTGATATTTACATACATGTATTGATAACAAGATAAGACATGTGTGGGTCATCATTTTTCACTGTTTGTTGGTGATCAGGAAGAAAATTGAGTTGATGAGCTTACAGTCAAAGCCTTAGTATTGCTTCAAATTATTTTTTTGTAGGCTATGCGATATTACTTTGACTTATACTGCACAGATTTGAGTTAGAGTGCCTTAGTCCAACACACTATTTCACCTTCAAATTAATTAAAATTAGTATTGGTAATCAATCGTATGAATGCGAGTGCAATTAAGGATTTACACTACAGTGATATTTGAAAATTCTCTCAAAATTGCACAAGCCTTTAGGTGAGTGCAATTTGAAAGAATTGTCAAATATCACAAGTAGCTGTGTAAATCCTTAATATATTGCTCATTTATTATATGACTGAGAAAACTATGAACATGTGCGCATTAATTTGCATTGTACATAGTGCAAATTATAAATAAATGATAAATTTACCAATCATAATGAAGTAATTTTCTCAGTCATATAATAAATAATGGTAATAGGACTGAGTGGAGTCCAATTCGGTCTGTAATCATACGAGTGACGAACAAAATCGGACGACTGCATAGCAGGAGTCTGATTTGTCAATCACGAGTATGATTACAGACATAATTGGACTCCACTCAGTCCTATTACCAATTAATCATAACTATTACAAAATTCGAGGTAAAAACGTTTAAACGTTTTGGTGAATAAAAACATAACAATCAAGTTTGTTTTTGACCGAGATGCATGCAAGAGCAAGGGACAGCACACGCAAATGTGTACTGTCCAATTGCATTGTCCAATAATTTTTCATTACAAGCATGACGCATACACTGTCCTATTAGTGCTCCAATCGGGCCTGCTGATAACCAATCAGATTCAAGAATTTTGTTATAGTTTGATTATGTTATGCTGCTGCAGAATAACATAATTTGTTGACTTACAGCAATACAATGCGGTTGGTTTTCATAATTTATCTTTGCGGCCTGTACACTGTAACATTTTTGTTGGTCTTGTTTTCAGTGAGCGGAAAAGGCTAATTCTCCTGAACATAGATGTGAAAACTGTCTATTTCAGAATTATTGTGAGCACCAGGACACAACCTCCAATTTTAAAGGAAAGAACTGACATGTAGACTGATACACTGTAGCATTATATAGATTACAAGATGATATTTTTGCAGTGGGTAATCACCATGGATGAAGGTTGCTATTAAGAAACCTCTACTGAAGTGTCATGTAAAGAATGGCTTGCAGGTCTTACTGTATATCAACATGAACACACAAAGGGCTGTTGGACAAAGGTCCAACAGTCACTGAACAAATCAGTTTTTATTTTAGTTACATAATTCAAAACTGTTGTTAGCTTTAAAAAGCAATTCATTTTGCAGTGCCATGCTCATGTACATTGTGTAATAAGATATAAGATGCATGTAGTGGTTGTACATAATTTATCCAAGCAGTTATCAAAAATGATAAGCACTTTGCAGCTGTTATTGTTTTCACTGGCTGCCAAAAGATGACTTCATCTTTGCAGTGAGTTTCCTAAAAATGAGTGCATTTTGAAAACCCAGTAGTGAATTCAATGACAGACTGAAACTGCCTGTCACTTTGCCACATTTGAATTGTGTGCCCACTAAACTAAGAGGCCTTATATACAGTGTATGCACCAAATGGCACAAAGAAATAGGTAGATAAACTATGCTGCTTATAGAAGCTGTGCAGTATTGATTAGTATTGTATGGAAAACGCATTCATTTGTTGCAAAGGGATGCATTTGTTTCGAGCTGATTAAGAAGATAAGAAACAGAACATCTTAATTTGGGATCTTCTTCTAAGCATTTCCTTTGTCCTTCAAAAAAAACAAAGTTCAAAAGGAATGTTACCACTGACATCAGACATGACTACACCAAATGAAAATAAATCTGAAGCAAATGATGGTGGCTGGCCAAGAATAATTTCTGGAGCAATGTGTCGGTACTTTTCACGGTAGTCATCCTGTTCATGTGCACTTAGACACTTCTTTTTGGAAATAGCCTCAGAAACTTCAATGGACTTGCCAAAATCAATGAGCATGGGATGGAATCCAGTATGCAGAGTTGTCAGCAGAATATTGTCACTTTTGATATCGCGATGTAGAAGTTGTTTCAAGTGAAGATGCTGTAGGGCTTGGCAAAGTTCAAGCATAATCTTTCCTGCACAATACTTTGTGAGGGTTATGGTAGGACTGCGTAGTGCGTGGTACAAAGTGCAAGACTTAGTGCAGTTGTTAATACCATAGAAATAGGAAACTAGAAAATAGGGTTTTTGTGTCAGATTGACACCAAAGATGTGAGGAATAGATGGATGGGAGGCATCGTGCCATCACATCTGCTTCGCGTCTGATATCCTGGATAGAAGAAAGGTTATTGTACAATTTTATAGCAACTGGTATTCCCTTGTAAAACATTTTTTTCACACTTTCCAAATACACCATGACCAAGATGCAACTGTCGTGTCTTTGCCATCTTTGTCTTTTGGAGCCATTAGGTGACACCTGGAAATTTCTGGTATGTTTTTGTCAGAAAATTGTACTTTGTGGCAAAAAAAGCTGAAATAAAAGTTAAATGAACATGGAATTATTTTTTTAAAGAAGTGAAAAGCTAAAATAATAATAATAAAAAATTAAAATGCAGTTCAATCCCACTTTAACGAGCACCCACTTGATATGGACACCTCGTTATTAGTTCAATTACGGAATGGTTCGATTAGTGTGGAACGTCTAGTATTATTGAGGTTGATCTGAAGGTCATAGATGGTAGCTTATAATCTAAACCCCATTTTCTTCTTGAAGAATATAAGACGAAATCCATTAGAAAATCGAGTAATATTTATGACAGTAGACAAAAATATTGTACTACGGACGCCATACACTTTCACGCTTAAACTAAGACATTCATGAGCCATACCTTAACGGTATTTACCAAATAATATAACTCCACAATCCTTAAATTGCTTTCCGCCTTGAGTTTTCCTCCCGTGAATGGGTAAGGTCATAAGAGGTGGGCAGCCATGTTTCTGGGAAACATGGCTGCCACCTCTTATGACCTTACCCATTCACGGGAGGAAACTCAAGGCGGAAAGCAATTTAAGGATTGTGGAGTTATATTATTTGGTAAATACCGTTAAGGTATGGCTCATGAATGTCTAGTTTAAGCGTGAAAGTGTATGGCGTCGTAGTACAAGATTTTTGTCCACTGGCCATAAATATTACTCGATTTTCTAATGGATTTCGTCATAATATGTTTCATAAATTTATTTACAGTCATTTTCCTTATCCTTCATTTATTGAAAACAAGTGATTATTATTATAATACTCATAACCAGACTTTTCAGTTCATTAGCTTGTTATTCTTAAAATGTACCTCCCAAAACAATAAAAAATAAAGAATAAATATAAGTTAATAAAGAGAGGAAATGTGTCATAATTTGTACTTCAGAAGTCATCACTCACCCTGGGGTTAGTTCCAAATCTAGAACTCATGGATAGGTTATTTGCCTTGGACTGAAGTTTTTTGTGCGCTTCGTTTACTTGTCGCCACTTCAAGTAATATTTCCTTGCAAGAGCAAGGAATCGATCCTTTTGAATGGCTTCCTTTTGTATGCGCACAGACACTGCATTCAATGCTTCATCTTCTTTACATTTTGTTCGCTGAAGCCGCTTACGCTTCTTCCTGTCATTTCTCATGCGTCGCCGCTCAGCAAGATGTATTTTCTCGCCACCGAAAAGGGCTCGATTCGTTCGTAGAAACAGCCTCCATGTTCTTCGGGGATAAATTTTTGCCTCTTGAAATTTGGCGGGAAGGCGGGAAACCATTGTTTCGATTCATGACGTTTCATGACGCGACTCAAATTTCTCCTTTCGTCAGCGGTAGACGTTAACAGCGCATCCTCTTTACGACGAATTGCAGTGGTTGCTATAGAGATGAGCGTTCAAGTGTTCGGGTTACAAGCTCTATTTTGGATCGAACCAGAAGGTTTCTGTCGAAAACATGTCCTTCAAAAACTAGGAAACGTGTTTTTTCCTACTATTATTACTAGTCTGCTGTTATCTCGACCTTTTGGGATCGAACTATATGGGGATAAAGAAGATTCAGATGCGAAGAATAGCTTTATAATGAGTGGTAAGTGAGTCATTTATTCACATTAATTTTTATAAACCCGGTTTTCAAAAATATATAAGCTTAATATTATGTACAGAGAAGGGAAAAGACCCCAAAAGCATTCAAGACACCATACGAAGGTGACTTCTTTTCAAACATAAAACCATCAATAAGGCTTAAGCTTAATATATAAATTCGGAGCAATTATAAAAAATATATTAAACTATGGCAATATTTATATAAGATGCTATGTAAGCTTATATAACATCAGTAGCTATAAAATGTGGAACAATAATAATTATTAAATTAACATACACAGCCATCCTTTCTGTACTAAAGGGGGCAGTGGTCTTTTATATTATATATACATTCGTAAGAAACGGCCTAACCTGAAAAACAATTTTACCCGAAGGGGGCCCTTAATATTCAGGGGGGGGGGGGGGATGGACTTAATTGACAGATTTTGGGGAGATACAGTTTGTATGATATATGAAGTTATTGACCAATTATTGTGAGGACAAGGATAGCGGGGACATTGACAAAGTTCTTCTATTGAGCATTAATTGACAAGGTCAATATACTGCCATCTTGACTGCACAATAAAGTCATGAATTATTGCGAGAAATCCCGAGCAGGCAAAATATAGGCCCCATCTTGCCTGCTTGGGTATCCAATCACAATGTAGGATTTACTTCAATGAATATTCCCTACTCACGAGAGACAGGCATATTTACAATAAATGATTTATAAATGTACCAGTAATGTTTCCAAATGCTTTAACAATTTGCCTACACAGTCGCCAGTGTTTTTTGTATAAGTTGTAATCCTCTCTCATCTCCTTCTCAATGGTCAGGCCAGAGTTTGGTTCTAAGCAGTCATTTCTGGATGTGAAATAATGTTTTCCCATTCTTTTGAAGCTAAGCTTTTTTTGCTACTATGAGAAGTGTTTTCTTCCGAGGAGACCTTGTGTCTGCACATGGGCCAGTTGACTTTTTTATATTCTCTCTTTTCCTGCAGAGCCTTACTGTTGGGGTTTTTTTTTTTTTTTTTTCCGCAGGATTGTGTCTGGACCTGTCAAGTTTTTTTAACATCTTCAGTCCACTCGCCATTATTTTTGATACATTTTTAGCCAATGTTCGAGGATAAGGAGGATGTGGATGGATTTGTTTCGCATTGATGTGCAGTGGCTGGTCTCTCTTGGGCTTCAGGTGTTGATGGCCTCTTTGTGTTGTGGTTTGGAATACATATTGGCTGACCAAGTTTTCGGCTTCCTTTCATCTAGCTCTTTCCTCTTGTTTCTCCTAGCTCTTCCTCTTTTCTCTAGCTCTGGCCAACGCTTCTGGTTTTGATGCATCCTGGCCCAGAAAGATCTTCCCCCAACTTGTACAACATGCAATAACATTTTCACTCTTCTTCGTCTGTTTCATCATTATCAATCTTCACTGTCATGATCCATTAGTCCTGACTGTCTTCTTCTGCTTGACTTCTGCCTTGCAAAAGTCATCATTGCCAGTTACACAGTAGAGTCCTGCATCACACACACAACCTTCTGCATCACCTTCAGCATCATCGTCATCCAATCATTCATCATCCATCATCCTGTAGGAAGGCCAGTATTAATGATGTGGTCAAGGTCCACCCCTTTCAAATCAAACAACCATCTGGATGGCTTGGGTGAGGTAATTTCGAAGAGCCAGCTGATACGCCACACAGTTCTTCCAGTTGTCTTGCAGGTATTTTTACTTCCTGACTTTAATGTGTGAGGAGGCGGAAATGGATGTAAAGGTGTCGACCGTCCAGCTTAACAATTTGAGCTTCATTGGGTGTAGAGACATCAAAGAATTTCAAACTCCACTGAACGATGGGGTGCCTCTCCACCAAACTCCCTGCACCACAAAGGAGAGAAAATCTGAACTGGCGCTCAAAGGTGGTGCCTGATAAAATAGCACTCCTGGTAACTTGAGGATTAATTCCTGTGGTGGGATTATGCTATTTTCAGCTTTAGGGTAAGCATTTGGAATAATTTTCCAGTCCGTGATTCTTGCTCTTGAAGGGGAACTTCGTTTTGGTAACTTCGTCTCCTTGCTTAATTTTCTTGGCCCTGCATTCTGATCATAAACCCAGTTGTGCTCGATCATCTCAAGGCTCGTCTGCTTGGATGTGGTTAAGGATACACTTGAAAAAGTCGTTGAAAATTGCGCTGTCTTGTTGTTCATGTGTTGGTTGACCTTAAGCAGATGGTATTTTGGGTAACACAACTGTTGTGGACATACGGTGCATATGAGGAACTGAACTTCTAGTGAGTGCAGGTAACGGCCATAGAATTTTTTCTCTGTAAGTATTATGGGCTTTCCAATAACCTCCTGACATGCAATAGCATGAAGAAAGGTTTCGTTGTGAAGCCTCAACACACTTTTTTGGCATCGCTCCTGTATCTTGGCATACAAAATGCGGGTGATTTCTGTCATGGTGTCTAACAACAGCTGCACCTTCTCACTGACAAAACCTGTACAAAAGGATAAATAAGCATTATAAACACTTTGAAAAAGAATATTATTATTAGTTGTTTTATAACAGAAACATTACTCACCTCTCAACTGTTTTGCAAGCACAATGCAGATTTCGCGATAATCTGAACCACGCTTCTGGTCTTTTGTGCCAAACACTAAGCTCAGTGTCTCCTCACACAACTTTTTTTCATCATCTGAGAGGTGGGCAGCAATTTCAGTTATGATGTTGGAAATATTTTCCTTGACATCATGCAATGGCTCGGTGGGAAGGACTTCGTACAGCCCTATGTAAAGAAAGCAAGATATATAAGTTATACTAGTGTAATTATGAAAACTAGGGGGATTGAGAGTGAAATTATTGTTGTGAGGTGGGGCTGTACATCCATGCCAGAAATATCAAACCTGCATTTACATTGTTGCATTTCTTAGCAATAATAATTATGTGTATTATTGCTGTGTATTTTTACTTTATTTGTGCTTTTATGAGTTGTGTGAGTCAAAATACAAACAATGAGTAAAAATATACAGCGATACTACACACTTAACTGCCTAATAAGAGGGTTATTATCCAACTACCTTCAGACTGTCCAAAAAAAATTTGAAGCACTTGCTTATGGTTTCCATTTATGATTTGCAAATTATTTTGTACTCTACTGACCTTGAAGTCGGATAATAAAATTATGTAGTGCAGGGCAGTTAATAACATAGTTACCTAAATGAAGATCTTCTATGCTTCTTCCTTGATCATTGATCATCATGGCTGGTACCCTCTGTATACCACCAAGATGTTCTTTTAGTGTGATTTGGAGATCCTTCTTGTAGCCTTCATCACACAAGCCCCGAGCTCTACATTCATTTCGCAGTTCAGCAACTGGCATAGCTTTGAAGGGTTTGATACCACCATTTCTTTTTGCCCTTCCTGCAGGCCCTGCCAGTACTATGCGTTGGCGATCAGCTAACGATAGTTGGGGGCGTCGAAAACTGTAGGTGAGGTCACGATATCTTCGTGAATCTCCACTACATGCACTGCAACCAGCATTCCCTCCTCTCTGCTCTCCACTCTCAAACTGCTGCTCAGGGCCATCTCCATGGAAGAAAACGCATTACATCATTTACTTTCACTCCATCACTTGTTTCTATTTGGTGAGGAAGGGAATCAAGGCATTCTTGTCTGGTCTCGACATAAGCCAGCTGCTCAACTTCTTTCGAGCCACACCTTCCAAGAATGTAGAGATGAGGCCTTTCGACAATTGCTGGTACATCAACATCTCCATACCCTCTGATCTTCATCTCTTCAGGTGTGTAAAAGAAGGCTGGATCATATAAACACTGGACAAGATACAAGATGTGACCATGATTCAGAATGGTAGAATTATCTCCCCAGACCATCAGGTGTCTGGTTCTTTCAAACTTCATGAGAAGTTCCTTCCTTTCTCTTGGATTGAAATCCTCCTGTACATTCCTGCTACATTCTCCAATCTTTGTTAGGCATTTCTTGACATCCTCATCTGACATTCCATCATAGTGAGCATCTGAATAACTACGTACTATATTCAGTTGCTCACACCTGTGAAGCTCTCTCTTCCTGATTTCAGAGAGTGGTATTTTTCTTGCGGAAACAGTAAATTCAACCTGATGAAGGGTACCATCACTCTTTATAACCAGCTTTTTGTACCTCTTGGGAACCACCAGTTCACCAATTGTAAATTCTCCTGCATCAAGTTTATCCTACAGTGTAAATAAGGAAAATGTAGATTGGCTCCATGCTTAATTTGCTTAGTATAGACCATACATAATAATGTAGTGACTGTTTTTATTTTGCGGCCTAACAAAAATGGGCCAGGAATGTATGATACATTATACACCACTTACAGATGTATCATCATAACTAGCCAGATCCAGAGCATGCCTTATTTTTCAATGAAACTGTAATTATAATTAATTATTAATATTCATGTGTAGGGATAATTTATGTTTGTGGCAGTTACTGTTTGTACATGAACTGCTGAAGAACATAATTTATTGTACTTTAGTACCAGTATAGGGATATTATGTAATCTACACTGTCTTGTGAAAACAAATTTTATGTTATAAGAAGTGAAGTTGATCACAAAAAACAACTATTTGATGTGACTGCATTGATCTAAAAAATATTATTTGGAGGATTTTCATTTCTGGTTAGTTTTAGTCAGAATGTTTTCTCACTGCTACACTACTACAATATTTCAAGTTTTACCTTAAGAGTTTCTTTGATTTCTCTATTTGTTCTAGGTACTGGAACAGTAATGTCTCCTCCGATCATTCTGTTTACTCTTCGTCTTGGGATTGGCTTACATGTAATCCTACTTGACTGCTGGAAGCGCTGCAAATTTACCCCTTGGTTTCCAAGGTACTCCTTTACAACCATGTTGCCCAACCTCACATCTGCTAGACCATACCTTCTTGCAAGGTCAGAATAATTAATCTAGGAAATAATCCATAACATGATAATGTGAATTCAAATTGTATGTGGTGTATTTAATGAGATTAATTTTTGGGATCACAATACTGGGAAAAGTCTTCTTTAAGTTTTACTACTTGCAATGCAACCATGTACTACTAACCACTGGAGAATTATGACTGTTTGGGAAATAACACAATACAATTGATTGGAAAGAAACATAACAGCACACTTTCTTGATAGAGCCCCCTACAATGCCCATGTACTTACATGTATATTATATTATATTATATTATATTATATTATATTATATTATATTATATTATATTATATTATATTATATTATATTATAGTGTAAAGATGTTTCTTATATACAATGTACATGTGTTATGTGTACAATTAGTTAACTCACCTTGTCTCCATCTTTCATGTTTGTTACTTCTTTCAGGACGTTTTCCTTGTCGAAGTCCACCTGATTTGGTGGTGGGGAATGGCGCTTTTTCTTCCTGACTCCAAGATCCTCCTGCCTCTTCCGTTTTTCAAGCCTTGTGGTTTGCCTCCGCCATGGTCTCAAAGTACAGGGATTTCCTTTGTTTGGCCCTCTGACTGTAGGACTGCCTCGTACCCAGCATCGTGTTGGTGTCATGTTTAGACCATGCCTCCTGTACTTTAACCTTTTCTTGGCGTGCTCGTTGTCGGCGTTCCTTTTTTTTGAGAATTTTATCTTTTTTTGCTGTAACTTGAGCTCAGATACTTTCGTTTGAGCTACAGCAAAGCTGACTTTAAAAACTTTCTGAAAGGGCCCATCAATTTTTGAGTAAATGTGCTTTACGGCTGTTTTGATTGCTTTTTGGGTGGCTTTACTTTGCTGTTTCCATTGTTTACATGTTCAGCAAGGGCTTCTTGAACTAGCTTTTGTGGCTTGAACTTGACAGTGTTTGGAAAGAGGGTTTTGTGAGGGCAATAATGATGTACTTGACAGTCATTACAATGGCGTACATTGTTGTGTTCTGATTTCTGTGCCTCAGGTAGATCTTTCCAGTTTGCAGGTGAAAAGTACTATCGATATATGTAATTTCCTGCTTCTTGGAGTTCATTTTGCGAAAATAAGTCATAAATGAATTCTTGAACTTTTTCATTGTTACAGCTGTCTTGTCCACAGTAAAAACTGGCCGCGCCGATTCTATCCAGCATTTCTATGTAGTTTTGCCATCGCTGAACAGGATCAGACTCCTTCGTCGTACTTCCAGGCTTTTGGAAACTTTGTTTGACAATAACCCGTGAAAACCCCCAGCTAAAGATAAGAGACATGCTCTTTTAGATATATCGTGCTCGTTGCCCGCTAACTGATCCTCAGTTCTTTTGAATCCTTTTCTCGCTTGTCATATCGAACGTTTGATCTCGCCAAAGGATGGCGCGCGCGCTGTTTACTCTAATTTAAAAATTGCGCCTCAACTAGACACGTATGAAATACAAAAAAAAAAAAAAAAAAAAAAAAAAAAAAAAAAAAAAATAAAAAAAAAAACAAAAAAAAAAAAATAAAAAAAAAAAGGAAAAAAAAAAAAGATAATGTATTAGTGGTAATATGAAACCTTAAGAGATATAGTTATTAAATTAGTTTACATATCCCGCGTATTCTTGTACTGGTTGTAGATAAAGAGAGGAAGGCCGTATTTTTATTGACGTCTCTACTATACCGCAGGTTTGTTGTTGTATCAACCCTACTTGTGCATTTCACATTTTCAGTATATAAAAAATCCCCGTCATAAAGAAATGAATTCTCACACCATTTCCGCCGAGTTTTTTGTCTTTTGGAAGCCTGAAGTGCAAGCGTTTTGGCTTTTGAAATTCGCTTTTCCTTCGACTTGAACAGCTTTGTCCGCCATGGGTTTTTTCCTACTTCGCACCCTCGCCTTGTAAACGCTTTTCTGAAAGCTAATTGGCTTGATTCCACACCCATGGCAACTGGTCAAGCTGTATCCTCGCGTGACAAAATGGCGGCCAGAGAGCTTTACACGCAGTTGCGAGTTTCTGAATTTCCCACCATTAGTCGAGGTTATTTCTTCACAGTGCCACATATTTTCAACTGCTTTGGTACCATTTTCTTTATTTCTGCTCGGAACCTACTGTGAAAATGCTAATATCTTGTGTACATTTGGATAAAGGCTACGAAATCAAACTCAAGCGAACTCGAACGATTACGTGTTTCAAATTCGGGAAACTTTACACTCATTCCGAGTGGATTTATAGAGTTTATCATTACATTGATATGAATCGGAGGTTATTCCTTTGTTATTGTGTGGATTAATGGTGGGAATTTCCACTGGAAGGCACACATGCTTTTTGGCGCCAAAAGTACCGGTTTTTGTCAGTGTCAAATTTCACCGCCGTTCTTCGACATCGATGATCTATCCAGCACATAAAGGCGCAACTTTTGGCAAAGTTTCAAAGCAATCGGCCACGTTTTAACAAAGTTATGAGCAAATTTCTTAAATTTCTGAAAAATAGTCATGGGAACCAGGC
>MU826382.1:635425-747181 GCA_029204205.1 Desmophyllum pertusum | reverse complement strand
TTATTCATTGAAGTCACTAATCGTTTAGGTGACATTTTGGAACGGAGATGCCTTGGACCTCTGTCGCAATGGATTACCAAAGGAGACGCTCTTTGATGTGATTGACACGAGTAACCTTAGTGACCATATTGGATTGTTAAACATTCTAGTATGCTGTGCAAGCAGATTAAAAGAGTGAGTTATTCTTGGCTTTTAAATTAAATATTGTTAACTTGACACAATTTCTTAAATTTGAGCGACAAATTTAAAGATAATTTCCAGTCCGTACTGCGCAAACTCAGGGTTTGTTTTCATTTTTGTTTTGAATTTGTTGATATGTTACACTTCAGTAATAGCGTACATGAAGTTTTTGAGTCCGCCATTAAGGGTCGTTACGTCTAGGAATGCTCGATGAGCTGAAACGTCGGTTTGGGATAACGTCGAGGTTCTTCTATTCGTTATTATTGTTTGGCAAGGATATCTGGCGTTAATAATGAAGAAAAAAGTAAGTTTGTCCCGGAATTTTTATTTTAGCCAGTATTTATACATTCATTCTTTTGAGACTCAAAAACACTGAAGGGGGAGATTGCGCAGTACGGACTGGTAAATGATAGCCTGGTTTTCATAATGAGCGCTGAGCTTATTCGTGCCGGTCGGTTTTCTTGTCGTAGACGCGACAAATTTCTCTCAGAGTGGTATAACCTGAAGTAACTTTCCTATAAGAACGATGAGGTTGGGAAGGCAGAAATCATAACCGTGACGGAGGTTTGGATGCCTGGTCTAATAGCATAGATTTTTACGATTGTATTTATCCGCCATTGAGAAGATAATATCAAACACTTGAGACACGGTTTCATCCGATTTCCAATCACCTAGAATTTTTTCAAAAATACTCCGCTACGCGTCGTATTTTAAACTCTCTGCTCGGTGTTTTGAAATCGGATGAAACATTGCACTCAGATTAATCTTATTCTTCAAGACGAGATTTGGTGCTCGTACGGACTTCCGAAGTTTAACTACTTGTTCAGTAGAACCTCCGCTAACGGACACCTCCATGCAGTAGGCGGACACCTCTTGTAAGCGGACTCTTGGTCATGTTCCCAGCTACATACAAACACTAACAAACACTACATTTTTTTAACCTCACATAAGCGGACACCTCTCTTAAGCGGACCCTTTTTTCTGGTCCCGAGGGTGTCCGCTTACGGAAGGTTCGACTGTATTTATAACATGACCTATAAACTTCTGATTTCGTGCTGTGATATATAGACTTGTTCCTTTCCAGGCCAGGTCAGTCCCAGTTCTTCACGTCCACCATGTTATGGAGAGCGTCTGGTCTGTCGAGTCTTGAAGAGTACTTGGAATCCAGTCTTGGAATTCGGCAGAGTTTGTTTCCCACTGTACTTGGGCTCAAGCTAGCGGAGGACCTGGATATAGGAAAGAGGTTTAAACCTACTACTTTAGTTATTTTCATCAAGTCTCAGTCACTCATTCAATATTGCTTGCATGCTTCCTTACTTCAGCCTTATCTTCATGATTTCTTCATTCCTTCTGAGTTCCTTCCTTGCATGCTTGCTTCAGGGGCAAACAACGAATCTGTTCCTCGCTTTATCTGTTCCCCAACGGAAATCTTGCTGGCTGGCAAAATATTTCGGTATATTTTTTCTCCTGGAAATTTTCACTGAATAATTACTATTTTTCGCTGGCTGATTTCAGTGTTGCTTGCTTTCTCCGTGTTTGCTTTCTTGCTTACTTGCTCGCTCACTTGCTTGCTTGCTTCTTTGCTTTTTTGCTTGCTTGCTTGTTTGTTTGCTTACTTTCTCGCTCGCTCTCTCGCTCGCCGCTTGTTTGCTTGCTTGTTTGTTTGCCTGCTTGCTTGCTTGCTTCTTTGTTCGCTTACTTGCTTGCTAACTGCATGGCTTGCTGGCTGGCTGGCTGATCTGCTCGTTTGCTTGCTTTTTACGCTTTTTACCATTCTGGCCTAAAATTTCATTTTGCCTTTTAGGCAAGATAGGATGATATAAGAAAATGACTCCCCGTGATAAGTTTTTAAAAATCTATTAATAGTTTCGCGCCATGCTGTGAACGTTATTTTATTTCCTTCTGATCAAGGCTCCGACATCTCGTTACTCGAACTGACCAATCAGGTAGCGCTCTTAAAATAGCTCAGCTACAGACTGAAATTAAAAATAGATTTCAAAAAATTATCATTGGAAGAGACCCATGTATGGGGGAATGCTTCTCTTAGATCACCCTATCTTGCCGTAGGAATTTTCGAACTCAACTAACAAATTATTTTAAACAAATTAATTAGACTATGTAAACAATCGTGCTTTCTTTCAGCGACATTTTGACTTTAAAGGAAAGTCGACGAGTAGAGGACAGAATGGTTTGGGTAAAAACTGACCCAGAGAGATCGCCGATCACCTTTAGTAAGTCAGCTTCATTTCTTTAGGATTAACCTGACTCTACACAGAGAAATTATGAATTGTTCCCATTATATAGTGAGTCAATATTTACTAGTCACTCACTCATTCATCCTCTATATGCCAAGTGGCACATATGATAAGGCCTCTTGAGGTTTCAATGATTCTAATTTTTTCAAGTTAGGGTTGTTAGTCCTGCGCCAAACCCCCACCCTGGAGGATCAGGGTGCTGTTTTGTCAGGCCCCTCTCCCGCACACCAATCCGGCATGGTTGAACTTGCCAGGAGCATACCCCCCCCCCCCCACCCCCCCCCCCCCCCCCCCCCCCAATATAGCTCTGAGGGTTGCAAGGGCACTCGATCCTTCCCGCCACAACAAGGCACGGCACCAGGGGTGGATATTTGCTAGTAACTATCACGGATCGATGGCACATCTTGAAAAATTTAGCCGAACTTTTTCAAGTTGTTCGTTCGTAATCCGTCTCCATTTTTCTCAATCTTAACCATTCCTGTCTCTGTATACCTCGTGGGGAAGGACATAGAGGCGGGGACCCGGGCGTAAAGGGCGCAGGAAATCTACGGGAGGTGAGAGAAGAGAGGACGGGAGCGGGATTCCCAAGATGGCGGGAACCGGGAGAAATAGGAAAAAATTTCGCAATATTGCGTAACATTTTGCAACAGAAAAAGCAGAAATAAAAGAGGCGGGAACCATAACAGAAGGGACGGAAAGCGGGAGTACAAGGTACGGGAAATGAGAAGTTCAGACACCCTTGTCTATCCCCCTTCCCCCTATTATTTCAATCGATTTGAAGGTAATTTTGCCGGTACCATCGAAGAAAGTGATCTAATATATATCTTGGCATTATTGAAAATTTAGCTGGGCAGCTTAATTAATCAACACTGAGTTTTTCCCAAGCTCTGTGTCGTGTCATTTGGTACACACTGTCTAAAGCCCTGGCCAAACGGAGGCGCAAGTAGACGCAAGTTGCCCTTTGGCCAGGACTTGCGCGCACTTGCGTTGACAATCGAGATCAAATTTGCGCGCATGTAACGCAAGTTTTTCACCGTTTGGCCACCCAACGCAAGTCAACGCAAGTTTTGTTGTTTACTTCGAATACAGTAAAAACCCGCGTGGCTGTAATTGGCAAATAAACCCCCAATATATAAGAACCACTTCAGCCTGACAAATGAAGCAGGTTCTTATTTGGAAAAATGTGTAAAACACAGAAAACACAGGCTTAGTTCAAAATGTGCTTTGGAGGTCCATGCTCACAATGTACATGACTAATTCGTTCCTGAAGATCAGTGTTTTACTTTATAAAATAGATTTAGGGGATAAACCCATATTAAATTACTTTTATCGCCAGCAGCAAGCAGCATTTACCCTGTCAAAAATAAGAACTACTATTTAAGAACCTAAACAGCCTGATTTCTCACTAGACATCCAATATATAAGAACCATTTCAGCCTGCCTTGGAAAAACAGGGAGTTCTTATATGCCGGATTTTACTGTACTGAATTACAGCGGGCGCAAGAGTATTGAAATGGCGTTTTTGCGACTTGCGTGCACTTGCGAGTAAACTGCGACTCCGTTTGGCCAATCAACGCAAGTCTGTACACAATATTAATTGCAAGTTCATACAGTCGAAGCTCTCTGAGCGGACAGCCTCGTAAGCGGACAGCTCTACTTACGGCCGCCTTGACAAAACTCCGTTTGAACTCTAGCTCATACAAACTCTGTATTTACACATTCCCGTAAGCAGCCAGCTCCAGTTGCGGACACTTTTTCAGCTTCCCGAGCTAGGGTGTCCGCTTACGGGAGCTTCGACTGTATTTCAAAACTTACGTCTACGGCCAGGGCTTAAGACATACCCTGGAACTTGTATTTTAACATATCTAACATCGACTGATATTTATTTCTTCCCAGTCCGTTCTCCAGATGTTCTCGTCGCTCTCAAGTCCATGGCAGCCCGATGCTTCAGATTGCCTTCTCTTGATAAGCGATGTCTGCAGCTAAGTGGTGTGACCCTCTCCTCCCCTGTGACATTTTTCTTAGCATTTTTGCACATGGCGGCGACTTTTAAAGAGTCTGGTAGGTATCGACTTTTGATCGAAAGATAACGGAGTGTTTCTGTTAACCCTTTCACTCCCAAGAGTGCTGGAAAAAAATCCTGAATTTCATTTTGCAAAATTGTCAAAAACAAACAGCACCACGTGCACTTGAAAGTACTGCTCAATAGCTTTCAGTTGAATGGCCACCCACTAGGGTTTCATCCACAGACTTAAAAGTTAGAACCACATTTATTGATTCTAGGTTTGATTCTGGGAGTGAAAGGGTTAAGGGACCGCAGTGTTGACTGATCATCATTAGTGTTATCAGTGTTGACTGATATGCGCCTGTTAAAGTATGATTTTTGTTCTTTGTTGTTGTATGTTCATTTGTTTTTGTTTACTTGTTTTTTTTTCTATATAAGTTAGCTCGAGCGTAAACTGCTTTAATTAATTGCTTGACAATACTTTTAAAACGAACAAAACACGTACTCGTTTTACTTTTTTAATAGCATCAACCAGGAGCCCCCATGGGCTCCTGTATCAACTTGAAAAACTATTTCTTCGTCTGCGTATGTTGCTTGTGTGTTTAAGCTTTCGTCGCTAGTCAGGCTAGTGAAAACCAGCCTTAAAAGAGTTATGTCATACGCACCGTAGCAATACTAGCAAGAGAGGATGATCTAAGAGAAGAATTCCCCCATACACTGGTCTCTTTCAATGATAACTTGACGCTCAGTCCATAGCTGAGCTATTTTAAGAGCGCTACCTGATTGGTCAGTTCGAGTAATGTGACGTTGGAGCCTCGATCAGAAGAAAATAAAAATAGAATGGCGCGAAACTATTCATATATTTCAAAAAATTATTACAGGCACGGGGAATCCTTCTCTTAGATCATCCTCTCTTGGCTGTAGTGAGTTTATCCACGAAGTATATTTTCTTCCACTTTGCTTTCTTTACATGTAGCTGAACAGGTTCTGTGCTATGTTGAAGAGTGTTTACCATCGGTAAGACTGTTTCAAAAACGAGCTTGTACCAAGGCCTGTGGTCTGTCATGGAATGTCCTCAAGTGCTTAGCTGGGCTTTCTCCAGGTAAAGAGCCAATATATACGTTCAAGACTCCCAATTAGTTTCAACGAAACTAAATCAATTGACACTGCCAGAATAGAGCGGTTTTCAATTGAGTGTTGAAAGTCATTCAGAATTGCTTTAGTTTTGCTTTACTACTCGCGCCACCTTAATCTCAACCAATCAGATGCAAAACCAAAACCAATCGCGACTTACACACGCGTTTTTCCGCGCTTGACGCCGGCTACATGTATTTGCTTCGAATTCTCATTGGTCCATTCTGTCGTTTACGTTTGTTGTGATTGGCCATCATGGTAATAGCTTTGGTTTTCAATTGAAAACCGCTCTTAAAGGTTTAACGTACTTACTTTGCTTTACATAGCTATTGTATACGTTTTACGATAGTTTCTGCTCTTTATAGGTGTCGTCCTCAAAGTTGAAGTTCATGTCACGTTTCCTACAAGTGCTCTGTCACGCAACACGCCTGTCGTGCAAGCCGTGCTGTTTGAGGACCCCACTGATGCTAGATTTCTTAAAGTGTGGCCAGTTTCCCAGGTGAAGGAAATTTTTATTTTATTGTGTGGGCTTACTCGAAGTGTAACCCCGCGCAAAGTGACGAGCAAAAAATGGATTTGTTTGTCTGTTTTTTGCTTGTTTGTTTGTTTGTTGGTCTACGTGAATTGGAGGCCTGGCCAACACATGGTCTGCGAGAAGAATGGGTATAACTGCATAAGCTCACACACGTACGCACAATGCTACCCTGGTCCCAGAGGTTTTCTTTCTTC
Organism: Desmophyllum pertusum; assembly: GCA_029204205.1. Lineage (NCBI taxonomy): Eukaryota > Metazoa > Cnidaria > Anthozoa > Scleractinia > Caryophylliidae > Desmophyllum > Desmophyllum pertusum. The sequence continues at coordinate 740,878 of MU826382.1, read as the reverse complement.
TTTCTTCTTCTAAGTTCGATTGAGAAAGAAAAGAAAGAAAACCTCTGGGCCCAGGGTAGCACAATGCGGACCTATTTTTTATGAGACAAGAAACAAACTTAATGAAACCTATTACTAGCATCCCATCCAGGAGTGTAGCGATACTCGTAGTCGCATCATGCTACAGAAACTTGAGTTAAGGTGGCTGTGTCACGCTATTTTCGGCAATTCTGTTACACACAAACTAGTCTTAAAATACATTCAAACCTTTACTGTAAATAATACCTGTACTAAGCGGACACTGGAGCATTCCCCGAGGGTGTCCGCTTAATACAGGTTTGACTGTAGAAAAACATAAACAAAGAAGTCCGGATGGTCAAAATTGGACAAGATTGAAACGGATTGTGAAAAGGTTAACTTGAAAAACAATGACCTGACTTTTTTCAAGTTTAAGTCCATTTGTATGAAACAAGTGATACAAATAGCAATGCTTAGAAATCATCTGTGTTATTTAAGTGAGATTCCATCTTTTAATTAACATTTCATTCGCATGTTTGAGGTTAGAGCTCGTAAAAAAGAATACAGGGAATGATAGCAAAAAGTAGCGTGACACAGCCCCTTTAATAACCGGCCTGGTAAGCCACATAGGCTGACTTTTAATTATGAAGCTGATACTAACAGCTTATGTTCTATCTTTACTAGTTAGAGCAAAGGACATTTCACCGCCCCGTTCATCTGTTTTACAACAATGTCCGTTATGATCCTGATCAGAAAACCGTCAGCTTGTTGGTGCTTGAGACGGACTGGAAAGCTCTTCACGCTGAAACAGTTCTGATCCTAATAAGCTCCTCTGTGAACTACACTTCCAATGCGGTCAAGTTAAAACCTGGCTGTAAATCCTCCACGAACAATTCGTGCTGCTTAGCGAATGAAACCGTCGATGTAACAAGCAAAAATAATCGCGAAATGGACGCACTATTTCGTTCAAAAAGACGCAAATCGCGTATCTCCTGCGTCAGAATGAGTTGCGTCAGCGATTACTCGAGCAGCGGTCTCCAAAAGTACGACAGTTGCTACCAACTTCAAATTCTTTCCAGTCAGGATATTATTATTCATAACACTGGTCACATGCACAAAAGTACAGACTGTTTGGTCGCAGAGGAGAGACAAACGAAGGCTCCTGTGCGTCTCTTCCAAACAGGCATCGATTCGCCATCATATCAGTTAAAGGATGACGTTTCACTGGAGAAAAAGGTCGTTGATGACGTCATTATTCATAACGGTGGTCACGCAATCGAGGACGATGGTCACAGCTGTCGCGTGACAGCAACCGTGGAGCGAGTAGATGATGTGACACAGCTCTTTGGGTTACTTGACGTGACATTGGTGACGCATAAAGATGCAAAGACCGATCAACTTGAGGTAGAGTAGGGGGAGGTACTCTGTAAATGTTTGGGTGGGGTGTGACGCTGAGACTCTGACACCCTTACCCTATACCAGACCATGTTCAGTTCATTTTGTACCCCTATTCTAGACTAGACATCAAAATCAGACTCGTTGTTTTACTCTTTCTGTTACGAAGTTGCTATTAAAGTTGCCGTAATTATTTGTATCTCCACTAGATATGTAAGACTCCTTCAATTCCGAGTGTCAATTCCTATTCTAGATTAAATTTTGCTCACCAGTATAGCTTATACATGGGAGTGCCCCCTCCCCCCGGAGTTGGGAGTTTTGCATCGTTTGTATTTCAATTTTTTATTCTATCTTATTCTATCTTTATCTCGGTTTTTTATTTGCTTCTCTTTTTCTTATCTCACCTATTATATCCAGCTATTGGCTTTGGAAGAACATGCCATGTGCTACAATGCAGACATTCTGATCCTGGGAACAGCAAATACAACTTCCCCCAAGGTGGAGTATAATCCCAAAGAGATGCCGACTATGGTGGAAATCTCATTTCATAGCGAAGGGTAAGAATGAAACTGTATCTAGTCTCTTTCAAGTTTGAAAGGGTGGATGACGCGTATATTACCCTGGGGGGACTCCCTACATGCAACGGACTATACGGGGAGGCTCCGTCCGAAAGGGGTACCTTTGTCAGGCTGGAGGTATATAAAAGAGTAGGGATTTAACGAGTTGAAGTCTAGAAAAGTGTAGGGAAAACTTTCATTTAGGTATTTGATAAAGGGCCTTTCAAAATATCTCGAATAGACGTACCCAACGGCTGATTCATTCAAGTATTTTAAGGGGTTACCAAAGTGAAAAAGATTAAGTTCATTCCAAGGGTATAGAGAAAGGATGCAGTGTTTCTACTATAGGTATGTGAAAGGGGTACCATTTTCTATGGAAGGTACATGTATATGATAGAGTTACCTTTCTGTCAAAAATGGTATATAAAAGGGTTAAGGGTTTGGTCCTCTGGGCGTAGCCTCCCCGTATATAAAACTTTGTTCAGTACATACACCCCAGGTGCATAACCTAATGGTGTAAGGGGTTTACGAAACCACGATGACGACGGCAACGAGAACGTTGCTAAACAAACGGTTTTATGTGTATTACACTGATAGCTCTGCACGTGCATTATACATCTTGGTACATTTCGTAGCCGTCCTCTGCAAAACAACAACTGACGTGAAATGACCAAATTCGTATTGCGTTTTGTGGAAAACGTGAACCACCACGGCGAACTTTTCACTAAATTTCTATTTGGAATTGTACGCGATCTTTATATTTAGCGGAGGATAGCCTTGACACCGATAGACAAACTTAATCTATCTAGATTATCGCGAGATTCTTAAGCTGCAAAATATAAATTATTTTTTTAATCGCCGTTGTCCTCGATCGTCGTCAGTTTGCGTTGTAGTCCAGTCCAGTTCCTGTATTTTACCTATAATTTTATATTTTGTAAACAGCGTGTAGTAAAAAAAAACTGAACTGAAACCGGATCAGGAGAACAAGACCAAGTCTTAGTTTCGCGCCTATACAGTGCCTTCCTCCAACCAAGAGTGTAATAATGGGTACCAGTGAACTGTTAAGGCAATCTGACAAAATGTTGGGGGTAACCTGCGATGGACCAGCATTCAATCGATACTCCTAGTCGCTTCATGCTATGGAAACCGGAGTTAAGCGCTTTAAGGACTTGAAGACAGACTTTTAATTATGAAGTATCTTAGGCCCACTTTATACATCGCATTTCAGTCGCTTCGAATATAATTCAAGTCCCTGAAGACTCGTTGAAATCGTAAAATAGTGTGGACGATAGGCAAATACGTATAAAAAAGTATGCGTTTTCGAACGAAAACGCATTAGTATAAGACTCAGGGGTAAAATAATATTAAGAGTATAATATATTTCGTTTTAGGAAACCAATGAAACTCTATTTTTCTACTCCTGTGGACGAGAAATCCTCTAAAGTTCAGATATTAAAGGACAAAAAAAACCTCAGATGCCATTTTCCTAAGAGTGAATTGGGTATTTTTGGAGAAGCATGCATCAAAAAGCTCCCCATCCTGGACATCTCATCTCTTCCAAGATGGACGGCGAAGGAAGATTTAAAGTAAGGCTTCATCTACTGTAATCATACTTTCCTCTTTTTGTTCTGAGTGTGAAAGAGAAGTTTTCACAGCTGTCATTGTGGTCTTCCAAAACTTTAGGAAATGCATGCTTGCATAAAAACAGAACTACAGTCGAATTAAGCGGCCACCCTCGGGGAAATGGCAAGTTGCCGTTTAATTAATAGGGGTTGGCCGCTTGAGCAGGTCGCCCCTTCTTTCTCCTGCCCTTGGTTAACGGGTTGGTAAACTGGTTGGTTAACTAATAGGGGTTCGTTATAAATTAGCATTAAGGCGTGGTAGAAAAGCAAAAGATTAGTGACAAAGGAATCACATCAATACGATAATAAACGTGTGTTTGACTGTTTTTATCAGTCTTCACCTTCTATTTCGTACTCTTATATGACATCAGCTTTTTTCAAAACAAGGGTAATCTACGTGTATTAAATTCTAGGTGCCGCTTATTAGGGGATACAATAGGAGAACCCTCATCGGGACGGCCAAAAGGTGGTCTCGCCCGCTTAATAGGGTGTGGCCGCGTAATAGGGGTTCGACTGTAGTCGTTTCTCAAAGGTGAGAAATTTCGTTTGCGAACTCTGCATGATCAACGGTTGTGTTTTTCGCTGCCGTTAATCTTCTTGGAAACAGAAGTCAGTCACTTCAATTGGTTCAAAAGGTCACGTCCGTGGGTTGTAATTGGTAGATTTCGTTCCATTACTTTTGTTTCTTTTTTTCATGGTCCGTTGGTTGTCGTCGTAACAATGATTGATGGCAGTGAAAATTGCAATCGTTAGTTGAGTTTTGAACTTCAGAGTTCGCGTGTTATTGAAAGGGTCAGTAAATAAATCGGTTAGTTATAAGAACTTGTTGTCAAATCAAGACAATATAGTTGACAGTCAGTCCACAGTATTCTTGATACAAGTCTGGTTGGCAATGTATTAACTTTCTGCTGTAGTTTTTTTGATGCTTTTCAATCAAATCGATGAGGATCAAACAGCGCCACAACACAGGACAGCCTTTGAAGAGTTACAAAATGCTTTACAGTGCATTATTACATCATTTGTTGAACATCCCCAGGTAAGACATTGTGTGCACGTTTTTTTTTTCTCGGCGACCCTTTCAAAAATACATACTGGATCAAAGCTTGGCAGTATCCTAAGCTCCTAATTAAATATACAAATAGTTTTTAAAAGGCATACGTACTTTAATCTCAAAAATTTTCGGACGAATAAACTTTCGGACGAAAAAATGTCAGAAAATGTTTCCGTCCGAAAAAACACTCAGTCCGAAAATTTTCGATTATGTATTATTTAGACAAATGTGGAAATTACTGCAATTTTAGGCATTTTATAACAAGGAAGGCTTATGAAAACGCTCGACAGTGTGACTCCATTCGCTAGGATAACAAATTTAAGACATAACAGTTTTGAAATCTGTTAGAGCAACATCAAAGATAAAATGTACAGCCGCGTTAGGCGTTAGTATTCATGCAATCTTCACTTTGTTTTGTTCTGTTTTTGTTCAAAGTAGTTTGTTGCATTCAAACTGAACTGTCTAAACGGAACTGTTTTCAATAAATTTAATATTATTTACACGTTGTATCGTCTCAGTGTATTACGTCCGAAATTTCAAGAAAAAACGTCCGAAATGTGCCAACAAATCGTCCGAAAGTTTTTATCCGAAGTTTATCGTCCGAAACTTTATAACTCCTAAAATTTTCGTATTTAAAGTAATGGCCTACACTAAGCCATTCATAAGATTTCAAGACAAATTTTTGTTTAATCCTTCAACAGAAAAACACGTGCTTCACCATTCACGAACCATGCGACACAGAGGAAAACACACCCAACTTCACCATAGTCGTACATGAAGTATACTGTCATAAACAGGTGCCGCTGGCCAAGATTGTGTTCTGTGACCATAGTGTAACAGCCTTTCCTTCAAAAGGCAACAGAAACTCAGCCAGTTCTACCAAATACAGAGAGGTCCTGAAACAAATGATGGCAGACAGAAACGAGAGCCCGATGGCACATCTGACAAAAGAGGTAAGGAAGGAGCTGTTATACTAAGGCAATCTTGTTTCGTCAATTGTCCGCTAGTGCAGTCGAACTCCAGTTTACAAGCGGACACCCCTCGTCTAGGTTTTACAACCTTAGGACAGTATTTATCACGGGTAAACGGATCAACAGAGGTGCTTTATACTGAATAGTTTGATGTATCAGTATTGGGGCATAGTATAAAATATCAACTGGACCCTGGAAAAGGACTCAAAATTTAAAAAAAATTAGCTTGCATAGCAGGCGCTGAGTGGAGAAGAGCGCGAGTTTTTGGGGCGCGCGCGAGAGGACACGCGCGAGAGGACACGCGCGAAGAAGGCCAAAAAACTCTCTCAGAAATCATTGTTTAATAACGTGCGTGCCCAATAATTTTCAAAACCAAGTGTTATCGCTGCTGTCATTGCTTGGTCTTGGAGGTTGGCCTATTCATCAAGGCTTCCTTTTTTAATGTCAAAAGGCAAAATGTGTGACTATGAAGGCAAGATCACTCACCTTGGTTTCACGAGGTGCCCACTCAACAACAACAACAACAATAAGCTTTATTTGCATGACCATAAATCATTACAGTATTGCAAAAGCGTAAAATAATATAGATAGAAAACGAACTGAAATTAAAATAGAAATAGAAAAAAAAAAAAAAAACAATGGAAAAGAGAATTACACGTAAATCTTAACTATCAAACTAGGCTGATATCAATTTGTTTCGCAGATCAATACAGGAGGAAATGAACTTTACCAACTGTATGTTAATAAAATAATCAGAGGAGTTCAATAACTCTATAATTAATTCTGTGAGTGGTAACTGATTGAAATTTGAGAATTTGTTATCTATTTTATTATAAAAGCCATCTCTAATTGATGAATAGTTGGGACAATGAAACAAAAAATGAATTTCATCTTCGATATTATTGAGATCACAAAGAGTGCAAAGTCTATCACACCTTGAGATGTTTTCATATCTACCGGTTTCAATCTTAAGTTGGTGGTTGCTTATTCTTAGTTTCACTAAAGCTTTTCGATCAGGGTTTTTTCTAGTCAAGTCTAAATAGATTGAGGGTGTATAATTGCTTTTGAAAATGCTGTAAAATTTTAGTTTTTGGGAATTTTAAACGGTATGTTTCCAATGGGCGATATATTTCTCTTTCATGAGATCTATATGACGCTTGATCTTAGCGTCATCTAATGTATCATGATTAAAGTTAGTAACATTATAATATTCTAACATCTTCATAAGATTAGAGTAAAAACCATTTTTACCGTTACAATGAAGATCAATTGACATTAGCAATGACTGTTTAACAATAGTGTTTTGATCCTTACTTTGAAGATAATTTACGTAATTAAGAATTTTTTTATTTATATCAGTAATCAGAGGAAATCGGCCAAGTTCAGCCCGGCATGCAATATTAGATGCCTTGTTGTTAACCTCGAGGTAACGTTTGCAAAATTGTAAGTGAGTTTTTTCAATTGGTGAACTATCCCAAGACTTGAAATTTGATTTTGTATAAACACCCCAAATTTCGCTATTATAGGTTAGAATTGGGGAAATCATCGTGTCAAATATTTTGCAAGCAAGAGATGGTTTTAGACTGCTTAAATCTGTGTGTCGCCTTAGACTAAAAAGAGCATGAAGAGCTTTCTCCTTTAAGTGATCTAATGACATTGTGAAGTTTCCGGATGAAGAGATGCAGGTCCCTAAGTAGGTATAATTTTGAACAATATCAATGCTTTCAGCACTGGCCATTTTTGTCCCTAACATTTGTTGCAATAGCTTTAGAAAGGTATAATTTTCCCAATTGACTTCATGAATAAAAATATATTAATTTTCTTTAAATAAAGTGTGGTCACCAACATTTATAAATTTGCGCAACTGGACCTTGACATAAGTTTCTGCTTCCGCTTACGGGAGTTTATAAATACAGTGTTTTAGGAAAGAAATCGCTTACTGGAGGTGTCCATCAGTGTAGGTTCGACTGTACTGTCTCTTTCACTCTCAGAGTTGTGTCAATAAATGTGGTTGTACCTTTTCAGTCTATCTGTGGATGAAACCTTAGTGTGTGACCATTCAAATGAAAGCTATTGAGTAGTACTTGCAAGTGGTGCTGTTTGTTTTTGACAATTTTGGGAAATGAAATTCAATATTTTTCCCTCAATTTTGAACTTAGCACTCGTGCGAGTGAAAGGGTTAACTAACAGCTCGTGGAATCAATCTATGAAAGCACAGAAACCAGGGCCTAACACGATAATGTTTTTTTCTTTGTGCAGGCCCAGGTTCTTTTAAAAAGACTCCTGTATTCGAACGCGAAACGGGTGAAGCAAACTGAAACACTAAACCCAGTGTGGATCGACTCAATACTGCAGCTGAGATTCCAAAGAGAAAACACGCAATATGAAGTCCAAGATTAATTGAAAGAAAGAAAAGTAACTTGCACGTGATTGCTTATACTTCCATCGTGACCTGGTGCTCCCTGATGTCATGTTTGCAGTGTCATTATTCAGTTGCCATGGCAATGTCAAAAACTACGGACAAATAGTTGTCATATCAAAATGTCCGGGAGGGATGAATAAACAGCTACTGCATCATCCTCGCAGAGTGTGCATGGATCTTTGAGCTTAATAACCCCGTTCACGCACAAAAAAAACTGTTTAGCTTAAAGGAGCTACGTCACGGATGGCGCACCTTGAAAACATTGGCAAGTTCGCCGTTCGCAATCCGTCTTTATCTTCTCCATCCTCAACCATCCTTGTTCCTGTTTGGTTTATTATTACCTCTTTGGTGTTTTTCTACCTTTGTAAACTAGGCTTTCTTCAATTTGAAGGTGATTTTACACTTCGCAAAAATGACTTAAATTATCGTGACCAAGAGAGGATGATCTAAGAGAACACATCCCCATGCCCCATGATAGTTTTTTTCAATCTATTTTAAGCTTCGCGCCACGCTGTGAAAGTTATTTTAGTTCTCGTCCCCATGGTCGCGCGGCCAATGATCAGAGGATCAGAGGTCATTGCGAAGGTTTTTCTCGCCGTCGTGTTGACATCTATGTACTGAAATCGTAAATCCAAAGACGACAAATCTTAAATTTCATTACGTCATTACAACTGACCAATCAGGTGTCTTCCTTAAAATAGCCACGCAGTATGACCTCGCGCTAAAATAGATTGAAAAAAATTATCATTGGAAGAGGCCCATGTATGGGGGATGTGTTCTCTTAGATCATCCTCTCTTGTCGTGACATAGCTCTTTAACATTGTTTGAAATTGTACATAACCTTTGCTAACTAAGTTTTATTGACTCTTTTGATAACTATGAGCATTTTCAATAGCCTTTTTAGGGATGTAATATTTTAGCGATCAAACAAATAATAATATAGAAAAATATAAATAAAGTACAATATAAACGACCGCAATAGACTAAACAGAAGTTTTTATACTGTTGCATAATTTATCAGTGCAATGTCATTTTAACTTTAGCTTTTCGTTCGAGTATGACAGCCAAAAAATAAGTTTTATAAAGTTAACTAATAATCTATATTTACCATAGACTATACTTTATTAGTATTAATATTTTATAATAAAACATTTGTTGAAATTTTATTAAAGGAGTGTTTTGTAATTTTCTCTTGTTACAAACGAAAACGCATTAGTGAGGACGGGACCTCAGTTTTATTTGTAACATTCAGACAACTGATTAAGGTGCGGATTCTCTCGATATTTTGAAACATTTAGGCCCAGTTCAGACGCCGTACTTCACATGAGCCGAATCGAATTCGAATTTAGGCCGACCCAAATTAATTTAGACCGACTGAATTGATTCAGACGCCGAGCTTAATTCAGCCGAACTTAAATTAATAGGAAAAAATTGCTGTTATACTGAAAAATACATTATAATAATTCATGCATTTGTTTCGGCTCATGTGAAGTTCGGCGTCTGAATCAAAGCCGGTCCACAGCCGTTATTCCCGGCTGAGCCAGGCGGGAAGAACGGCTGAGCCGATCCGAATTCATTCAGCCGTTCTGAATTGATTCAGACGCCGTACCTCACATGAACTTAATTCATCGAATTCGATTCGGCTCATGTGAAGTACGGCGTCTGAACTGGGCCTTAGCCTCGTATATGTTAAGCTCCTCGTTTGTAATCGTCTTCTTTTTTTGTTCCTAATCCGTCTCAATCTTCTCCAGTTTTAACCACCTTGTCCATTTTCTTTTTACCTCTTTCATTTGGTGTTTTTCTAACCTAGTAAAATATTAATACATTTGAGGTTTCCTTCAATTTAAATTAAGTTTGTAAATAAAATCGATTTAAAAGAGTATTTGCAAAACACGCTATTCTATAAGTTAGAACACAGGTAATGGTCGGCTTTTCAGTGAACATGGCCTTAAAAGGAAATTCATTTAAATTGCAGATCAATTTACATTAATATTCAATTATTCATCTTTTGTGGCACCTCTGCACGAGGAAAGAGCAAGGAACGAACGCTAAACCTGAACGTCGTTCTTTAGTATTCTACCGCAAGAAATCTGCAAATTCAATGCTGTTAGCATCGAAAATCGTCGATATCTTCATGGTAGACGTTCTTTGATACGAAGATTGAACAAGAGAGCGTAGAGCTATTGCCTTGACAAGAACCTTGTCTTGAAACGATGGCCGAACACACGTGTACATTCAACGTGGAAGAAGTTAACGATTTGTTTCATTACGAGTCTTCTTGAGAAGGTAAGCAAGCTAAACTGCTTGTTTCGTTATTGTAGTTGCCTTGGGAAAGTACACTGTTTAAAATTTCTACACGGGAATGGTATACGTATTTCACATGTCCACATATATTTTCAGTAAACCTAATTAATGGATGTGCTCGACAAACTTGCATAAAATTAATTTTGGACAGTCCTGATCCCTTTCGGAGAAATGAAGTATGAAACAAAATACTTGGAAGTAATAGAATTAACCTTTTGATATAAACGAAAAGAACTGTTTACAAGATTCTTTAGATAATATTTTTGAGTGGGGGATCCGGAGTTGTGAAGTTATTATACTTTTAGATGCCTTTACTTTTTTTATGGTGCGTTACTTTACTCTCCACTTTCTGACAAACTTTCAAAGAGACATTATTAGGATCACCGATCAAGGAATTAAAATTGCAATCCGTATGATTCAGTACTAGCTGTGTGTAATATACAGCTATTCTGTTAAGCTTATAAGTAACCGTCACGACTTTTTTCGTAACTAGGCAACAGGCTGATCTGGCACAGTGTCGTATCACTGGAGAAAGTTCTCGTGATTGACATGGACAGACAGACAGGAGGATAATGTTGTTCCACAAACCACAGGTTAGTGTTTGCATTGTGTTATGAATATTTCCACTATCATTCCAAGTGTTCTATGGCAACAACGTTTTGACAAGTATGCATATTTATCCAGTTTATTCTGTCATGTTTCTATTTCAAATTTTTAGTCCAGCTGAGCATCCTTCTATTAATTTTAATTAATTTCGAGTCAATTCATCACGGAGAAAAAATGAAATTCAAGATATGATGGATCCAACATGGCGGATTTTTAGTAATTATGGTTGCACGTGAAGTGGTTCTATCCTCCACTTTCTTACGAACTGTGCAGGAGACATTATGGCGGGATCACTGAGAAAAATTGCAATCTATGATTTACTAGCAGAATGTAATATACATTTATTCTGTCAGCCTTGTGTAACCATGCATCACGACTTTTTTCGTAACTAGGCAAGAGACCTGATCTGGGCACGGTGTCGTACCACTGGAGTAAGTTCTCGTGATTGACATGGACAGACAGACAGGAGGATAATGGTGTTCCACAAACCACAGGTTAGTGTTTGTGCGTTAGGAATATTCCCGCTATCTTTCCAAGTGTTCTATTAAAGTTTCACCCTTTTTGTGTGTGAGAGAGAGAGAGATGGGGGAAGGGGGGGGGGGGGGGGGGGGGGGGGGGGGGGGGGAGGACAAGGGGAGTTTTTCCTAATCGGAAATTCAGCTAGCACACGTAAAAAAAAGAACTCTTTACAAGACTCTTTAGAGAATATTTTTGAGTGGGGAGTTGTGAAGTTATTTTACTTTTAGTTGCCTTCAGTTATTTTATGGATGCGTTACTTTATCCTCCACTTTCTGACGAACTGTCAATGAGACGTTATCGGGATCACTGAAGAAAATTGCAATCTATTATTTACCAGCTGTCTGTTGTAATATACAGTTATAGTGGTAGCCTTATGTGTAACCGTCACGACTGTTTTTGTAACTCAGTAGGCAAGCCGGGCTGATCTGGCGAGGTGTCGGCGTATCACTGGAGAAAGTTCGCGTGATTGACATGGACAGACAGGAGGATAATGGTATTCTACAAACCACAGGTTACTGTTTGCATTGTGTTATGAATATCCCCACTATCTTTCCAACTGTTCTATTAAAGTATCCCCCGTTTTTTTGAGGGGGGAGGGGGGATTCCCAATCGTAAATCACCTAGCACACGTAAAATAGATGTTAGAGACTGCTTAATGTTTTCTTGTGAATGGAATGGGGTGGTTTAATGGGGTATTAAAGGAAATACCCATTATTGGAACACGTTGGCATTAAACTGGTAGGAAAATAGTATAAACATAATTTTAGTACGAAATAAAATTGTTTTCTCAGTTGTGGCAACCATGTGATGCCGGGGGGTGGGTAGTCAGGTATAATAGTGACGGGGAGGCTCGAAGACCTTTCTGGGGTTTGAAATTTGCGATCTGAGGACTTTTTTGGGTTAGAAATTTTGTGGTGACTTTTTTGGGGTGTAATATTTTGGTAAGTTAATTTTTAATTATTATTTTGGTAAGTTAATTTACAAACGTAAACTATATGCAAATAAAGAGGACTTTTTTAGGTTACGTTCTGGGCCGTTGGACTTTTTGGGGTCTGGTTTTAGCCTAATAGCACTTTGTTGGGGTCTAACAATTTGGCCTCATTCGAGCCCCCCCGTCACTATTATACCTGAGTACCCCCCCTGGGATGTGATGTCACATCATCCAAAATGTCGACGCACATGAAATGTAAGGCTCAAAATGACTGATTTTCAGTACACTTCAGTGAATGTTTTTCCAATTTATTTCAATACATTTTTAGTTTAGACAATATTTACAACCATTCTAAGACAAATTTTTCCAACAGTGGAGCCGGTTTCCTATAAATCGTTGAGGTTCTAGTGGGGTGGTTTATTGAAGAGGGGGCTTAAAAGAGAGAAGGTGGGGTGGGGGAGGGGGTTAAAAAGGCTTTTACGACATGAAAAATGTTCCTTGGTTATTAATCCATTTCCTTGGTGATATTGAACAGATAGAAAAAAAATTGTCTTTTTAACCTTACTCCCCAAGTTGCCTGAAATTTATCAGGGAATATTTTTGTGTGACATGTTTTTGTACGTCTGAAACTCGGTGTTTCCATGGCAACAACGTTTTGACAAGTATGCTCTGTTTATATTTCATATTTCTTGCAGTAGAACTACGTTTTTATTCCAGCTTAGCATTCTTCTATTAATTTTTATTAATTTCGAGTCGCAAATTTCTAAGACGATTTTCTGACATCACGGAGATATAATGAAATTCAAAATGACGGATCAAACATGGCGGATTCTTGGAATTATGGTTGCTATGGAAACAAAAATGTACACGTGAAGTGGCACTTCCCCTCCCAGAAGACTAAAACATCTCGGTCTATATTGCATGTCTTGACTTATTCTGGCAAATTTAGAATGTGTTCATGGAATATAAACAGCCCCTAACAATTTTATGATTTTGTTTTTATATTTTTATATCATTACTATATTGTATCTATATCACCACGGACAGGCATTTTTTCTCGGTATGTATTCACAAAGTATTTATCTCTCTCCAGAAAAATATCAAGAATGGAATGAGGAAAGCTGGAAATCGACAAAACCTATTAAGGAGAGAAGGACAACTCCAGAATGATTTCAGGATGACGTCAGTTTGCAAATGAGGTAGGTTGATTCTCAGTTAAACACATTAAGCTAGCTGTATGGTCGCGCCCAGGTTGTTCGGAAGCCGATTCACGCTCATCCAGGTTTCAGTGAAAGCTGACCAGGTTCATCGCTCTTGTTTAAAAGTGTTTTTCACTGCTAAGTAATAGATTAACCAAAGTGAAGTAAAAAATGGCGAGGCCAAAAGTAAATTCCGTGAAGATTATTTGTTAGTAACTAAAAACAGAATTCGAATGACCGGGATAGCATATAAATTTTCAGAAACAAAACGACATTTTTAAGTTTTGAAGACATATTGTTACTGATCGCCAGTTACAACAAATTCGATAATAATGATCACTGATAACAACAATGCAAATATAGGAATATATGATTAATTGGAAGAAAATAAAAGGAGAAAGACGGATAACAGCAGACAAATATAAATTTTGAGACTTTTGTTTTGAATACATGTATCGATGGATCGACCATCATCGTCAGTTACAACAAATTTGAGAAATATTTGAATAATTACTGATGGTAACAATGCAAAGATAGGAATACATAACATTTTATTGGAAATACCAGAAAATAAAAGGAGAAAGAAAAAAGGCGCAAACATTGCTAAAGAGAAAGTGTTAAATTGACATGGAGTAGTTGTTGATTTAACCCTATTCTGCCGGGGGGGGGGGGGGGGGGGGCAGAAAGTCCCCGCGCTGACTTCAAATTTATCGCCTAAAAATTATCTGGGAACATTTTGGTGTGCCAATTTTTGATCACGTGACTTGATGTTTCCATGGCAACCAAGTTTTGACAGGCCGTTTTAGCCAAATTTGGTATTTTCAGTTTAAATGTCCGTTTTCATGAGATTTTCGCTTTTTACGAAGAGTTTATTCCAAAATCTTTGCAATTTTGGCATCCTTATATTGTTTTCGATTTTTTCAAATCAACTTTGGTGATTTTCTGACATTTCTGGACAATTGAAAAATCCAAGATGGCGGATCCAAGATGGCGGACAGGTTTAAAGTATGACGTTATTTCGGCGTGATATGATATCATAATTGATTCGTAATTGCCACTAAAATAAACATGTTTGAATATGCTTTATTCACCACACAAGTTTCATTTGTATAGCACAAATACTTTCTGAGATACAGATCGTTTTACCCAAATTTGTTGATTTTTTAGCTTAATTTCATAAATGTTTTGCTTTTTACGATGAAATCCTTCCAAAATCTTTGCCGTTTTAGCATCTTTATATTTTTCTTGATTTTTTCAAAGCAAATTTGGAGATTTTCTGACATTTCTGAACAATTTAGAAATCCAAGATTGCAAATCCAAGAAATCCAAAAAAAAAAAAAAAATCCCACTGGCGGATTTTTTTTAACGTATGACGTCATTATGGCGTGTATGACGTCATAATTGACACGTGACTGCCACTAAAATAAAGATTTTCGGATGCTTTACACACCATGTAAGTTTCATTTTCATAGCGTCAATACTTTTCGAGATACATAGGGGGGGGGGGGGGCACTATCTGCCCCCCCCCCCCACCCCAAGGCAGAATAGGGTTAAGGGCCTCCACAGACTAGAGAGATAGTTGTCGACAACTATTTAGTTGTCGATCATAAAAAGTTGTCGATAACAAAAAAGCCAGTGTGTGAAGCTAGTTGTCGATAACTAAGGCCCTTAGTTATCGATAACTAGCTTCACACACTGGCTTTTTTGTTATCGACAACTTTTTATGATCGACAACTAAATAGTTATCGATAACAATTGGCCTAGTCTGTGGAGGCCCTAAGATTAGGTTTTTCCCAGTTTATATACAGCTGTTTTGAGAAAGGTTGTCGGAAAAAGGCGCACGCGACACGCGACAATCCCGAAAGGTAATCTGGGAAATGATCAGCAAGGTACGTTCCTGACACTGTAGCTGTCGAACCTACTTTTGTTGCTTTCTTTTAGCACTCGCAAACATACGTCCATGGCGTCTCGTGCCATTTTCTCAGATTTTCCTGAAATGCTGAAGTCAAGGAACCGTGAACTTAAAACTACCCACAATACCTTTAGGGATTGTCGCGTGCGCTTTTTACGACAACCTTTCTCGAAACAGCTGTACATGCCGGCTTTCTTTAGTTTGACTAGAAATTTCGTGGCAGCGGAATCCAAGGTTTCGAAACAATCTATCTGTAGGACAAGAGTTTCAACAGGACTCTGAATTCTGAAGATGTTTAAAAACACGACAAGACGTATCCAAGATAGATGCAATATTCTCATAACTTTACGTGTGACGCTGACCGCAAAACGATCGAAATTCAAACTCGTTCACGATCAGATCAACATTCGCCGTAGGTTTACCAGTTATATTTTCACAGTGGATTTAAATTTGTAAAGGAATGCAATAATTTTGATAAGCAAAATAAGATGGATTTTGACACAATACTATCACAAGTAGCGTGCGTGTTTTCGTGACGCAATCCTCGAGAAATTCAAATTGAAGTACCGACAACTTTATCAATTATCTTTTCTAAAAGTTTTAATTTACATCTTACAGAAGACAAAAACGGGCCGGAAATCTTTAAATTTGTAAGATTTCATGTTCACAGAGGATTTAAAATTTGTAAAGGAACACAATAATTATGCAAAGCTCCAGCCTCCACGTGCAAAACTAAAATGCAAATTCTATAGCGTCTTTGATAGTGCGACTTCGTGTTGAAAACAGAAGAGATAACGGCATTATTAGTTCCATATTTTTGGTTTTGATGTATTTAGTTAATCATGGTGGCTATATAATTGCTGGTTGCTCGATTTTAGTTGTTTTATTTGTTATTCACGCTCTAGATTCGCCTCTTATGTCTGACTTTAGCAGTTGAATTAAATACAGTGTTTATGCATCGTACTAGCTGCCGCTAGTTCTTCGACAATATTTTTCACTCTTCTGGCTTAATTTCACGGCGTTTATGCGCCTAAAAAACAAAAGACGAGTTACGTAATGTTAAAAGTAGTGACTTTCAGTGTGATTGCATTTATTGATTTATATCTTTTTATTATTTTCTTGCAGTTTGCTGGAGGCTTTTGATGCTCACAAGCTTCTTGTCAGAATCAACAAAGTGAAGACAACAGCCACTCAAGTGAAAGACAAGTTTAATCAGGGACAAGACAAGTAAAAGAGCAGTCTAATCAGAGGTAGAAAACAAAACTTAACGAATTTCTTCAAGATTTCTAAGAAAGGATCGTCGCTGAAGTTTATTTTTGAAGACCACTCCATGCTGAGTTCAGACCAATTTCGCTAATCAAGCACAGTATTTAGAGCCATTTCTAGTTGTTTGTGAAACATAATTCATTGCTAGAATTAAGCCAACTTTTTTAGCCACTGTTATGTCAAATTTTTTCGTTATATTTTTTTCCTTGTTAACATCGGTTTAAACCGTTTCAATTTTCCCGCCAAAAGACTTAGAAAAATACGGGCGCCCAAAATACGCATGCGCCAACTTTTTTTATCTGTTGAATTTTTAATTTTTTGGTATATTTTTATTAAATTCTAATGTAGTCAATAAAGTTTATTTCCAGTGTGTGTCTCATATTTTATTTCTATTGTTGTAATTAATAAAGTCAATAAAATACACAAAGTAATCAATAGTTTTCTTTGTAATCTTTATCATCTGTAATAAAATATTTCAATAAATAATACAAACAACATTCAAGTGTCTCAATTAATTTTTTATTGTCTTTAATTAGTTAGATTTAATTAATAAAAAAGTTGGCGCATGCGTATTTTGGGCGCCCTTTTTTATACTAAGTCTTTTGGCGGGAAAATTTAATTTTTTTGCACAGCGTTTCCCTGGCAACTTTCTTGACAAAAAATTCAAAATGACTTCCCTTAAAATTTTCCGCCGCAAAAATATCAACAACACCTCGTGCAAGAAATTTAAAAAATTACGTCCAATTCTGTCTTGACTTTTAAAACTCCGAGAAGTATCAATATTTTCAACAGCGTATTTTTCAAGTCCGATTCTTCCTCCCGCGAAACAATTTAGAATTTAAAACTTCTTGCACGAGATGTTGTATTACTTTAAAAGACCTTATTCAGCCGTCAATGTTTTTGTAACACAGGACAAATTGTTCAAGAAAGCGTTGGAAAATATTTCCGATATTGAACTTACACTAGACTTAAAAGATTGTTGGAGCATTCGACTGCTTTTTTAGCCCACAGGAGCTCAGAGAAGTAACAATTGCTTGGCTCCATGTTCTTTAATAATTCTTGTGCTAACATTTTTCGCAAATAATTCGCAAATCAGATCAACTTATTTCAATTGTATTTCTCATATTTTTGTACATGTCCTGTGTTACATCAAGTGCCGGCAAATAAAGGTCTTTTTCCATTTAACAAGTAAATAAATATTTTAAAACCCAATGCCTGGTCCAAGGAACAGAATCTTCAGCGTTGTTTACGAGTTTAGTCCCCACCTTCAACACGAATTATTGCACAACATGCACGCGCGAAAATGTATGAATAAAATAAAAGTTATACAGACCACAATTTAAATGACATGAAATTATCAGAATGAAACGCTTCACTCGTTTTAAAATCTCTAAAATTCACGGATATTTTCCTCTATTTAATTGTTGTAAACTTTGCACCAACTGTAATAATAATAATTCAACACGAAGGCACACTATAAAAGAGACGCCTCCAACCTTCAGACATCATCTAATTTGCATTTTAGTTTTGCACGTGGAGGCGAAATCTTTGCACAATTATCGTGTTTCTTTACACATTTCAAATCCACTGTGAGTATAAAAAATATTATAAAAACTATTATAAAATGTCTCCAATTTTCTTCTTCGGCTCTCAGTAAAATATAAATTAATATTGCAACGTTTTACAAAATATAATTGGCAAACCTCTGTTCTTCTTCAAAAGAAATACAGTGAATTTTGAACGAGTTTGAATTTCGATCGGTTTGCGCACGCTCCAGTTATGAAATCTTGTCTCGAAATTATTTCTTTTTTGTTATCTGCATGTATTTTTACTAAACTAAATTATTCCATAAATTCATGAGAAAAAGATTAGAACTTATAATATAGTAGAAAATATACTTCAATTTGAGATATTTGCCACCCTTTTTCAAAACAATCAAGTCAGGATAGAGAGTAACAATTTCAAACTAATCACAACAATTTTAAATCCACTGTGAACATAAACTTGTACAATTTCTCAAAATTCTGGTTCGTTTGTTCTCAGATGAATTAAAACTTTTAGAAAAGATCATTAGTAAAATCATGTACTTCAAAAATATGAACTTTCAGTGAATTTAAATTTCGCGGGGCTTGCGTCAGCGCAAACATCGTGTCAAACTTCCATGTCATTTTGCTAGTAACATATATTTCTTGAAAACAGAAATAGCTCAAAACAATTTTGAAAACGCTTCATTACATTGTTGGGCTCAGATTAATTTGCAAAGACAACCGACAATTTTATTTTTTGACTATTTTTAAACATGAATGCCTTCGACACCATTTAATTTGCATTTTAGTTTTGCACGTGGAGGCCAGAGCTTTGCAAAATTCTTGTATAACTTTACAAATTTCGGATCAATTCTAAACATAAAACCTTACAGTCCTTATAATTTTTCAAATTTCCTCGTTTGTCCTCAGTAAATAAGATGCGAATTTGAATTTTTAGAACCGATATTTCAAAACTTTGAGTGATTTCGAATTTTGCGGTGTTGCGTCAACGTAAACACGTACGCTAGTAATGATAATATTGTGTCAAAATTCCATTTTATTTGTCAGTCAAATATATTTCTTGCAAACACAAATAGTTTTAAAAAATATTGCAAAAGTTTCATTATCAAAAGGATTTGCAGAAGACTGTCAATTTACAAAATATAATTTAAATAGAGCTGTATTTTCAGATAATTAATTTATATTTCTCTATACTATATAGCTTGTCAAAACCACCAGAATTTTTTATTGTTGATATATCTGGTGCAAATAAAACATGAACAAGCAAAAATATAATTGAACAAATATAAATTCAAAATCGCCAAGGCTAAGCAAGACAATTTTTGAGTTGAAAACGTTTGCTCTATATCATAAAGTTAGCAAGAAAACGATTCAATTGTGGTCTTGAATCCGCCAAAATCGAAAAAAGAGGCAAAAACTGTAAAAACGTTCGAAAATCTCTGCACAAAAACCGAAAATCTCATTCACTGAAAATTAAGCTGAAAAAACCCACCAAATTTGGGTAAAACATATTGTCAAAATATACAGTTGTGCTTTTGTGGTCTGTATAACTGTAAATCCCAACTTTATCGCGGCTATTTCTGTCCATTGAACCAGGCACCAGGGTTTTTATATACTATTCTTGGTTTGCATCTGACGTCATCAAAATTCTAAAATCTAAACTGTTAATTCTACAAGGCTATTCGTTTCACATATTCTAGACATACAAAACATTAATCTCTATGCAAAGTTTGGTATTGATTCAATGCTTCGTTTCGGAAATAAAGCATTTTGAAATTTGCGATGTCCCGGATTAACGAGTTTTTGAACTTTCACAAAAACGGGTATTTTTATGTCATTTTTAAATTTTTATACGTGATAATAATTTAGAAGTGATATCTAAAGAGTTTTGAAGTGAAAGCTAATGATATTGATGGTAGAATCTACTCTACTTCTTGTACATTTTTATGGCCGCCATGTTGGTGTCCCAAGAAGGGCACCAACATGGCGGCTGCATACTAAATACTGTAATTTTCTGAAAATTATTTTCGTAATAACTCGGTTATGAAAAACGCTACATAGCTATAATTTGGACAGAACGTTTCTTTCTGCCTGCTCTATAACCTGTTAATTTTCTGATATTGTAAATGCAAGCGAACAGTTTTGGTAAAATTGATGCAAACCACCAATAGCTAAGCTCCCAAAACGACAAGGGAAGACAGGCATATATACGTTTTCCGTAGATCTTGAATCATCCGAATAAAAAAAAAAACGAGAAAAAACCTGCCGTCGGTGTTTTTTTTTTCTTTATTAAAAGTATGATATCCAATTATTTCAACAGGAAGGAAGCTGTTCTCTGCATAATAAAAGCCAGTGTTCTCTTGTCGTCTGTAAATATAGCGAAAGCGACGCAAGGTACTGATCATTGTGCATACATGAAGTAAAGACCATGAGCGATCAACGCGACAGAATCGAAAACTCGCCTTTGCTTTTGTAACTAACGTTCAATAAACTGCCAAATTCCATCAAAACAATCACGAATTTGTTCCGAGATAAAATAAATCATTTTTTTAAACGCCAACATTAATTAACTGATCGCATGAAATTCTCGAGGCTTTTGTGTATTAAATTAAATGCATGGTCTGCAAAAGAACTGATCAGTACCCTTTTAAAATGGTGGCTGATATAAACTACTTCAAGTTCGTGGTGTTTTTGTCATATCCAGACAATTAATATAATAAATCCCACTTACAAAATCCCATAGTGAAGATTCCTCATACATTGTGACATTTCCTCCAGTTCTTGATGTTTTTGTTATATCCAGACAATCAATAATCCCATCTGACAAGATACCTAAAATTGTCACATTGCCGCCAGTTCTTGGTGTAATTTTTCCAGACAATTGGTAAATCCGGTCTCACAAAACTCTAATAGCCACCATTTTTACTACAATTATTTCATAATATAAAAGTTCTTATCTTTGTAGTATTTCCTCATGATTCAGTGATTCCAGTTTGTCCTGTTCTTTATCATTCCCTTTCCTCCTCGTCAAGTTTTCCTGAAAATAGAAATCATCAATGAAATGATTAATACAGGCTCAAATGTTTATTACTAGCCTTTCGTAACTACATTGGCGGGTGTTTGACGCGCAAGTGGCTTAACGCGCGGTGGGTCGACAATTAAACTCGCAAGGCCAAGTTGAAATTTTAATATAATAAACTTTAATTCAAAGCTAAAGTTCGAATTACTAAGTACAAGAAGTTAAAACTCGGCACAGCACGAATTATTTGCGAAATGTTATCGCGACAAGTAAGCCTCTAACACGCCTTGTCGGCTCTGAACAAGTAATACGCTTGTTACCGAAAGACAACTAAATGTTTCCTGTGTTTTAAAACCGAAAGAAAATAAATATACTGCTTTGCTGCAGAAGTTCGAGTTGAAGCGACGCTCAATACGAGCAGCAAGCGCCCGTGTTAACCCACTGCAGTAACGTTTTGATACTTCTTTACTTTCCGGACAAAATTAAAGTAATATCGTTCAAAAACAGTGCTTACCTTCGGTTGTAATAACGTAGACATCTTTGCTGGTTTTGCTGGCTTCATCTTCTTCCTTCAAGATTACAATCCTGCCTTCAGAAGAACGGCACGTCTTCACACATCCACGAACGGCGTCGTTTGCGGAAAATTCTACAATTTGTCATGAATATGGATTAGAAACTCAAGCCAATCGCTGACAAAAACACAAAACATTTCGCACGGCTTTTGCATGCACGCAGTTCATCCAGCGAATCACGAACCGTGAAAACAGACTCGCCATCGTGCGTGCAACATCTTCTTTTGTTCAGTTGTTTTAGAGTTTGCAAATTTTTTCACGTGAAATGAGAGAAAAATTAGCCCCAAATTTGGGTGAAAATGTTTCTGAAAGGAGAAAGAAAAATATTTTGCAAGACGAAATTAAATGTTAATCATTTAAAAAGATTAATTAAAAGCCCCTTCCACACGAGCAAGTTTTCCTTGACAAGTTTTCACTTGACAATTATTTTTCTTTGCTCCGTATGGAAAGAGAAAACTGGCGTGTCAGTTTTTGAACAAGGACACTTGTCAAGGAAAAATTGCCAAATTGAGAAACTTGTTCGTGTGGACGATGCAACAAGGAAAATATGACAAGGAATCCCTGGTGCCCAGCGGCCTTATCTTGTTGCTCGCGACCTGGGTCCT
Source organism: Desmophyllum pertusum (assembly GCA_029204205.1). NCBI lineage: Eukaryota > Metazoa > Cnidaria > Anthozoa > Scleractinia > Caryophylliidae > Desmophyllum > Desmophyllum pertusum. Next base: position 718,383 of record MU826382.1, on the reverse strand, counting down.
ATTAAAGATGATAATCCGCTGTACAATATTATTGTTGTTACATAGACAAAATTGTCAAAGAAATATTGTTTATCGTTCACACGCAAATAAAATTGTCAAGGAAAAAATTGTCAAATTAAATTTGTTGTTTATCCACACGAGCAAATAAAAATTGTCAATGTTCCTTGTCAAGGAAAACTTGCTCGAAAACCAGCGTCTGAAGTTGTAGGGTTTTTTTTTCACGTTTTTTCGACTGAAGCAGTTCAAAAGGATTTCTTTAATTCATTGAGATGGGAATTGAAAGCAGACCCGGATATATGGTGCAATACTGCGCGAAATGTTACGCGCAAAGTCATACCCAGTGCCCGTCCCCAGGTCCCCGGCAACATTCGCCACTTTAAAAACGAGAAGCAATCTGGGGCGAGTCGCATCTCGCAGATCGCTTGTGGAACCGTTACTGGGGACGCGTCGTCAAGCTGGCCGTTATTTTGTTCCCAGTAACGGTCCCACAAGTCACTGCGAGATGCGACTCCCCATTAATGTTTGTCCCGTAGATCGCTTGAAGATCCCTCTGAATATTCCAAAGTTGACCCGAAGCAAGTTCCGACGATTTCTGAAGAAGACCCGAACCCCCGAAGGTTTCCGAGATCACCCGAGGTTCTCCGAAGATTTTAGAGCGTGATCGGAAGGGCAGCAAATATTTCCCAGTCTCCCGAAGATCACTCGATAAACCACGAGTCGCAGGCGAGTGTTTTCCCGCGCCTATTCAACACGATTATATTTTGTTGTGCGGAAACGTTATTTAGACTGTATTTTTGGCATAATAGAGGAGAGCTGTCAGGGTTAATAATACCAGCTCTAGTTGCGACCACCATTGTGAAACCTCGTTTGAATTGTCACTCAAACTCTGTAATTAAAAGCTCTTGTAAGAGACCGCTCCCGTACGAAACCGCGACCACTTTTGGAAATTACCAACTAGTCTTTTCTCTCATAAGCGACCACTCAAAGAGTCTGATTACCATTAGTCAACACTTTAATTAAAGTATATCACATTTACAGTAATATGACATATTGCGCTAAAGATTCATTCTGTGATAGGCAATAACTATTCAATATTACTACTACAATACTATTAATAACCATTTACATATCCCAAGCTTTATGCTAAAAGCTCTCGTAAGCGACCAGCCTCTATTGTTTCAGCGCGTAGTCGCTTAGAGCCCTTTCTCGTAAACCTTTCTCGTGAGCGACCAGCTCTAGTTACAACCACTTTTTTGAATTCCCAAGGTGGTCGCTTACGCGAGAGCTTCAGTAATGTAATACAAAAATTCAAGTTGGCTGACAATTAATGACACCTCGGAAATTCCAAAAGAGAACTATTATTAAAATATAAAAATGTTTCATTTACAAAGATAAACTTTTGAGGGAGATGATGATCAACTGAGTTGAATACAGTAAACACCCGTGTATAAGAACCTATTGGATTAAGAACCTGGGCCCGGTTGTTCGAATCGAAAGCCGATTAACGCTAATCCAGGATTAAAAGTTAATCAAGCTTTTAATTTCTCTATAAAAGTGTTTTTTTCTGCTAATGTTTTGTGAAGTTAAAGTCAAAACAGAAAGACAAAAAATATCAACAGAAAACCTCACTGAAAAGTTACAAAACTGAAATCAAAATTCACGCTAATCCTGGGTTAGCTTAATCGTGCTTTGAACAACCCGGCCCAGTAGGCTAAAATTTGTCATTCAGACCCCTAACATAGAACCTAAAAATTTTGAATGCAGAGGAACATATGACGTAGAAATGAAACGCTTGGCTAGCGTGTCTTGCCGGATCTCTTGTTTTAGAAATGCACATGCCAGATGTCACTTGAAGTGTAACTGAAACAAATTGATTGCAAGGCAAAAGGGCAGATTCATTGGCCGATATTTCGACTGGCAGAACAAGTCTTCCCAGGGCCAGGGCTATAATCTATAATAATTAGCCTAATTAATATTGAATGATTTTAGGCTTCGTTCAAAGTCATTGCAACAGCTTATTTCTTGTCGGGTAATCTCTTGACGTCATTGCTCACATTTTGCCTAATTAATAGCAGTTATTACAGACGGTCAGCGGTTTGACATGCAAACGAGGCGAAAGGGTCAATCTGGCATTGTATTGGCCCATTAGCCTCATTTGTAGGCTCGATTACCAGCCGCTGTTCGGGAAAATGAGCCAGAACGAAGACCGGACTCGAGAGAGCGGCGGAAATCGAGCCTAACTCGTTTGCATACTTTTTAAAAAACAAAAGAATATTTGACTGCGGGCTCAACTGTAATAACTGCTATTATCATGACAAATTCAATAAACAAACACTTTAAAAAGCATTAAGGACATGGTAAACGGTGCGTAAACATTTGGGAATTTCAGTGTTTTCCAAAATGTTTCCCTGTTTGACTGTGCACGTATTATTTGTTGCGGACGAGACGAAACAAATGTTTCTGATACGATTTTTTTTTTCAGAAACATTTTGCTTCCGCAACAAATGTTTCTGAAATGTTTCTTGGTTTGCGCACGCAGCAAGGAAGAAAAACATTTGTTTTGCTTCCTGTTCGTTTGCTCACCCTCGTTTCCACGACCTTCATAATATAAACTAGATTATGCGCGCGCTCTGATTGGTTAAAAAACCATGTTATCAGAGTCTAAAACATTAGAAAAGCCGTGTTTTATCGTCTCATAATAACGACTCTGTAAATTTAACATATCTCGTTCAATATCAGTTCATTCCTCTCATTCCACAATTACTAAATTTCACTGAAATTATATCAACAAACTTTGAAAGATTCTTTTCCTGAGCCTACGTTTCGTTTGGTTGATTAGTCAGCGCTAGCCAAAAATGCGCAGGCTTAGGGAACGGGATTCAAAATCGATTCAATGTTGTATCCAAAGCCCGCGTCCCCCTCCACTGCTGGTCAAGGGGGACGCGGGCTCTGGGTAGAGATTAAACATGATCACTTTAAAATCTCCGCATCGAAGTTTCATTTATTTACGGTACTTTACTCGTCAATCCCAGTAATTCTGTCTTAAAATGATTGTGTAAGAAGCCAATACAAGGCTATAATACTACAACCTGTTCTGCTTTTTAAAATGTATATGACAGATATTTTGTTATTTGCTTGATCAAATCTACATGGGATCCCAATATGAACATCTAAAAAAATTATATCGTTTTTTCTTCACCGCGTTTTTGCCATCTAAAAGTATCACATTTCACTTCCGGTTGGGTCAAAAATTGCGCGCAGTGAAGAACTGGGGCTAGTTGGGTTGTGACGTCAAAACAAGAATGCTACTTTCCCTGTTGGTATTTTGTGTCAGAAAAATGGTCCAAAGATGTGTCGTGCATGGCTGCAGCAACGTGAAAGCTGACGAGAAAGGAAAACAGGGAAAACCCGAAAGTAGCATTCTTGTTTTGACGTCACAACCCGACTAGCCCCAGTTAACCACTGTGCGCGGTTTTTGACCCAACCGGAAGTGATATTTGATACTTTTAGACGGCTAAAACGCAGTGAAGAAAAAACGATATCAAATTTGTTTTCGATTTTCATGTCAGGATACCATGCAGATTCGATCAAGCAAATAAAAAAAAATCTGTCATATACACTTTAACTTTTTATGACAAATTCTATCTATCAGGTTTCCACCGATAGAAAATGAAAAATACTCAAATATATAGATATAATAGGCCGATCTCACAATATTAAATATTCGCCCCAGAAAGATTAAATTTTTGAGAAAAATAAAATAAGTTAAACAAATGTTATACGAAAATTCGTATTTTCATTTCCATTGGCGAATTTTTAGGGAGATGACCACAGGCAACTGAGAATTAAGTTCTATACTATACTTATAAATGCGTGTCCTCCTCTGTAGGCGCATGCGCTGTGTCATCTTTAGGTTCGTCTACCGCTGTATCATCTGATGCGCGGGCGCCATCCGGGACATCTGGGACATCCGGGAAATCCATGGAATCGGTTTGAAACGTTTTATTGAAGAACCCTTTCGTTTTTCCACTCTTGGACTTTTCGACGACTGTGCCCTCTGAAGCTGATGATTTTTTTGGGAAGACATCGTCTGCGTCTTCATCTTCGATAGAGTCGTTTTTAAACGTCTTAAAGGAAAAACCATTTCCTGCCTCACCCTTGGTTTCGTCAAAGACGGTGTCCACCGAAGCCCTGGAAGTGTCCACCGAAGCCCTGGAAGTGTCCACCGAAGCCCTGGGAGTGTCCACCGAAGCCCTGGGATAATCCGCCGACCTCCTGGGATAATCCTCCGAATCCCTCGGATAATCCATCGAAGCCCTGGGATAATCCTCCGAATCCCTCGGATAATCCACCGAAGCCCTGGGATAATCCACCGACTTCCTGGGATAATCCTCCGAATCCCTCGGATAATCCACCGAAGCCCTGGGATAATCCACCGAAGCCCGAGAATAGTCCTTACTTCTCCTATCCAAGGAATCGGTATAGAAAGTTTTGTTGTAAAATCCTTTCCCGCTCGAAACTCTGTCCCTCGTCAGTTTCTCCTTCCCCTGATACGTGCGATGCGTCTTCCCCGTCTTCTAACTCCATCGAGGCGCTTCGAAACGATTTGTTGTAAAAACCGGGCTTACGATCACGCCTGAGGTTTTCAACGGTTTTCCTTTCTGTCGGCGTGCTGTGAAGATCGCCTCCCACGTGCATCTCTATGGAAACGACTCCTTGTTTGGATTCGTTGTTGTTCGACCCTTCCTCTCTGAAACTGTGGTAAAGGAGATCTCTCGATAGTCGCCTCGTTTTGGTACGCTGTTCCTCGTGGGGGTGGGCCACAGATGATCTTCTGTGTTGTCCTTGCTGCTGTTGTGGTATTTCTTCTGGCGATCTCCGGTTATCTTTCCTTCTTATTATAAGATGAATGAATAATAGGAACGACAACACGGCAACTGCTAGCACAGGCATCAATACTGACACGTTGACGCATCCAGTCACATTGGTGACGATTTCTAGAACATGAAATGGACATATTTGAGAAGAGAATGAATATTTACAGCGTAGCCACCCAACAAACGTTTTTACAAGTGTTCTCTCGTAATATTATAACTTTTGTTGTTAAATACATAGTTAATAGAGCGAAATGGTTATGAAGCCCGGTAAAGTTGTTTGTTATATGTTTTTGTTCGCTATTTTGGGGGTTGACCGTGCGCAAAACCTGACAAAATACAATAGATGCACGTGGTTACGTGTGTTCAAGCAACTAACCAATAGAAACGTTGTGATTACGTAATTCATGCATAGTGTATGAGCGCAAAAACAAAAGATGTGCACGGTCATGGACCTTCCAACATAAATCTTGGCTTCTTTGTTTGCTCCTTTGAAGTTTAATTTACCGGGCTTCATAACCATTTCCCTCTATTAACTGTGATAAATACGATGTTGCAAGTTTCCATTTGATCGTGTTCAACTTTGCAAGGAGGCATGTCCGTCAAACAAATTATAATATTACGAGAGGACACTTGTAAAAAAGTTTGCTGGGTGGCTACGGTAAGGCGCGTCGCACTGTACATTCTCCGTTTACTCCTTAGTTTCTGTTTCCATTGAGAAGATATATCAAACACTCGAGACAGAGTTTCAACGGCTCGCGTCGTACAGTCAACCCTCTCTAACGGACACCTCTATAAGACGGACACCTCTGTAAGACGGACACTTGATGTTGGTCCCTGCGCGCCATTTTTCAGTCATGTTACTGTATCTAAACTCTCTATAAGCGGACACCTCTCTAAGACGGACAGTTTGTGCCGGTCCCGATGGTGTCCGTCTTAGAGAGAGTTCGCTGTATTTCCAAACCTCTCAAGTTCTCGGTGTTTGGGTATCCGGATGAAACACTGTCTCTCGTGTTTGATATATGACATGTAGGCACATACAGGCGCTGGTCAACTGTGAGTTCATATCACAACGGGACCCACAGGAACTAGAATAGTAATATAGATCACTCCCGGTACATTTATATGGGATTACCCGCGGGGGTTTATATGTCCCCCTATGAGTAATGGAATAACAAGTTTGATGAAGAGAGGATATTTCCTTCTGATCGAGGCTCCGACATCACATTATTCGAACTGGCCAATCAGGTAGCGCTCCTAAAATAGCTCGGCTATGGACTGATTTCAAAAAATTATCATTGGAAGAGACCTGCGTATGGGAGAATGCTTCTCTTAGATCATCCCCTCTTGATGAAATCGTATAAAAAAACTGCAGATGGCCGGTGTGAAATAAAGAAATGACCCTCGCAGTTTTGTTTTTTTCCCCAGGATTTTTGCTATTGTGCTTAAAGATGATTTACAGTCCGTACTGCGCAATCTCCGCCTGCTATGTTTATGAGTCGTATACGAAGGAATGTAAATACTAGCGAAAATATAAATTGTTGTACAAACTTACTTTTTTCTTCATTGTTAACGCCAGATATCCTTGCCAAACAATAATAACGAGTAGAAGAACCTCGGCGTTATCCCAAAACGACGTTTCAGCTCATCGAGCATTCAGTAACTCAACGACTCGTAATGGCGGCTCAAAAACTTCATAACAACTTCATGTACGCTATCACCAACGTGTAACGTATCAACAAATTCAAAACAAAAATGTAAACAAACCCCGAGCATGCGCAGTACGGACTGGAAATCATCTTTAAATTTCAAATACTACTGCGATGATCATTTCTTTATTTCATAAATTTCAGTTATAAAACTTACTAGACTTGGTCCATCCCTGCATCAGCTCGATTCTGCATCCAGTACTGGACACACCATTGGTCACGTTACACACGTATATTCCAAAGTCTGTATCATTTCCTGGGGTCACGACGAGAACATTACCGTGAATTGAATGCGGAGCCTGGGGAACGGAATTGTTGTCCTTTGACCAGACATATGTGAGGGGCGACGGGGCCTGGGTCGGGAGAGTTTCTGTTGTGTTTATAGTTTTGGTCACATAGCAACCGAGATTGACAGCATGCCCGAGGAGCGTGGTGATGTCTTTCCGTGTGAGACTCTCGTCGAGTGCAAGCCTCTCTGTAAGACATTAATGGAACGGTTGTTACGATTGATTTGTAACTGAAATGACTGATTGACTGAAAGACTGACTGATTAACTGAAAGATTACTGACTGACTGACTGATTTATTGACTGACTGACTGACTGACTGACTGACTGACTGACTGACTGACTGACTGACTGACTGACTGACTGACTGACTGACTGACTGACTGACTGACTGACTGACTGACTGACTGACTGACTGACTGACTGTACTGCATGACCGACCGACCGACCGACCGACTGACTGGCTGAATGAAAGACTACTGACTGAAAGAACTGACTATTAACTACTGTTGGATCGATCGATCGATCGCCGATCGATCGATCAATCAGTCGATATCGATCGATCGATTGATGCATTGTCTAGGCAATGCATTGTAAAGGCTTAGCGCATGCGTAAAATTAATAACTCCAGAGATTGAGCCCTGAAATATCTTAATATACATACGCATTTATCATTGTATTCATTCTCAAGAATTGGCGGCAAAGATAAAGAACTATTTTACGTCAATTGTCATACCCAGTCTCCCAGACTTGACTTTGTTCATACCCAGTCTCCCAGACTTAACTTCATTCATACCCAGTCTCCCAGACTTGACTTTGTTCCTTAAGAACTACTTTTAGTCAATCGTTGTAAGAGCACGCTGATAAATTAGTCTTAATTCCCATTTGCTGAGATAAACTTCTTATTAGGCAAATTTTTAATACACTTATTGGGCTTCCTTTTCGTGACAAAACTCAAGCCAAAATGAAGGGTTCGTGCTGCATGGCCGGTACAATATTTCAAATCAGACCATTTGATCACCTAACTGCAGACAACGTGCAAGGACTCACGAAATTTCTAGGCCGGGTTTTTGTTTGCTTTATAAGGCTGAAAGCTCGGGCTGTACAGCACAAAACAATTACAGTAGAATACGGACTTCTCGAACCCTCGATTTCTCAAAAACCCGATAACTCGAACCAAAAGTCGTTTCCCTTGGATTTGTGTTTCACTGTAATTTTACCCCGATATTTCGAACTCTCGATTTCTCGAACCAATTTTCGTTTCCCTTGGAGGTTCGAGAAATCGGGATTCCATTGTAGCATAATTCATTAAAAAAACACATCACTTTGGAGGAATGAAATGGAAAATAATTCAATAACTCAAATCATGGTCTAACTACCCGAGAATACTAATAAAAAAATGACACAAATATCAGGAATAATGCCGGCTTGGACTGACATACGTTTTATAATTTTGTTCCTTTTTGGCTTAACGTGAGCCTCAGATCGCTTCCGATACAACGACAAAACAGAAACAGTTTCAGCAAGCAGAAAAACACGGGAAACAGACAGTACTCACCTGCCTCGAAGCATCTCTTACCAGCGAAAAAATGACATGATCGAACATGTATTAAATGCTGAGGCAGTATAGCCATCGAAAAACGAATATCTTTGAGAAAGATATTATTCAGTTAATGACACAAGCTGCTCGGAAAAAAAACTCCGAGTTCCCCAACACACACTACCACTGAGCTACAGGAGACTTGTGGGAGCTTAGGCCATATAACTAGCTTCAAATGTGACAAACATACTGCTAGGATTAGATTTATAATGTACTGTAGACGAATATATTTGCTTGATATATTTCATGTTTCTACCAAATGAACTCAGTGAAATTCGTTACGCCGAAGACGAAAGACGTTATATACATACTAAGACACTGAGCTACACAATACCTATTAAAGTAGGTAGGTTAAACTTTTCTTTCGCTGGTATTAATTTAAATGACTGATTTCACAAATCGCGCCGTATTGTGAAAAACTCATTTTAACAACTAAACAGAAGTAGTCACTTTTTTTTCTCTTCGACTAACGAACGACCAGCAACCGAAAGATGGTTTTGGACACTTCTTTGTAATGGCTAAAGGCTTCAATGTACATTTCTTCTCGGTTTTGAATGCGATCTCCCAAATACAATTGTCAATTAATTCTTACTCAATATAACAATGAAAGCACTTCGTTTCGCTAGCTTAATGCGCGCAAATTCCTATGGCGCTTTGAAATCCCGGCGCAAAAATTGTGATCTTACCATTGCCTGCTACTAAATGGAAAATGAGCAACATGACTTGAACAGCGCGTGGATGACAAGGCCGCAACCTGTTGTCCGCCATGATGTTTTCACCCTCACTCTAAACAGTAGAGTGTAATAATTCCGCTACGATATTTCTATATTTGTATATTAGTCAATTGTTTATACTCAGCATGACTCGAAAAATATTTATATGGCCCAGACTGCTAAACAGTCCAGTAACCGATAAAATTATATTTCAATAGCGCAATAATTATACTCCTTACAATATTGAAAGCTTTGATATTAAACTGGAAGTTCACATACTGGAGCAAATTCTTATAGTATTATACCGCAAATTAAGACATTTTTCTCGAAAATAAAACCGTTTTTGATACTGGGCGACGTTTAGTGAAGTCAAATCATGGTAACGGAAGGTTCAAGGTCCAAATTCGTGTTAAACAAGCTGCGAGTGATTCCGTCAATGACGTCAGAGATTCGATATCGTATCAAAGCAATTGAAGCGATATAATAAAAACTTTTCTTATGACGTAAAAGATGTCTTCTTATCGCTCGGATGGCCTTTATAAAGCAATTTATTTTTGGCAAATTGTACGTTCTCTTCAGTTTTAGATAAGGAACAGATTGTAGGATAACACAGGCTTGTTAAATGGGAAGGAAATACTCGATGACAATACTTATGTATTTTAACTTTCATTTTATAACGTTTTTCGTCAATTCTTCTGAAGCGGACACTCTTTTGTCACTATTTTGAAATACATTTCTATTTTCGTAAATCATCTTTTAAAATGGTAATTAGTCTAGTTTTAGCCCATGACTAGACAATGTGCTTAGGTTCTGATTTACAACTGAACGTTATAATTTTCTACTTTTTTGTTGGACGTTAAGGGGGCTTTAATGAAATTGGATGAAAGTTTAAAGTACGGATGAAATAGGAAAAAAGGCATTAGTCAGAGAACTTTGGGTTGGGGAGTCTATTTAGGTGTACATGTATAATCTATCAATTATTAACCCTTTCAATCCCAGAGTCAAACCTTGAGTCAATAAATGTGGTTCTAACTTTTACGTCTGTGGATGAAAACCTAATGTGTGACCATTCAAATGAAAGCTATTGAGCAGTACTTTCAGGTGCTGCTGTTTGTTTTGGACAATTTTGCAAATGAAATTCAAGATTTTTTCCTCAATTTTGAACTTGGTACTCTAGGGAGTGAAAGGGTTAACTAATAGTTCTAATTTGAATTATTCATTAACAGTAATTATAATATCAGTAGTTCGTCTAGTGTGATCGTCCGGGTGAGTGTAGTCCTGTAAAAGGACTGGTTGGTGACCGAAGCTTCGAAAAACCAATGTGCGGAAGTCATCTTCAGAGTCAATAATAACATCAATCATTCAAAACTCTTAAAAGAAATAATATAAAAAGACTCTTGAAAAGTAAATCCAGAGGTTAACCACTAATCCCCCATCCTTTTTTCCTCGTTTACAAACATCTTAAAAATCATACAAAAATTCTTAAAATTTTAATGGGACCTTTCGTTGCAAATCTATGACGATATTTTAAGATTGCATGAAACCTCAAAGAGAGAATGAGAGAATTGTGACAAAACGGATGAAAGACATATAGCATTCAGGTATAACGACTCTCTAACTGGTAAAACTAACTGTATGACCTGTACTTAGAGCGGTTTTCAATCGAGTACCGTATAAACAAAACCAAAGCAATTACAATGGTCAATCACAACAAACGTAAACAACAAAAACTGAACGAATGAGAACTCGAAGCAAATACACGTAACCGGCGCCAAGCGCGGGAAAACGCGTGCGACTGGTTTTGGTTTGCATCTGATTCGTTTCGTTTCTTAGTAACTTGAACACGATAAACGTAGTTTTCTTGCGGGAGATAATAAAAACAACTCGGTCAATTCCAAAAGAGAACAACCCCTCTGAAATCGTATGTATGGATTATAAAACGCAGTCCTTGAAAGATCCACTTTCGGATGACTCCAACTAATTTGCCTGAACAAATTATTTTTCCTTTTGAGCCAAGCAAAGACGTTTTTGCCTAACCGAATGTAAGCTAAATGATCAAGTTTTTCTCAGGCTTGTGCGGCTTTGCACCAGTTACGTTACTTGGAACATTGCTGTCGTTGCCAAGCAACTACAGAATCGAACACGTGGGCATCTGCACAGACCCAAGCCTCTTCGACAAAATTATGAACCTCGCTCGCTCGGTCTCCATCCCCGCAACGTGAGGAATTTTAAACATAACAGTGAAAGGCCATTCACTATATTCCAGCTCTTCACAGTTCTTTAATTGTCTGCAATCATCGTCACGTGTTGAGGCTAATGTGGACATTGTGCAGGTACCACGTGGGCATCAAGTGCAGGTAGCATGTTGTGCACGTGATCTCGTTACAACATCGAGTACTTTGTATTGGTCCATATATTGAAAAAGGTTAATTTGTTCTTCTTTTCATGAAAGAAAGTCATGTCTATATTGCACACACAAACACTAGAACACAATAGATCGAGTCGTTTTAGAAACTTTCAGGATCGACCCTACGTAGTCACAATCTTCTTTTATATATAGCAAACAATTAAAACATAGAAACAACTTTCTACTGAAAACAGCTTCAATCAAACAACAATTTATCAAAACAGTGGCAATATTTTAAAATGTATTTGAGAATGTAGGTACGATATTTCAAACCTCTATGATATATTGTGGCTAATTATGCCGTATATTTACTGTATAGTGATGCCGGTTTAAGTTAAACAATTGGGCGAAAAAACAATGTCTGCAACAGACTGAATGACCGTGATTATTTATACGCAACTTCCTCTGATAAAATCTGCGATGCTGCACTGAATTTTACTGACCCATCTGAAAATTATTATTTAAGATATCTTGCACGTGTACTAGATGACCTTAACTAAATCATTCATCTTAGATATATTTTATACGGCAGGGGTATTTTGCAGAACGCAGAACGCAGAATCCACATCAAGTCTTATATAATTGTCTACTGTCTGCCATTAACAAACACCGAAAGCTAACCGTCTGTAGGCTAACCAGAGTGCTAAAAAGGCTAACCATAGTGACCGTAGTGCTGAATAGACTAACCTTATACACGTAGATGGGTTTTTAACCCTAAATAAACGGTCAAATCAGTACAGTCGAAGCTCCCATAAGCGGACACCCGGCTCGAGAAGCGGAAAAAGCGTCCGCAACTGGAGCTGGCTGCTTACGGGAATGTGTAGATACAGAGTTTGTATGAACTAGAGTTCAAACGGGATTTCGTAAATTAAGGCAGCCGTAAATAGAGCTGTCCGCTTACGAGAGTGTCCGTTCAGAGAGCTTCGACTGTACGGCTAGATTTTGCGTTTGGCGCTCTGCAAAATACCCCTGTAGTATTATATACGGGTTACCTAGTTGCCTAAAAAAGCATTAATTGTTAGGCTTTCATTACACTTCCTGGAACTGATGTAAAATATAAAGACAGTTTCGATTCTCTTACCAAACGCCAAAACAAACTTCACAGTAAGCACAGCATAACAGAAACAACATGTCCTGAACGTCACCATGATCTTTTGCTATCCCGACACCTTAGTAACGACAGTCGGCAAACAACTAACAACATGAATACAAATATCATTCGTAATAACATACCCATAAAGTTTCGCGCGCGTTCATTGGCTGAAAGAGATCACGTGTGTAGAACAGAACAGGTATCATGATATTTCTACTTGATTTTAAGAGGAAGAAAAATAACAGTCTGCTACTGAGAAATTCTAGGAAATCTGCACGCAAAGCAATTCTTTGTTTTCATCTGACGTTATCAAAATTCTAAAATCTAAACTGTTAATTCTACAAAGCTATTCTTTTTATATCTTCTAGACATGGAAATCATTAAAATAAATAAAGCTATTTGAAATTTGTGATGTTCCGGATGAACGTGTTTCTGAACTGTCACAAAAACCGGATATTTTTATATCATTTTGAAATTTTCAGACGTGATAATAATTTAGAAGTGATGTCTAAACAGATTTGAAGTGAAAGCTAATGATATTGACGGTAGAATCTACTCTACTTCTTGTGCAATTTTATGGCGGCCATATTTGTGCCCCTCTGAAGGACACAAACATGGCGGCGTCATACTAAATACTGTAATATTCTGAAAATTAGTTTGGCAATAACTCTATTATGAAAAACGCTACAAAGCTATAATTTGGACAAAACGTTTCTTTCTGCCAGTTCTTTTACCTGTTAATTTTAAGGAAATTTGTGGACGATTTAGGGTCTGATTTAAAGAAAAACATAAGTTACAGCTCCCACAGTGACATCCGCGATACTCTTGAATGGGATAAACTTGAAATAAGACGCTTTAGACACAAAGCCGTCGTATAATGTTTAAAATATGAAATAATAAAGCGCCTGTCAGTCTACAAAATATATTTAAAGGAAAAGATAATTCAGCTTATAATCTTCCCAAAAATGAACACCAGCTCGCTCTTGATAAACCTCGGATCGAATATTTCTAAAGAGAGCTATTGTCTACAATGGCGCTAAAATCTGGAATAATCTTCACCAGGCTTTTAAACGCCGAAGAGCTTTCATCTGTCAGGCCATAGAGTCTTATTTATTCTTAATTTTTTGTAACTATTTTAGTTTGTAATTATTTTACTACTAGCTCGGCTTTCATGTAAAACAGTTACTCAGCCTACTCAACCGGGTTGCTGATGGAACACCGAGGGTAAATAAAGTTTCTGGCTGTCTATACGTTGGTTCAATATTCTCAGGTTGTGAAGGTTTGTTCAATAACCAGTTTATTGTAAATGCGATAGTGAATCCGGGATCGTTTAATCTTTTCTGGAGGGCGCCATTTTTGTTTGTCAACGCATGCGCAAAGGCTCTTTCTTGATATGGAATCCGGGACTCAGAAACGTTTATATAGCCAAACTATCCCGGATACTACCGTTTACACTGGAAAAGTATACCGGATTTATACGTGAACGTGAAATATCAAAATGAATGAGGAAACTGATAAAGCGGGAACGCTTTCATCTACTCGGTAAAGTTATAGAGCAACTTCGTCCCCAGGGCCATCTCCGCTTTCAAGATGGCGGCTGGGCGGAAGCGAAGATGGCCCTGGTGACGAGTTTGGTTATATAGAGAAGCCTTAAAAGAAGCCTGACTTTAAGACAAACTTGTTTTCAAGTTTATCAGACTCCTTTTGAAATTTGGAACACTTATCTTGTTGCAAACTGAACAGAGGCCGGTCAATTCTTGAAGTTAATTTATAACTACTATTCCATAAATGATCCAGAATAACATAACAGAGTTATGTAATGCAACTTTGTTTGTTGATTTTTAACCCACACTGAATATTATCTTCATAGTGATTTTCATTTGAGTGTCGTAAAACCAAACCAAAGCAATTGCAATGGCCAATCACAATAAACGTAAATAACACAATGAGCCAATGAAAACTCGAAGTAAATATACGTAACCAGCGCCAGGCGCGGGAAACGCGTGTGACCAAGTCGCGATTGTTTTGGTTTTGCATCTGATTGGTTGAGTAGTTGAGCGATTTTTTTAAACCAATCATAGAGCGTAGTAAAGTAAAACCAAATTTATTTCGACATTCTGAATTGAAAACCGCTCTATTAAAAAAACCCTCCAAATTATAGTTTTCTCAGGTAGGAAAGCAGACGATGAAAAGAAAATCGACGCAAGTTTGTGCGTAACGGTTAAAATTCTAGCTGGGGGAAGTAAGAAGGATTGCAAATAAACCTCACAGCGAGATTTCTGTGTCAGATGTCAAGTGTTTTGTGTAAACAGTGAGCGATGATAATGGCAGAGAGAGTTCTAGTAAAAGTAAGTAAATCAGAGTAAAAAAAAATAGTAAAATTATACTATTAAGCCTGGTTTCAATATGATCGCAACGATCGCAAGAGTGGTTTCCATATGATCGCAACGATCGCAACGATCGCAAGAGTGGTTTCCATATGATCGCTGCGATCGTTGCGACTGCGATCGTTGCGATCATATGGAAACCAGGCCTTAGTTAATACAAATGCGGCAATCTAATTGGCTGAGCTACTCGTATATTATCAATGCATTAGTATACGAGTGGCTGGAGCTCGTCTACAAAATGGTGGTTCCCTCTTTTTCCCCGAAGTTTCGGAAGAGGATTTAGAGTTATTACTAGACAGTTATTACTCCGATTTTTACTAAAACAATTAGATTATTCGCTCGAGATTTCTATGAGTGATAGTTGATTCGGCCTGCGGCCTCATTAACTATCTCATCATAGAAATCGAGAGCTCATAATCTAATTGTTAATTACGAGTTTCAAAGCATGAAAAAGGAAATCTGTTTTTCAAATATTATTTGGTTTCAATCTTCCCAAACGTTAACCATCCTTGGTCATTATGAGTAATTATTACCGTGTCATCTTTAACTTAACTATTCAGTTCAAGGTTTCCTTCGACCTAAATAAAATTTATCTTATCGTGTTACATGCCCTTCAACATTTATCATACGATTTATTATGAGTTTTTGATTTGAATTGCTTTTAAGGTTTAAACTAATGCCTCAAAGTTGGAAAGCCCTCTTAAATCTTGATTCCTCTGTAACTGACACTTACTCTTAAACTGCGACAAAGAGAGTATTTTTCATTAATGTGTAAGCTTTTAAATAAACATTTAACTGCAGGGTACCTTATTTGCCTTGATCCCATCCAGCTGTTTCGGACAGTTTGGAGCACTAGATTTGGAGCCACAGTTTGACGACTTCCATCTCCTCGTAAATGAAACGTCATCCCAATTTCGGTTTTGTTTAAAATTGTCATTTTAACAAAAGATGAGAGTTTATACATCATATTGATCTAATATCTTTATATACGTAATTATCAAATATCGGCACACTTTTAAAATGATTTTTCTTGTTATTATTTTAACTGATAGTGAAAAGCACTGTACATTGTACGTTCGCTTACGTTTTTCCTTCTTGGAAACTACTTGACATTTCTGTTGTGGTTTTCCAAAACTGACGTCTCAGCCAATCAAAGAACTAACAAACACAGGCGCTTGTAGCTGGCTACTCAACGCAAAATATCGAAGAATATTTGCAGCTATTTTGACATTTGTTTATCAGTCGTCCTTGTAAGGATCATGGCGAACTTTGGAACGTGTTTTTGTGATGTAGCTTCGTTACAAATCGTGTTTTTTGTTGTCAGTTTTGCTGTATGGAATGGTAAGCGAATCTAAGTTAAAACTGAATACTTTTATGTTCTATAGAGCTAAGGCAGATTTGATTTATACTAGAACGTTATAGTTGATAGTATGCTTGGCAAAGGCCGGTTTACAATTGGCAGTTTTACCACTGATGAATAAATTATTGAAAGGTTGATGGTTGGGGATAAGCTAGTCCAATTTATATACGTTGCATTTCAGTCGCGTCAAATGTAATCCAAGTCCCAAAAAACTCGCTGAAACAGCGCAATGCCCACACAAATACCAAAGTAAAACACGTTGCTTCCATGGTGTATTGCAGCGTAGTCGACTCATGCAATACCAGCGAGATTTCTGCTGCTTGAATTACATTAGACGCGACTGAAATGCGACGTATAAATTGGGCTTTATATAATTCTAATTATATAATTAATATAATTTTAATTATATAAAAAAGTAGGTTTCTTAAATTTTTCCTCGAAAACTCCTTGGTGTTGATGCACAAACCATAAATAATTTTGAAATTTTTTGACAGCCTCGCGTTCAGTTTAGCTACATTTTTTAATTTTCAGATAAAAAATTTCAAAGTGATATCTTAAGAGTTGGGAAGTGAAAAAGCTTGACAATTAATTATATTGATGGTAACATCTGCTTAATGGAGCTCTTGTATAAATTTTATGGCGGCCATATTGGTGCACCAATGCTGTAGGGATATTCTAAACGCTGTGGTTTTCTACTGAAATATTATTTTCTCAATAATGAAGTAAGCTTGATTGCAAAGAACTGTATAGAAACATGCTTTGGGCAAATAGTTTCAATCTATCCATAGTTAATAGAGGGAAATGGTTATGAAGCCGGGCAAACTTCAAAGGAGCAAACAAAGAGGCCAAGATTTATGTTGGAAGGTCCATGACCGTGCACATCTTTTGTTTTGAGCTCATACACTATGCATTAATTACGTAATCACAACGTTTCTATTGGTTAGTTGCTTGAACACACGTAACCACCTATTGTATTTTGTCAGGTTTTGTGCACGGTCAACCCCCAAAATAGCGAACAAAAACATATAACAAAGAACTTTGCCGGGCTTCATAACCATTTCCCTCTATTAACTATGATCTTAATAATCTCAATGTTTTAGTTTTGATATTCAAGCAGTATTGAGTTTAAAGGGACTATGTCATGCTATTTTTTGCTATTCTTCTATAATATTTTTTACGAGCTCTAAAATCAAACATGTGAATGAAATACTAATTCAAAGATGGAATCTCACTTACATAACAAACACAGGTGATTTCTAAGAATTATTTACCACTTGTTTCATACAAATGGACTTAAACTTGAAAAACGTCGGACCGTCGTTTTTCAAGTTAACCTTTTCGCAATTCGTTTCAATCTTGTCCAATTTTGACCATCCGCACTTCATTGTGGCTTCCTAGTATTTGTTTTATGTTTTTCTATGGTTTGAAACCATTATTTATTGATTTCAAACAAGACTAGTTTGCGTGTACCAGAATTACCAAAAATAGCGTGACATAGCCCCTTTAACGCAATCAATCAATCAATACAACTTTAATGTTTATTAATATTGAAAAAGGTTTTCTTTTTGTTGGCCTCTTTCGGTTATTCCCGTGGTGGACTCTATTCGTGTTTTACTGATTCCCTCAAAACTGACGGGAAACCTATCACCAGCCCTGTTAGGGCCCGATTAAATGGTCTCAACATTCTCTCAACATTTGTTGAGAGCCGATGTTGAGGCCGTTTAACACCCCCTTTGTCTCAACATATTCTCAACCGAGATTTCTTTTGTTCTCGAAATGTTGAAGCCGTTTGACACGGCATGGTCTCAACATCTCTCAACATGACTCAACAAATGTTGAGAACGTTTGATCGGGCTTTTACAAGCGACTGATGAATACCAAAACTGTTGTTAGAAATTTTCGTTTCGCATTCGCTTAAGCTACAATATGCTACAGCAAATCAGCGACAAATTGTCGCCGAGACGTTACCTACAATTAATATTAGTACGAATTTAAAATATTGCGTATTTTTTTGTTCCGCCCTACAGGGTCATATAATTATTGCAGAACTAAACTACAATCACATACAAAAAATATGAAATATTCCATTGTCTCCACTGAGAGTGACTCTCCAAACTCAAAAGCCGTAACTGTTACGTATGTACCATATGACGAGGACACTCTCAAGATTAACGAAATTCAAAATTAGAAAAAACATCTCAAATTTTAGTTTGCTAAATATTGAATAGCAAACAGTACCACATGTAGACATGAAAAAACTGTTCAGAAGCTTTCGTATTGTTACACACTAGGGTTTCCAGACACAAAAGTTAGGACCACCTTGTACAGCATAATAAACAGCACCACATGAAAGTACTGGCTCAATTGCTGTCATTTGAATGGTCACACACCGGAGATTCATCCACAGACTTAAAAGTTAGAACTACCTTGTACAGCATAATAAACAGTGTCACATGAAAGTACTGCTCAACAGCTTTTATTGGAATGGTCACACATTAGGGTTTTATCCACAGACTTAAAAGTTGGAACCATCTTGTACAGCAAAATAAACAGTACCACATGAAAGTACTGCTCATTAGATTTCATTTGAATTGACACATACTGTCTGGTTTGACAATCCACAGACTTAAACGTTAGAACCACCATGTACAGCATCATAAACAGTATCACATGAAATTATTACTCGATAGTTTACATTCAGAATCAGATGCTCACAAACAAGAGAGGGATGTTGTTATAACTTGTGAGTTTTATCCAGAGTTTTCGTTAGATAACCAAACTATTTATTTTTAATTCTTTCATTCTAGAGGCGCTAGAACTCGATATGAACCTAACACGACACGAAATCACAACATTTATCGGCCAGCCGACCAACCTTGGCTGCTATGCAACTGCGACAACCTTAACGAACTCGTCCCTGACCCATTCCTGGACAAAAGACAACCACACTGTCACGCAATCTCCAAGCGTGAGAGCATTTGGTGATGTTTTGGTAGTCACGCCAGAGAAGGTTACAGATTTTGGAACATACGAATGTAACATTACTAATGGAGTGTCCAGTACGCAATGTAGAATCTTATTGTTACGAGGACTGGATAAACCTGGTAAGTGGATAGCCTGTGCACAGGGGCACCCAACGGATCGTTTCGGTGAAATATCTGTTCAGAAAGCCTATAATTCCTCAGATATTCGGATTAAAGTTTGGAGTTTTCTTTAGGGAAAGATCATATCGAACTTTCTTAATATGGGAAAATTAATGCCTATTATTTTCCGAGAGATAAAAATTTTGTTTTGGGTACAAAAGAAGGTCAGCTTAGGATTTTCAGAAAGGAAAAAAGGTCAGCTAGGATTTTCGGAAAGGAAACATCGGCAAGGAAGAGCTGAGGTTTTCGGGAAATGACTAAAAAATCCCTAATAAATTCATGAAGTCTAAAGTTCCCCTAGAATGACCGAACAGATATACATTTTATAGCGCAGCTTATAATTCATTTATAGATCTTTAAAGGCACACCCGACAGCCTAAAATAGTGTTTTAAAGCATTTGGGAGAAAACCGTCGTTGGGTACCCCTGTGTGCATGCCTGGTCCAATCACTCAGGCAGGACGCGACAAAAGTCGTGTTTCATCACATTTCCAAACACCGAGACGAAAGCGCTGAGGAGTATTTTTGACGAAATTCGAGATGTTTGGAAATGTGATGAAAACACTTACGTGTTTGATATATCTTCTCAATTGAAACTAATACTAACCAAGGAGTAAATGGAGAAATAAAATCGCCGAAAAAAAACTCTATGCTAATTAAGATCAGATATCCAAACTACACGGTAATTATTTCCCTTTTTTAACTTGATTAATTATTAATGAGTTTCAGAAATAGTGTTCAACTAGTGCCTGCTGATAACCAATCAGATTCGAGCATATCATTATACTTTTGATACAAGTGTTAATATTGATTTTTTAAGGTGACGAATCTACTACCGGATGTGTGAACGTGTCAGTATTGATGCCTGTTCTGGCTGTTGCGGTCATGTCACTGCTTCTATTCATTCATCTTTTGTTACAAAGTACTAGAGGAGGAATCCGCCTACAAAATCATGCCTCAAAGTCCAAGAGAAACGAGGAACGCAATCGACAAAACCAAGAACATGCTCAAGGACGAGAAGCAAGCGCCGTTGACGAAGGCGAACGCATTGAGATGCACGTCAATGGGCGTGCATCGCGAAGGCCACAAATTGAAACTATCCACGAAAACCACGTTACACATTTTTAAGGGAGACGTTTTCCATAGTAACGTGTTAACTAGAAACTGGACTTAAGAATTCAAAGAAAAGATCAGAAACACAACTAACTATTTAGTGAGTCCAGTGTTATATAGTCGAACCCCTATTAAGCGGCCAGTTATCAAAGTCCCCATTAAGCGGCCACCTGTATTTAAAAGCGACCGCGGCCACCTTTTGGCCGTCCCAATGAGGGTTCTCCTATTGCTTCACCACTATTAAGCGGCCACCAAGAATTTAATACACGTAGTTTTGAAAAAGCTGATGACAGATAAGAGTCCGAAATTGAATAAAGATTGATGACAGGCCCTTACGTGATGTGATGTAAGAAGCCTCAAAGCGTGTTGTATTCAAATAAAATGACGTTTCTACCACGCCTTATCAGCTAATTTCTGACGAAACCTATTAAGCGGCCAACCCCTATTAAGCGGCCACTTGCGGGCCATTTCCCAGAGGGTGGCCGCTTAATAGGGGTTCGACTGTAATAACAAACAACATTTCAGGATTAAGCGTAAGTATTCTTACATATTTCCAAAATTGCGAAAGAGCAATAAGCATGTAAATATTTTAAGAAAGACAACGACATGTTTTCAAAATTTAAAAGTGTCGTTGTCTTTCTTAAAATATTCTTACATATATTTTAAGCATCGCATTCATGGACAGACGTGTTCCTACTATGTTAGCCCTTTCACTCCCAGAGTCAAACCTTGAGTCAATAAATGTGGTTGTATCTTTTGAGTCTGTGAATGAAACCCTAGTGTGTGACCATTCAAATGAAAGATATTGAGCAGTACTTTCAAGTGGTGCTGTTTGTTTTTGACAATTTTGCAAAATGAAATTCCAGTTTTTTCCCTCAGTTTTGAACTTAGCACTCTTGGGAGTGAAACGGTTTTAAAAATGCTTGTCAAAAGCCTTGGGACACTTCACCATTTCGCCTACAAATGGGGTTTGTCTACATTCCCCCTCCCCACCCCCAATACAATGTTGAGTTTTATCCATCCGACCTTGCGACAATATTCAACATTGTTATGGGGCTCGGAAAATTGAATGACTGCTCACTTCCACAAACTTTGCAAATGAGTGGCATTCTGTTAAGTTTCCCAAGGACTTTTGACCAGCATTGCAGGTTCATGTATTCAACTCACTCGCCCCAACATTACCGATTGTAAAATCGTGTAACGTAGTTCCAATTGCTGTAAAACCACCCCGAATAACATCTTGTTTTAAAAACAATAGGGCTATATATGTTTAGGTCGGCTTTCTTTTATCCCCTCATTGGCATAGATTTTGAAACAAGAGAGGATGATCTAAGAGAAGGATTCCCCGTGCCCCATGATCATTTTTTTTTGAAATATATTAATAGTTTTGCGCCATGCTGTGAAAGTTATTTTATTTTTCTTCTGATCGAGGCTCCGACATCGCGTTACTCAAAATGACCAATCAGGTAGCGCTCTTAAAATAGCTCAGCTATGGACTGAAAATTAAAAATAGACTTCAAAACATTATCGTTGGAAGAGACCCATGTGTGGGGGAATGCTTCTCTTAGATCATCCTCTCTTGGTAAACACTAGGCCAAAACATGTTTCGTCTCTTAACGAATTAAATGTTTCGCTATGAAAAGTGTTCACATCAGGCGGTGCATTGCGCGAATCATGATCGAAACATTCACATATTTTCGCGAAGCAATGTCGAAGAGCTAAATACAAGCACTGCAATATATATTTTCAAAGGTTAAAAAAGAAAAAGAATAAGAGTTACAGTGCGACGCGCCTTAGGGTAGCCACCCAGCAAACTTTTTACAAGTGTCCTCTCGTAATATTATAAATTATAATATTAAATGTAAACCTTTTAAAATAATTAAACCTATTTTCAACGTTAACGTTAGTTTTCATAACTGTTTTCTAGTTAAAATCCTACAAATCCGCCACAGGTACAAAACGCGTACGTGTCTTTGTTTTCTTCAAAATAATCACATGGGCCCAGTTGGTTCGAAAGCCGATTAACGCTAATCCTGATCCTGGATTAAAAATCAGTCGAGGTTTTAATTTCTCATGTATAAAAGTGTTTTTCACTGAACATTAATGTTTTGTAGAGTTTGAGATTACCCCAAATCAAAACTGAAGGACAAAAAATATAGACAGAAAACCTCACTGAAAAATTGTAAAACTGAATTCAATATTCACGCTAATCCTGGATTAGCTTAATCGTCCTCAACCTCATCCCCAGGGCCTTCTCTCTTTTTTTCAAGATCGCTCCATCAGACGCCATCTTGAAAAAAAAGAGGAGAAGGCCCTGGGGACGAGGTTGTAATCGTCCTTTGAAAAACCGGTCCCAGCAATTTTTTTATGCACATTATTTTTCTGAAAAAGAAATCTAAATATTAAAACACGTATAAGCGGTACGTTTAACTCATATACATCCTCGGATACATGAATTTTGAGAATAAATTCGATTATCAAATCACTCTTTTAAATATCATACATGTATGTTTTCCCTGCGTACAAAAAATTGATGATATTCTTTGCTTGTTATTTGCATAGCACTCGGTCGCCAAACAATATACAATTAAAAAGCAAAGACGACCAAGACTTCCTCTGTGCCTGGCTAACATCCAGCCTCCTGTTGTTCGAAAGCCGACTAGCGCTAATTTCATTCCGTGGTTAAAGTTTAGCCTTTGTTGTCGGGTTTGCAATGTTTACTATTTTAATAGAGATAATATATGTATAATAATTAAATATAGCTTAAAATAGAAAATGCGGAGGAAACGAAAACAAAAAATATATTAATTTACAATATTTCACGATTCTCAAATTTTTTTTTCCGCTACGTAAATTTCTGAATTTCTCTCAGTCATCGTACCTTAAAAGGCTATTATTTATTGCGGCAACTAATCTTTGAGATTTTTTCGATTTTTGGCAAATCGCAAAATTTAGTTGCCGCAGTAAAAGGGACGTTTTTTACGTTTTTTTCATTTTGACAAAGTGTTCTTGTTGAGTTTAGTACCTTACTTTTTGTGTTACCTTAAAAATATCGTTGAATAAAAAAAACATTCAAATTCTCGCCTAGTTTCTCACTTGTTCTTTTTTCGGGAATATTTTTTTTCTCTAGCGCTGAAATCTTTGAAAAATCGCAAAATTAAAACACTCGCAAAATACGGAGTTTCCCAAATCGCAAAATTTAAGTATCGCAATTAATATTAAGTAGCCTATAAGTAAGTATTTTATTAAAACAAATTAACAAGCTTTGAAAGAGAGTCACAGGTTTGAACGTTTTTGTGTCTGCCCTCATTAAAGAAAAAAGTTGGTTATTTATTTATTTATTTATTTATTTGTTTGTTTGTTAGAAAGAGGTTATTCAGCGGAAAGTTGTGTAATACGGCTGGGTATTTTTACGAGTCAGTTTTTGACGAGTAAAAATGCCCAGCCGTATTACACAACTTTCCGCTGAATAAATTGTTTTTTTATAGGACATAATTCTTTCCTACAATATAGAGCGTTTTCACCAAAATAACAAGATCGTTTTGCGTGCATCAAAAACATAAAAAACTCAGAGATTATAGCCTCCTACGCAGACGCTCTTTGGGCTCGTAAAAGCGTCTACGTAGGAGGCTACAGAGATTGTAGAGTAGGTGGAAATAAATATATTCGCCAAATTTTAACTTGGCAGTGTTAATTGCAATGAAGTTATCGGGAAAACAATATTCGGAAAATTACAGAGCTTAGTATCGGGTCCGCCATATTGGTGTACCAGTTTGGTACACCAATATGGCGGCCAAAAATGTCAGCGAGAAGAAAAAAGATTTTGCTTCGAAAGTCATGAGTTTTAGTTCGGAATGCTCTAGTTGTCATTTTTAACTTATTAGCATATCGGAAAATTATTTTAAAAGTGCGAAAATATTGGTTTCTGTAACATTTCAGGTCACATTGAGCCAGGCCGTCTCAAATTTCAAAACGCTTTATCTCCAAAATGAAGCACTCTGCTGGCGCAAAATGTTTCCCAGCAATTAGTGACACTGATGTCTAGAATATACTACAAGAACAGCTTTGTATGATCAATAGTTTTGAATTTAGAATTTTGATGACGTCACGTGAAAACGCTCTATAGGCTTTCAACGGTGTTTTCCGTAGCGCGCGGTCAGGGGGACTAAGACGAGTGTAATACGGTCTCATATTTGCACTTGTCTTGGTGCGTTATTCGCACTCTAAAATACATACATACATACATACATACATAGACTTTATTTAAATGCTATGTCGTTTAATAAAAGTACACATACAGTCTTTGTATTCCGTATATATATTATATACGTGACCAACCATATATACCTTGTTTTCGAAAAATGCAGAAAGTATCGAATTCGTGTATTCGATGCATTTGTATTCGTATAGGAAATCGTATGAACGCGAGTGCAATTCGTGATTTATGGGCACGAGTGATGTTTTGAAAGTTCTCAAAATTGCACGAGCCTTTAGGCGAGTGCAATTTGAGAACATTCAAAACATCACGAGTGACCATAAATCACTAATTGCACGAGCAGTTCATACGATTTTTTGTTTATAATATTCTCAACAAAATTTTGCTGCGGCCATCACGCTACTCTGCACACGAAACGCTTCACTAGTTTCCAGAGTGTTCACATGTTTTATTTGAACGCGCAGGCAAACCAAGCGTGAACTTTTTGAAAGAATTACAGTACTATAGTTTAGAAAATATTTAACCATTAACTTGAAAGCTTATTTCAATGCCATTAAGCGGCAAAAACGTCTCTACTTGTCCGGTACCGTTTATCACAATTCCGTATTGCACTCTATAACCTATTTATGCACTCATCATTGACCAATCAGAAGCTGCATATTTTGTTGAGTATACTATAAATCAGTGAATTTCTATGTGATAAGCTCTACAGTGATAACCGGATAAAATTTGTATGGAGCAAATCTTCCTTTGTGACCATTGTACACCTCTTCCTTTCCATATATCGTTTCACTATCAAGAAGTAAACGACAGTTGCTTATTATGCCCACGGAAAATATACTGCAAATGAATAAAACGACGGTACATTGACAGAGCAAAGCACTTTCAACGCATGCAACAGAATATAGAAACATCCCGCTCGCTTTTCACACGAAGAAACATGAATTTCTCTCAGCCTTCAACTAACGCGAGTGAAAATGGTTGCAACAGCTTTCTCAGTTTAAAAAATGATTCATTGCGATATTTTCATGTTGATTCGTTTCACGGCTTGCTCGTCGCAACAGCTGTACTCAACTTGGCCGTTTGTCCTTTTACAGTTTTGTTGAACGCGTTTGTTATGGTGGCCGTGAAAATGAAACGACGACTTCAAACACACCCAAACATTCTGTTGGCTTGCTTGGCGCTTACGGATCTGATGGTGGGCCTTGTTGTACAGCCCCTTCACATAACAATGACGATTTTTCTCCTTCAAGGTAGAGAATTCCATGAATTGTGCGAAATTCTAGTAGCATTCGTCGTCGGGTTTTTCATTTTTGGCATTGCATCGCTAAACCACTTGGCGCTGATCAGCGGAGAGCGATTTTTAGCGATGAAAGACCCCTTCACCCACGTTACAGTTGTCACTAAAACTCGTGTTATAACGGCCTCTGTTCTGGCGTGGATTGGATCAGCGTTTGTATTCAGTCTGCAGATACATGTTCATTTGAAGACCGTTTCACTTTTTCTAACAGGAGCAATAATTTCTTTAATAATTTTGTTTCAAATTGTTGTTTATAGAGAAGCCCGCCGACATGAAAAACAAATTATATCGCAGCATGTTTCTTTGGAGGCCAAAACGAAATTTCGAAAGGAGAAGAAAGCGCTGAAGTTAACTACTACAATATTAGTATCACTTCTCGTTTCTTATTCTCCCCCGTTTGTCTGTAGAGCTGTTTTATTGTGTTTTAGCGACAATTTCTCAACTGATAGCAAAACTGTAGCTCGTTTCTTGTTTGGTGTACCGATCATTTTAAATTCATTTCTCAATCCAGTTATTTACGTTGTAAGACTCAGACAGTTTCGAGTGGCGTTTATCGAGTTGCTATTACGAAAAAGTTTTCAAGAAGCTGAAGAATTCGAAAGAAAACTATTTGGATCATCAAATAATGTTGTGCCTGGGATTGAAGCTGAGCAAGAGCGCGGTGAACACGCCGAGGAAAGAATTCCAGCCCGCGCTAACAACAGACAAGAAGATCATTGTGAAGTCTCAGTCGCTCGTGGCGCGAATGTCGATGGCAACATCACATCTGCGGCTAAACAGATGGAGAACGCCGTTTCCTCAAATGCTCTCAATATCACATCCGAAGCCAGCCTAGAGAAAACTGAACCAGTGAAAATAACATTGTAGAAGAACACAATGCTAGCAGCGAGAACGACCGGCATTATAAAAATCATGGCGGTACAGTGAACCGCCGCGGAGAAGAATTATCAATGGAGATAACCACAGAGCCAGAATACGAAGAGACAGCACTGTAAGTCCTCAAGTTCTGTAGTATGCTTTTAAGGGACAATGGATGTTGTACCTCGTACATAAAAGACTTGTATAAAATGAGCGAACGTCAGTTATAATAAGTAAAGTAAGTAAGTAAAATCTTTATTAAAGTGTCAAAGGATTTAGCCTTTGAACCAATTTCGATATATTATTCTAACTTGGCTCCGAGGCTTAGGGGAATAAAACAAAAGAAATCGACAAGAAATCACATCGAGGTTGAGGGATGAATAAATCATTTCGTTTGTTTTATTCCCCTAAGCCTCGGAGCCAAGTTAGAATTTTAATATATCGAAATTGGCCTAATTGGGACACTTCTACTAAGAATTTAAAATAATTATGCAAAAAATTAAAAAGGGATGGACAATTACCATAATTTTAAGACCGTGTGCATGCATGTGATGACCATTACTGCATGATCTGATAACATATTCAGTAAACCAGTCATATGTAAAATACAATGAAGTGACTTCACCAAAGGTTAACTAAAAAGAAACGTTGCTCATATTTTTAGTTTTTCGCGTACGTTTTTAAAATACGATTAATTTCGGCACTGCTATCGGTAGATTTTCGGAGTTCGCCCGCTATTAAATTTGTATAGGTTTTTGTCGTTGTTGTTAATGTTGAAATTGTATTAGTTTAACTATATGCAATAAATTCGATAGGTATTATCAATAGTCTCTTGGTATTATGTGATAGTCCTTGTGGTTTTTGTAGATCGTAAACATCGAAGCTTTTTTCGTCTTGGAGAGTACTGATATGTTTCAATCTTTCCTTTACAATCGACTTTTCATGTAATGCGTTCTCTCGCCCTTTTTCCGTTAAAAAAATGGGCGGTTTGTTTCTGACATACCGTCACGTGAATTCGGTAAAATCTCAACCGCTACACTCTATAAAGCAGTTCTTGTAACATGTTCTTATTAAATCATATCAACAACCTAAGACTTGAAATAAAGCTTGTTGTTGTTGTAAAAAATATGCAGTCGGGGAACTAGCTAGCCTGCCTCCTCGCTCCTTCCCCTTTCTACGCCTGCCACGCAAGCTATCGGGGAACAATTGTGGAAGCACTTTGTAAGGAAATAGGAGACGTCTGCACGCAGGCTATACGGAAGCACTCGAAGAGTTTCCGAATATTTTTATCCAATCAGAAACTAGCGCGAGCACTCACGAGTACTCCGAAAGCAATCGCGCCAGCAAATACGTCATGTTGCTTAGCAACTTCGGGGACGAACACCACGGTCAGCTTTCTCCCCATTCTCCTCTCTCGTCGTCACCTACATAATTTTTGTTTTCAAGTTTGTTGTGGATGTTATCGATATTGTTCACGGGCATTTTGCGGTAGGACGAAATTGGTCCAAAATTGGTTTCTGTTCCTCAAATATTGACGAAGAACAAGAGGAAATATTTATAGTCCGCACATATTGTCCGTGAGAAACCTGGAGACTAACGGTGACTGTTCTGAGCCGCCGGTAGACAGACAGCGGATCATCAAACAAACATGGCGGACAAGGAGGTTCGAGCTCTTGTAAACCACGTTGTAATGCCAGGCGATGTTATCGGCAATGTAGCAGATTTGGAAGCATCTCTTGAAGGGAAAAGCAAAATTAAGTTCGGGCCTGGATTACGAGAGGAAAATGGAGTGATTTTGGCGTATAAAGCAGGAGTATTGCGACATCGAAAGCCGGCAACATATCTGATCGATTGCAATCAAAGAAGGGTTTGTATTAAAGCTTATTACAGCGCGGACACTCGAACCGTGAACGCTTTGGCTTTATTTTGGCTTTATTTTGACTTTATTTTGGCTTTATTTTCACTTATTTTGTACTTATTTTGTATTTTTTTCTGAAAAAAATACAAAATAAGTGAAAATAAAGTGAAAATAAAGTCAAAATAAAGTCAAAATAAAGTCAAAATAAAGCCAAAGCGTTCACGGTTCGAGCTGTAAATAGATAATGCTTACATGTACTTTCTCACACATTTTGTTCACATTGGTTGAATAACATGTCAGCTTACATGCATACACCACAATCACACACCAGTATGTCGCACGCGCCGCTTTTGAAACCCATGGTAAAGATCTTCAGTGTAGCCTGACTTACACATGTATTAAATGTATGGATGTAAAATCTCATCATACCAACAGACAGTGCATGTTGATTGACGTCTTGCACGTGTGAAATGTGTCATTTGTTTCATTAGTATCCTCCAACGCAGACGCTCTTTGGGCTCGTCACGCAATCTTTCCTCCCCCCACGAACGTCTGCTCAACGGATCGAGCAGCCACTTCCGTTCTCGTGGGGGAGGAGTGCGTGACGAGCCCGAAGAATGTCTGCGTAGGAGGCTATTTCATTAGCAGCAGCGGAAAATAAACTAAATTATTCCACAATTCGCGAAGGAAAAAACTAATTAATTTTATAATAAATGTATAATAAAACAATAAATTTATATTGAATTAGTTTTTTGCATGATAGTCCAGATGATAGTGAATTATCAAGGCCTTGGTTTGTGTTATCCGCCTCAGCCTTCAGCAGGTAACACAAACCTCGGCCTTTGGTTATTTTCGCTATCCTCATCCAATAATAATTATTGTGTAATGATTACCTTTGCACCTTGGCCTCAGTACATCCCAGTAAAGGAAGAGAGAGTCATCGGCATTGTCACCAACAGAGGTTCTGATAGCTATAAGGTAGATATTGGAGGAGCCATGCCTGCGTCATTACCAAGTCTGTCATTTGAAGGAGCTACCAAAAAGAATAAACCCAATATACAGGTACAAATTATTTCATATTGACCACTCAGTCCCCAAGGGCCAATGTAAACAAACACAGAAACAAATATTGCAAAAAGAACATACATGGTAGGGGTGGTGAACGGTAAATTTGAGACTTTGTGAGACTAGCGTTTTTCTCTGCAAGCCAGAATTTTTAGATTGCGAGATCGAGACTCCAAAATGGCGTTGCGATAAAAAAAATAGAGACCGCAAGATGTACATGTACAGAACTGCAATCTTGTACCCAGAGTCAACGGTCTCCTCAGTCAGTGGTAGTTGTCGCCAGGTTAGACTCTGGGGGAATGGAATAAATATCGATTTTTTTGATTGGCTTTTGTGTAACAAGAATGGCCAGCGGAAGTGACCGTTATCCCAGATTTCTGGGATGAAAAATTCCATTCCCCATAGTTCCACCTGGCGACGACCAACCGCTGACAGAGGAGACCGTGGACTCTGGGTACGAGATTGACAGAACTGCTGAAAAAAAAGTTGCATTTCCTGTGAAATTCAGCTAAAACTTTGCGAGACCCATATCTTAAAGACTGTTCGCCACCCCTTATGGTTAATAAGAATCCCAACTGGCAGGAGGCAGACCAGTTGGCTATTTTACAAGCATGGTCTAGGAGTTGAACTTGGGACTACTGTACCGAGAACAAATCCAGCTAGTGGCAGGTTGGAGGGCTTGACCCCGGAACCACCTCTAGCTTACAATATTATTAAGACCTGCACCCTAAACTACTCGACCACACTACCTACAATGACTGTACAATGTGAATGAGGCCAAATTTTTAGACCGAAAAAAGTCTAATGGCCCAGAACATAACCCCAATCCTTTTTTGTCCGCATAAAAATAAAGTAAAAAAAAAAAAACATCAAGAGAGTGCAATATAAATTATGTAGTTCATGTGTCCAACTTATTCGTTCAAAATTGAGAATGCCAGGGTATGCTTTTTATCAACCCTAAAAAAAGTCCCTGCCAAAATCTTTCCACCCAAAAAAGTTCCCAAATCACTAATTTCAAACCCGCAAAAGGCCTTTGCATCTCCCCATCACTAAATTACCTGAGTTTGTACAGTGTGTACCCACCTGGGGTGGATGATTAAAATTTGTGATATGTTGGTAACATTAAGTTACCACTTTTGTGGGGGATGGAATACAGGTGCGATAGGAGATGTCAATTTTCTCATCTAAGGGGTGGACCATTAGATTATTGATGGGGGGATAGCATGAATTTTAGCTGCTTGATATATTTTTTTATTCTTCCAGCCCTGCAAGATATTTTTTTATCCCTGCGTCTGCCTTGCACAATATACCGTTTTGCTCAAAATTATTTTTTGGGGGATTTCTCCAAACCCCTCACCAATAATCTAATGGTCCACCCCTAATGTACATCAGTATCATTTTGTCATTGTTGATCATTAATTTCTAGATAGGCGACATTGTTTATGCAAGGTTGTGTGTTGCAAACAAAGACATGGAACCTGAGTTAGACTGTACAGATGGCAGTGGAAAAAGCACTGGTTTGGGGCAGTTATCTGGTGGATTTATGATCACTTGTAATCTTGGACTATCACGAAAGTGAGTGACATTTCTGAAGATTCTAGAACCTGTATGTGTAGACATTGTACCGTAAAATTCCTTGCCCCTTAACGTTGGTTCTAGGCCCATTTAAGTCTGGTGAGGGAAAAAATATTCAAGTTTCAACTTGGGACCCTTAGATCAAAGTATGACTTTCTTCTGCTCTCAAACCAATCTCATCCGCAGAAAGTGCAGGAAACCTCCTCCCCCAAGGGTCTTCTTGGTATTCAAAATGGCAGCGAGAAATGGCAGCGAGAAATGGCAGCGAGAAATGGCAAACATGTGACCTTAAAATATTTCCAAATATATTGGAGATTTTAACAATAATTATTGTCGGAAGCTTGCCATTGGTCAATTTAAGGTCACATGATCTGGTGCTTGCCAGGGTCTTTTCTCGCTGCCATTTTGAATACCGAGAAGACCCTGGGGATGAGATTGGAAGTGCAGGTTCTGGGAATGAGTTTGGTGTGACAAAAGATGACCCAGAGCACAGACATGTGGTTTGAAAAGTCATCCTCATTCTCTTACGAGATGGAGGTCTCTATTATCCCCTCTCAACAGGGATGTGCCCACAAGATTTAAACTCGTCACTCAGTGCAGCTACTCAATAAATTTTTGTGTTGCTGACTCATCCCCAGACATCTCTTGTGATAAACTTGTTACACCCACAGCATCTAAGAAGTTTATCATAAAAGACGACAGGGGATACATGCAAGTCAGGTGGTGTTGGCAACCTGGCTGGTAAGTTGACACTCAATACTCGATAGTATCGAGAATTGAGTCGAGTATACTGTATCGAGACTTGATTCGCGCTACTCGATACTCAAAAGAATCACCGAACCAGAACTGATCTCATTGCAATTGGGGTGGGTAGGGTGGGGGGTGGGACCACAATCTCATTGTGTTTTTTTTTTTTGGGGGGGGGGGGGGGTGGGGGGGGGGGGGGGGTCATGTATTTTTTAGTAATTTGCCTTTGTCACTCTCTTGCAGACTTCTCAGCAAAGAATCTGTTCTCCTAAAGTGTCTTGGAAAGTACTTCCCTTTTGAATGTACAGTGGGGATGAATGGACGAGTTTGGATCAACTCATCATCGACACCTCATACTATAGCCATTGCTAATGCTATTTCAAACTCTGAGTACATGACAAACAATCAAATTGAGACAATGGCGAAACAGCTTGTGAAGGGAATACAGTCTTAACCCTGCAAGCTACATCTTTTAATCTTCTCATTAGTCAGACTGTCAATCATCCAAAAACCCATACATTTCATAGTCACATACTGTTTACACAGTCATGAAGCAGCAAAAAAGCCAATAGAAAACTTGCATGCCGATAAAATGGCGATTGGCTATTGAAGTTACAGAATTGCTGCATCAAATCGAGTCATTCAGTTTTCATCCCCGAAGTTGCTAAGCAACGAGACGTATCCTTGTGCTATGCTGGTGCAATAAATATAATATTGTTTGGAGTACTTGTGAGTGCTCACGCTAGTCTTTGATTGGATAATAAATACCGGAAACTCTTTGACTGCTTCAATGAAGGTTTACCAAAAATGACACTTTTTCTCCAAACTGCATAATTTGCACAATATTGTACTGTGCTGTTTATTTCCTCTGTGAATCGTAACAAGAAACTACAGGACATCCAGGCTCATGATATGACTACAATGTAATCAGCTACGACTGCTTTGGCGCCGCGTTTTGTAGTAAAGACGAACTCGATCAATTCCCCTTGGTTATTAGTGAATAATATATTGCAGAATACCACAAGGATTAATATTGTATGGAGCTTTATCGCTAGAATAGTCAGGGAACGAAAAATGATGAATTAGCCATTAAAGTGCACAGAGTAGCTCATTCAAGCTCATGCAATTATCAATGACAAAACATACAGTATGTAAAAAAATAAAAATTAATTAAAAAAAATACAGTATACTGTCTTGATTTCTAGACAATGGTTATGACAATTAAAAAATAAATTTAAGCTTTCTTTCTGATAACTTCCTTAAAAGATGTTAAAATCACTGATTTAAACAAAATCATCTAATGAGTATAATATGACTGTAAAAACTGACCATGCTGACAGAAATAGTAGTGCTGCATAACTTATATAAAAATATAATACTCCTCGTAATATCCATTTGCTAAAAATCCATAAAAATAATACATGTACATCCATATTAAGGTACATGTAAGGTACTATGTTTAGTGACAACTTAATTTAACAAATAATAGCAATTTCATGAAAATTCACTATAATATTTTGATTTCAGTTGAGATCAGATCACCAAAATCGGTCTAAAAAAGGAAGTAAGATCGCAAAATAAGTCATTATCTCTTAGTCTTGGGAAAACCAAATACCCATAAATAAGCTACCCCACCCCCATTGAACAAGTGCCCCTCTCGAATAAGCACCCCTTTTCTCAGCCAAAATTGAAATAAATGAACCCCCGCCCGCCCTCGACTGTAATTCAATTTAGTTGCTGCTAAAGATAGTAGTAACCTTAACCCTTTCACTCCCAGAGTCAAACCTTGAGTCAATAGATGTGATTGTAACTTTTGAGTCTGTGGATGAAACCCTAATGAGTGACCATTCCAAGGAAAGCTATTGAACAGTACTTTCAAGTGGTGCTGTTTGTTTTTGACAATTTTGCAAAATGAAATAATTTCAAAAATGTTTCCTCGATTTTGAATTTAGCACTTGGGAGTGAAAGGATTAAGGCAAACTACGAAATG
Organism: Desmophyllum pertusum; assembly: GCA_029204205.1. Lineage (NCBI taxonomy): Eukaryota > Metazoa > Cnidaria > Anthozoa > Scleractinia > Caryophylliidae > Desmophyllum > Desmophyllum pertusum. The sequence continues at coordinate 684,091 of MU826382.1, read as the reverse complement.
AGCTGGTCCACTGATGAAGTAACAAACTTCTTCACAGTTATTTCTCCACTTATAACCTTCTCTCTGATGGTATCGCGGTGTTTCAGAGCGAAGACTAAAGAGCGCATCTTTCTCTTGTAGGTGTTATTTATAAGTCGGCCAAAAGTGTGAAACACAGTTCTCTCAATAAGCTCTGGTAAATTCTCTGTAGTCTGCAAAATAATAAAGTGAAAAAAAGTCATTCATAATTGAGCAGATACACGTTGTGGAAAATCCTTTCTCAAACTCTAAAATAATAATGACTAATGAGACCCTTCATGGGAAAACAAGTCTTTTCTCAAAAAGCATTTTTTTAAGGGTTTCAAACCCTTTGCAACCTCTATTCAAACCTGTTATAAACTCTTCACCGGTGTTAGTTTCAAGCTATTTATGGATATGATGTTGCTTATTTTTATTAGTGGTTGTAATTTTCCGAGTTACAACAAACTAAAGAAATCATAATCATGACGGGTTTGGATACCAGGTCAGATTACCTAATTTGCATAGATTTGTACTATATACATTTTTTTCTCCATCTATTGTCAATTTAAAGATATAAATTATACATGTTTGTCAAACACTCAAGACAGTGTTCATCTAAATTCCAAATACCTCGAATTTTGTCAAAAATACTCCAAGCTACATGTACATGTTGTATTCTCAAGTCTCTACTTGGTTAGCCTCAAGAGAGCTTGCTCGCAGGCTACTTGCTGGTTGGAAACTGGATGAAACACTATCTGAGTCGTGTGTTTGATGTACACGTATTGCACGGTTCTAGAAAATATCCATACCCACCTCAAGGAAGGTCATTGGAAATTTTGAGGGGGAGGGGTGTCTCAAAAGCCAAACATTTTAAAGGAAAGTACAAAGCTAAACTGGAATTTCCAGTGGGGGGTTTGGGGGGTGGGGGTTCAAACCAAAAAAAAAATGTTGAGGGGTATGGTGGAACAACACAATGTCATTTGAATGTGGTTAGGGTTAAAATTATGTCAAGTGATTGACTGGATATTACTGTACATCTAAAAGCTAAACACAATCATACCGTCACTTGAAGATTTTCAGCTAACAGCTGTCTTGCTTTGCCTCTTAGAACTTCAGTTTTCTTGTCGCAGTGAACTTCAATTAAGGGTTTTTCTCTCTCTAAGTCTCTTATAAACCGTCGCCATCTCCTGAATACAAGCTTGGCTTGTTCTCTTATCTCATCACTGCTACCCTGGCGCCGAAGCCGATTGACTGTGTGACCAATTTTTGTGGACAGTAACACATCTTTTGACACGTTCTTTGAGCCTAACATTTTTAGCACTGACAAACTGTCTCAGGAGAGGAAATATCACTCTCCAATTGACACTTGAGATGATGAATTTCTTCCACTACAACTACACTCTTAAAGAAAAAATGTACAGAATAGGTAAATGTACATGTCCAGTAACGGCCACTCTGGGGCAGAAAAGGTGGCCATTGCCCCATGCAGGTACAGGCCCGTAGGGAGGGGGGGTGCGTCCGCACCCCCCATGATATGGGCTGTGGAGGTCCACCTATAGTGGACCGACGGTTCAAAAGAAAGTTAAATAGTAGTGAAATAGTAGTGCTTGTGCTCTAATTCGATAACTGCATGGACAATCAAACAATCGCAGCTTTGAACGTGTTTACATATCGTCTTCATCAACAAAGACAACATTAAGCAAGTAATTTTCTTCATCCAAATATTCACTCCTTTGGCTTAAAAATGTCCTTAATTGAAGGTCCACATTATGTATTTTTAGTATTCTTTCATCTGTATTTTCTTTAACTGAACAGTTCCAGAAATATTCATGTTTTTACGTTCGCTTTTGGCTGCCTGGTTTCATATCATACTGCCTTCAAAACGCACAAAATGGAGTCTCAGATAACCTAATCTTTCAAAATTTCCCGTTGGGGCATGCCCCCGGACCCCCCTAGTAGCTCGCGCTCGTACGACCCTAACTTTGCCCCTCCAACGCACCCCCCCCATTCAAAATCCTGTCTACTGGCCTGCAGGTATATTAGAGACAGGGAGGTGCGGTCAGGCCTTTTGTTGGTTAATAGACATTTTCACAGGAGGAATTAATGGTTGTGATTCTCAAAAGGAGGAGGTGGAAATGGTTGGGGCACGTCATGCGATTTAGATACATCAATACCCACAAGAACAGCCCTAACCGCAGGGCTCCAGAGGGAAAGCGAAAGAGAGGGAGACCCAAGTCAACATGGCGTCGGACAATAGAGAAGGATCTGGAGAATGCTGGGTATACTTGGGGCACAGCCAAGAAAGTTGCCCAGGACAGAGAAGCTTGGCGTGATCTTATTGAAGCCTTATGTGCCACTCGGCAAGAAGAGGATGAGTGAGTGAGTGAGTGAGTGAGACATTTTCTGGCAGACCTTTTTTGGGTTGATAAAAATATGACCGAATGACAAGGAGATTTCCTGTTATAGCGGTTTATTTATGAGAGATCAGATATGGCCTGATTACATGAGCCGGGCTGCCGGTTAGCCGGGCTGGCTCGATTTGCCGAGATGACTTTTAGCGCAGCATTACATGTACACGAGCTGAGCCAGCCTGGGGCGAGCTCAATTTGCAGCAGTGTGCATGAGTAGTATTGTACTCGCTGTCCTCTGCTGGCCGGTAAACGAGATTACATGGAAAATTTTCAGCCGGGATCTCCGCCTAACCAGTTGTCATGTAATCGCAATGTTGATTTTTGTTGCGTTTAACAGATGTGCCAAGATCTTGGCAAAATGGGGCCAGCCCAACTTATGTCATCGGCCCCTATTAAAATCAGTTACATATAAAGTATGTAAATTTGTGGTTTCCCTGGACAAAAATGTATTACACCTACTAAGAAGAAATGGATGGGGGGGGGGGGGGGGGGGGGGGGACTTCTATATAAAAGTTACAGGGGTGATTGTTGTACCTTTTAATTTTAATGCAGTCTGCCTAAAGTTTGTGACAGATGTGTGATGTATTAATAAAGGTGGACGCATAATATACATATCAGGTTTCTTTATAGTGATTATTCGGAGAATGATGACTTTTTGGGGGGTCTAGTTTGACTATTTTGGGGGTTAAAAATTTGGCAAAATACCTGAGTATCCCACTGGGCCATTGCATGGAGGTTTCAAAAGAGTACATGTATAGTGACTGCATGGAACGGTGTTAAATATGGTTGGGACGAAAAATCCTGGCCGTTGTAGAGAGGTGGTCGGAATATATGGAGGTTCCGGTTCTGTAAAGTTTAAAGCTTTACTACATGACAGCGAGTTGACTTACCGCAAGACTTTCGATTGTTGACTGTTTCTTGTTATCCTTTGTCGCTGTACTTTTTTGTTCAGGCCTGGGAAGGCGTTTGGTTCGAACGACAAACTTATCCATAATTTCCTGGATCTTTTTAGTCAAGTTTTATACATCAATCAGTCAAGTTGTTTTTGTCGGCCATATTGAAACGAAGTTGACCAGGTTACCAAGGCTTCGGAAGAAATGGCGGGAAAAAATAACCCTCGTTCCCAGGGTCTTTAATCCAGTTCGGGCCCTTCTTTGTCACGCAACACTACTCGTAGCGTTGCGTAACAGAGAGTTGAACGTTCGCGATAACTCTCTAAAATTCGAGAACTTTTAATTATGTACATAGAAATCTTGAAAGAGTAACTCAAGTAACCCGTTTCTTGGACAGTCGACCGAACCTCTATATACGAATAATCAGGAGCCATTCTGGGGGAGGGGGGTAGAAATTTAGTAAATTTCAATAGCCCGTATGGATACCCCGTTCTAGATCAGGAGTCCCAAAATCACGACCTTGACGTATTTGGTGGCGCGATTGCTTTCACTCCTTTCAGAGTACTCGCGCTAGTTTCTGATTGGGTAAAAAGATTCGGAAACTCTTCGAGTGCTTCCACGAAGATTTGCCGAAACCCGGACTGGCAAAATCCCATACATTTTCGGACAACGGACAAAACTCGACCACAGATAGCAAAATTCATATAATAAGTAAATAGACTTTTCTCCAAAATGGCCGCCGCAAAATTCAAAATGATTAAAATTAAACTGAGCAGAAAATCAGGTGCTGGTCTTTCAGGTGCTGGTATTGATTTTCCGCTCAGCTTAATATGAATTTTCGGCGGCCATTTTGGAGAAAGATCTTATTATGCAGCCTTTCTATTCAGATTTTATTTTCCGCTATACTATTTTATAGTGTTTTTAATAATCGTTAAAACTGAGGTCGAGTATCTTTCAGCATAAAACAGTAAGGTTATTATGGTCACTAGACGTCATATATGCCCGGCGTATCAATTCACATCGAACGTTCGGAAATCGAATGTGCCCTCTCAGGAGCATATTACCCCGGAGCCTCCATCTCCCTTATTGGGCCTCAACCTCTATTCCAGGCTCTCTCTCCTTTTCCTCCCTTGTCGTTGAGTGACCAGCCGCAACCAGGGTCTCTCTACTCAACGACAAGGGAGGAAAAGGAGAGAGAGCCTGGAATCGAGGTTGATTGGGCCTATGCCCAGGCTCGATTACCAGCCGCTGTTCGGGAAAATGAGCCGCGCTCCTCCCCCCGAACTCACGGCTGGACGCGTGAGGTTTCTTTTGTTGGTTTTAGCCAATCAGAATACCGCCTGCAGAATTTCGTCCGGCATAAATTATCTTTCAATCTGATGCAAAGAGTTGTTTGATGCGGCGTTCGATCGTCTTCAAGATATATTTAACCTTGAAACTCTCGAAGATAGGCAACAGGAATCAATTAATGGGCATGATGTCTTGGTAATTCAACCGACAGGATGGATTTTTTATCCGCACCAAGGAAATACATCACGGCAAGTTCGCGCTAAGCCGGGGAGCAAAGACACTACTATTACCGCACAAGGGAACTGATGAGATCCATTTGGACATTCAAAATGTACTATACAATACAAGAAACAGTCGGTAAACTTGTGTGATAAATTTGATCTGGGATTTTATGCAAATCATGTGGTGTAAGAACGCGACGTCTCTGGCGAAATTGCATCAAAACATTGTTTCTTGTCACGGACTGGTCATGTTAGATCTTGTAATATTTTTCATCCCGGGTTTTCAGTCATATAGCTTCACAATAAAGGCGAGAAATCAATATCCTTCGCGGAATATTTCAGATCAGATCTTTTTCTTTCGAAAATATAAGAGATAATGGAAAATAAACGAATGTCACGAGCCGGAGTAGCGTTACATAAATTAATTTTTTTGATTACGTCACAGACACGGCTGTTTCGCTCACGCGTCCAGCCGTTCTTCTCGGGAGGAACGAAGACCGGACTCGAGTGAGCGGCGGAAATCGAGCCTAGCCTATGCCTCGACGAAGTTACACCTTGAGCTATTTTTAGAATTAGTTTTGCCGCGAAAACACGATGTCATGAGCCACGCACCCATGTTTAACATAGATAGAGGCTCCGGGGTGATATGCTCCTGGCCCTCTATAATAAGGACATCTCTGAATACTGTTCGACTGCGCGCAGTGGTTCTTCGCAGTAGTGTTAGTGGAATCCGGCGTTAACTGATAACCCGAGAAAAGACATGAAAACAACAGGAGAAAAACAACAAATATTTGACATCAATATATTATTGTGATAAATTAGTTATTTACAGATGTCACTCGCAAAGTATAACACTGTTTTAAGTCTGTGGATGAAACCCTAGTGTGTGACCATTCAAATGAAAGCTATTGAGCAGTACTTTCATGTGGTACTGTTTATTATTCTGTACAAGGTGGTTCTAACTTTTAAGTCTGTGGATGAAACCCTAGTGTGTGACCATTCAAATGAAAGCTATTGAGCAGTACTTTCATGTGGTACTGTTATTATTCTGTACAAGGTGGTTCTAACTTTTAAGTCTGTGGATGAAACCCTAGTGTGTGACCATTCAAAAGAAAGCTTTTGAGCAATACTTTAACGTGGTACTGTATATTATGCTACACAAGGTGGTTCTAACTATTAAGTCAGTGGATAAAACCCAGTGTGTGACCATTCAAATGCAGTACTTTAACGTGGTACTATTTATAATGCTGTACATGGTGGTTTTAACGAATGTAAAAGTATGTGAATAAAACTCTCGTGTATTGAGAACGAGCGCCGCGCACTCTGGTCGTAAAAGGTCACGTGGCTTCACTGTATTCTTGATCCCAGGCTACAACCGTGAGCTGTCTTTAAACTAATCCATGCAACAAAGCTCCACTCACAAGGAGCGACTCTTTGCTGTTCGCATCCTCGAACAGAAACGACCGCTGGCCATAATTACACCGGATACGCGTGCAGGAGATGTACGGGAAGAGGTTTTCAATGACCATGGACAAAGGTTTATTCGAAGGGAATTCGTAAAACTGCCCGGTTGCTACTCCATCTAAGGTGAACATGATCTGTCCCGTTGACAGGATAACAGCGCAGCCGACAACATCCGGGACCCTGAAGCTTTCTTGCTCGTACGCGGAGGGACTGGACGACTTGGGCAGTTGAAGATGACCGTCGTGTATGTCACAATAAATTTTCTCTCTGGTTTCCACATTGATGAAACCCATTTGCTTGACTCGACATGGGGCGTGTTTGAGCTCGGCTTCGAAGTACAGGCACGGCACAATGGGCTCTGAAACAACAGAAAATACATGATTTACACAATTTAAGTGCGAGTGTCGTAATTAAAACCAAAGCAATTGCAATGGCCAATCATAAGAAACATAGGCAACAGAATGAACCAATGAGAACTTGAAGCAAATATAGGTAAGCAGTGCCAAGCGCGGGAAAACGCGTGTGACCAAGTCGCGATTGGTTTTGGTTTTACATCTGATTGGTTGAGTACGTGGCGCGAGTTTTTTAAACCAATCACAGAGCGTAGTAAAGTAAAATCAAAGCAATTCCGGATTACTTTCGACACTCAATTGAGAACCACTCTATATCGAAAATGACCTACAGTGAAACCTCCATTAAGGGGATACCCCCGGGATAAGGAGAAGTGTCCCCTTAACAGAGGTGTCCCTTTAATATAGGTTATATTGTAGATTACAACGATTATATGAGCGTTAATTTTTCCGGGACAAAAGTTTGTTTCTCCTTAATGAAGGCGTCCCAAAGGAGATGCTCCACTGTACTTTGGGTTTGGTTTTACGACGTTCAATATGAAAACCACTCTATTACAAGAACTTTGTAGGACCAGGGCCGGGTTGTTCAAAGAACGCTTAAGCTAATCAAGGATTAGCGGGAATTTTGATTTCAGTTTTGTAACTTTTCAGTGAGGTTTTCTGTTTATATTTTTCGTCTTTCTGTTTGACTTTGACTAATCTTAAACTTTACAAAACATTAGCAGACAAAAACACTTTTATACAAGAGAAATTAAAAACTTGATTAACTTTTAATCCTGGATTAGCGTTAATCGGCTTTCGAACAACCGGGCCCCAGTAGTTTAGGCTTTAGCATTGTGATGACGTCACATGCAAACCCTAACCAAGGCCATACCTATCTCCTCCATAAAGGACGCTCCAGGTGTTACAGCTCCCGGCCAGGTACCCAGACGAGACTGTGCATCAAAGCGCTTTCCAATAGAGTCCCTCAAAGATCCCACACCCAAATATGGTGTGCTAGTCACGTGCTTTTCTTCACGCGGGGGCTTTTCTTCGCATGCTATCTCGCCATGCTCGGGTTCGGTCCCAGGGAAGAATACGTCGTACACGGTTGCTTTTGGCGGGGAGCTCTGAGGTGTGGTGAAGATGCTGGACGAAGGGGTCACAAACGTCAAGGATTGATTTGCAGGCTCAGGCGATAAGGCGAGAGTTGAATCAGCTACAGAGGAAGAGGCCTGGTGATAGTCGAACAACATGTCTGCATCGGATATGCTGTGCTCTGGAGACACCCTTGACGAAGGCCTCTCCTCCTTTGCAACCACGCCAGATACGTCCTTATCAGCAAGGCTTCTTTTTTCTTTTTGAGCTGAAAAACAAAGAAAGGAAAGAAGGATGGATGAATGAATGAATGGGAGCAACGAACAAGCAATGAATAAAGTCTACATTGTTAAAATGGGCAGTTCGAGAAGTGTTTTCGAAAAAGACAAAAACACATATTCGATAGAAGGAAAAACCAACAAAACAAACAAGAACAAAAATATTGGCACGACTTCTGAATTGTCACCCTTTAGAGCTAAAAGTATTTGGCATTATATTTGTTAACTGTTTGTGTGTGTGGGGGGGGGGGGGGGGGGGGGGGAGGAGAGAGAGTTGTTAGCGGACTTTTTGTTTAATAGCGTCTAGTGTTTAGGTGCATATTTTCGGGCGCGCGCTGGGGGCTTATCATCGTAATATAACGGTATGTCTGAGCTACTTTGGTCTTTGGCGTTAACGAAATAAATAGACTACGACCAGTCTCTCTTTCCTTTAGTCAGTCGAGCGAGAAGCGAAATAAAGTAATTGGAAAATATGGCCGCGCGAAACCTGGGGAAGAGACGATGCCTCTCGCCCCCAGGTTTCGCGCGGTCATTTATTCCCTGTCACTTTATTTTGCTATTTGCTCGATGAACTATAAGGGAAAGAGGGACTACTTGTACCGTAAGATACCGGTTATAAGCCCCCCCCCCCCCCCCACCCGCACCGCGCTTATAACGCTCCCCCGGTTATAGGCCCAGCCCCCCCCCCCCCCCGCCCCGCTAATAACCGTATTAATTTGTGTTCTTCCGTTTCATTATGTTCCAGTTGCGTTTAATGTTCTCAGTACTTTCAGCTCATTCTGAAACATTTTTGAAATTCCGCTTATAAGCCCCACCTCCGGATATAAGCCATCCAAAACCCCTTACGAAGTTGTATATAAGCCCAGGGCTTATAACCGGGATTTTACTAACAGCAAGCTTAACAAGCGCTGGAATAAAAAATGCAAGTTGGAGAGGCGCGCGAGAGAGGAAGAAATCGCGCGAGGAGCGTCTCTTCCTCGCGCGTGTCTTCTCTCGCGCGCGCCCCTAAAAAACTCGCGCTCTTCCACTCAGCGCCTGCTACGTAGACTAGGATTTTACGGTAGTCTATTAAATAAAATACTAAACATCGTACCAGTCTTGTCTGTCTTGGTAGCTTCTGTAGCCTCCAGTTCCTCGCCGTCGTTTAGTTCTTCATCCTCTTCCACGATACTCTCAAAACTACCGCTGATCGGCGTCCAACAGGACGACAGGCGCAGTGGAACTTTCTTGATCGAGTTGGAGACCACGTGACTTGCGGCTATGTAGCCATCAGGCATGTCATACCTGTTTTACAGGAAATGAGATTCGTTTAAATTGCCGCAAACGAAGAGGGAAAGTCGGCTAGTGTTTATTGTATTGGTAAAGGTTATGAGCAAGACCCCTGTTCAAGGAAAGTACTCTGTGGCAAGATGCCAAGAAAATTTAACCTGAGTAAACAGACGTCTCTCTGGCGCGCTCAAGAATCCCCAAAATTTAGTTCCACATGGTAGCCCCTTCAACACTTTCACTCCCAGAGTCAAACCTTGAGTTGTACCTTTTGGGTCTGTGGATGAAACCCTAGTGTGCGACCATTCAAATGAAAGCTATTGAGCAGTACTTTCACGCGGTGCTGTTTGTTTTTGACAATTTTGCAAAAGAAATTCAAGATTTTTTTGCTCAGTTTTGAACTTAGCACTCTTCTTGGGAGTGAAAGGGTTAACGGTCGAAATGCTTTTAGAGCAACAGTGTCGCAATACCATGTAATAAAAATCCCACCTGAAGGGCTTGCCACCAAAGTTGAAGGTACAGTGTTGGTCCATGGCAATGGATGCCGCAGGGTACCAATTTACCCCAGGGTTTAACCCCTAAATGCCACGCCCATATCCACGCCATTTAACCAGAAGGACACTTCTCCATTCCAAGAGAACAAACAGCTCAGAATATCCCCGTAACTCCACTCCCGCCCGTAATCATTGTTGAGTTGTTCGCTTGGCGGTCCACTCCACACTTTACACCGTGCACCATCAAACGCACACGAGTTCTTATCATCGCCTACTCCTACACCTCGCCTCAGGACCGTACCGACACTCCTCGGTTTGCCAGCCTAAGGTACAAGAATAAATAATGGTAATAGGTTTCCCAGGCGTAGTGTGTGAGACGAGTTCATTTACAGAGATCTTATGTCATGTGATGCAAGCAAGATGGGGCTACATGTACAGTCGATCGAACTCGCTCGTTTCGCGGCTATCGTCGCTCGCGCGTTAATTATAGAGGATATGCGCCGTCATACATGTACACTGCAAATAACAGCAAACAAGTAAATTAAGCTTACGTATTTCTGCACAGTTGTATTCAAATCATTAACACTGTATTTTTAACACACTTCAATTTCCATTTTCCTTCTTAAGAACTGCGTTAGGCCGACTAATTGTAAAATGTATCACGTTAAAATCATCAAAGCGCGAAAGTTCGCCTATTGACGTTAACCCTCTCACTCCCAGAGTCAAACCTTGAGTCAATAAATGTGATTGTACTTTTGAGTCTGTGGATGAAACCCTAGCGTGTGACCATTCAAATGAAAGCTATTGAGCAGTATTTTCAAGTGGTGCTGTTTGTTTTTGACCATTTTGCAAAATGAAATTCTAGATTTTTCCTCAGGTTTAAACTTGCCAGTTTTGGGAGTGAAAGGGTAATGAACTTGAATACAAAGGGGTTAATGGTCTCTTCACACTCTGCCATGTCCTATTCTATACCGCGGTTTTGTTAACTGCGAGCTACCGCCGGGGTTTTCAAAGCAGTCAGAGTTTTGCCGAGGTCAAACTGCAGCCTTGAGGCGGGATTCGACTGAGGCAATATCGCGGCAAATGCACTATTAGTTTCGAGCGATACTGTACCTATTTGCAGTATGCCTGTGGACTTGATGGTGACCTCATAGTACCAGCCAGAAGGATAAGGTGGCACTGCACACATACCACGCCCCACACACAGTGTAGCATGCACGCTCTCGAATGTCCAGTTGGGATTCGCGGCCTCCAGACGATCAGCACTCAACACAAGGGCTGGGGTCTTCGTCTGCTCGTCTAGCTCCACTACAAGTTCTGAGTATCAGAGCAAAGGAAACATAAGCATTGTTAGCTGGGGGATACTCACTACTTTCAACGAATGACTCTAGAAAGCTGGTACACCAACTTAGAACGAACACTTCTTAACCGGTGTCAACAATTACCAGCACCTTACAAACGACTTACTGTATTCACGACGTTAACAAAACAGACGAACGAGCCTTGACTTCAAACAGGACCGGCACAGATTTGGACTAACAATAGACTGATCGAAACTGACAACAATTGGCCTATCACCGTTTACGAACGTTACACGAGTCTTAATTAACAGCCAATAACATCACGGCTAAACTGACCAATCAGTTACTAGGACCAGAGACTTAACACCATCGACTCACTAACACATTTCACTTGAATGTGAAGATGACTTCCGCACAGGTTGTCGAAACGTCAGTCACCAACAACAGTCCTTTTTCAGGACTGAACTTCACCCGGACGATCACACTAGACAAACTAGGGATAGCAGAAATCCTCCTAAGACTTTCGAACGTAATCGGACGGTCAGCAACTATTTCCAATAGTCTCCCGTTGATTGCCGAAGACCACCCGATATCTTTATCTTTATCACACTATCACAATTTCTACAAATTTCTGAAAACACGCTTGGTATCTAACCCTTTCACTCCCAGAGTCAAACCTTGAGTTAATAAATGTGTTTCTAACTTTTAAGTCTGTGGATGAACCCTAATGAGTGGACCATTCAAATGAAAGCTGTTGAACAGGACTTTCATGTGATACTTGTTTTGGACAATGTTGCAAATGAAATTCAAGATTTTTTCCTCAGTTTTGAACTTAGCACTCTTGGGAGTGAAAGGGTTAATTTTACTCGGCCCCAAACAATTACTTATACAAAGTCCACTACAGTAAACTGCGTTATATACATACCAGTGTAATATCTCCCCAACATACTCATACAGCAACACGTATTAAGCAGCATTTCAGTAGCAAGTCCAATCTGCTGAACGGTGGATGAACTTGCAGTTAACAGCCGACACCACAAGATCTGCATAGCACCAGCCTTGAAGAAATGCTCGCGCGACTCCTCCAGATTAGAAATCAAGTCGATACAGTTGTACAGCGTTATCACGCTCAGTCCAGTCAGGTTGGAAAACGCTTCATCTAAGTCGTCATGAATGATCGCCTCTCCTGTCACTGATTCTGATTGGAGGGTTTTCGTGTTTGGATTTTTTCAGTAAAGTGCTTTTGAATTGAGTGCTGCTTTTCAGTGGAGTAGGTTCATCTGTGGTGCTGCTGCCATGTACAGGAGTTCTTAAGCCACTTGCGGTTAGTTTCACTGTCAATGATACAAATGTGTCAAATCAGAGGAGAGCTTGTTACAACAAGCTTTTTATACCTGTAACCGTAATGATTCGATTTACCGCCCGGGCACTAATTTACTTTGGTATCTCAAGGGAGGGCGCTTATTAGAGAGGGGGTGCTTATTTTAAGAAGAGATTACTCTCACATGGAAATAACAGTCGAGACACTTAGATGACCAGTCCTTTTTTAACGCGGTAATGATATGGCCAATTAAAGGAAGATCCTGTGCCATGCTGAATGGGCCATGGGGTACTTATTATTGGAACCGGGGAAGCTTATGCAATAGGGGTGCTTATTGGAAGGGGGCGGTTATTGGAATAGGGGCGCTTATTAACAAACAACACTCAAGGGGAGCACTTATTAGAACGGGGGTGCTTATTGGAAGGAGGGTGCTAAATCAAATCATTATGTCAGTATTTTTTTTGCTAGTGTAACAGCGTCTTTTAATACCTTCCTCAGCCACAGTGGACACATTTTCAGTGGGCGAAGACAGCACATAAGTAATGGAGCCTCCCTCGGCGGCCCTCCAGTTTCCATTACCACCAAAGAGGTCTCCTTCAGCTTCCAGGATATCTGTTTGCTCCATCGCGCCAGCACTTGCTTTGATCTGCTGATTCAGTCTATCGATCTGTATTGTGTTGACCAGGCAAAGGAGGTTGAGAACTGCATCCAAGACATTGTACTCCGCAAACTTCTCCTGTGATAAAAATGGATACACATGAACAATAATGTTATTTACATTCTATAAACTGTTTCAGGTTCAATAATAATTATTGCTCTACCAACTGAGCTTGAGGATGAAGCTACAGATTGGTCCGAGTAAGGTCAATTAAACCAAAATGTACAATGCACACGGAGAGCCATTGAACTGCTCTTGTTTTCTGGTTGTATATAATGCAATGTTGCACCGTGGGTCTGAGGCTAATTTATTCAACTTGTGTTGCAACAGAGCAAATTATCATAACTGCATAAATTATCATAATTACATGGCTTTCTTGTGCAATGCTTATGGCAGTGATGATTTTCATGGCTCCAATACAGTGCGCTATCACGAGTGGATTAGCTCTGAGATGGTCAGCGGTCTTGCTTGCCATGTTGTCAATCAACTCCACTATGTACTCCATAAAAACCTTCCGAGTTCACCATCACTGAAAAATGCAATGCAAAAATGGAAAGATGTGCTATACAGTCAGGTCAGTCAGACAGTCAGGCAGTCAATCATTCAGTCAGTCAGTCATCAATCAGCCAGTCAGTCAGTCAGTCAGTCAGTCAGTCAGTCAGTCAGTCAGTCAGTCAGTCAGTCAGTCAGTCACACAGTCAGACAGTCAGTCAGTCAGTCATTCAGTCAGTCAGTCAGTCAGTCAGTCAGTCAATTAATCAATCAATCAATCAGTCATCAGTCATTCAGTCAGTCAATCAATCAATCAATCAATCAGTCATCAGTCAGTCAGTCAGTCAGTCAGTCAATCAATCAATCAATCAATCAGTCATCAGTCAGTCAGTCAGTCAGTCAGTCGGTTGGTCTGTCTGTCTGTCAGTCAGCATCTAAACCAGATTAATGCACCAACCTTCCTTGTGGTGATCGTGTCTCGCTAAAACAGTGAGAAGCTCCAGTTCAGACACTTTGCTGATAGCGAGTGATGCAGGCGTGCTCATCAGAAGATCAATCAATGGCAACAAAATGTATCCTTGGACCTGTTCATTTGCATAGTAACCTAGACAGAAAAATCCAGTTACATTCCAAATTAGGCAGAGCCACACCCTTCACTTCCAAGGGAGAAGTCAGAATGTAGCTAAAAAAACTCCATACTGATAGTGTGGGGGGGGGGTGGGGGGGGGGGGTGGTTCTGAACTTCCTGCTTCCCATACCTTGTATTCCTGGTTCCCTCCCCTTGGTTCCTGCCTCTTTGTACTTTTTCTGTTGAAAAATATTATGCAATGTTGCCAAAAAATTTCCTATTTTTCCTGGTTCCTGCCACCTTGATAATCCCGCTTCCCACCCTCTCTCCCCTCACCTCCCGGAGACTTCCCACCCCTTTACTCCAGGGTTCCCACCCCACTGTCCCCACCATGATAGTATACAATGTAAACCCAGTACAGAGACCTGTGTACAAGTACAGTGTAGTGTTTCTGATTGGTAAGGTTGTCTAACCAATATCAGATATACAGTATTATATTACATATATATGTACATAATGTACATGTAGTTCTGTGTCCAGGGTTCCAGATAAGTTTGAAAGGCAAGGTGTCAATAAGGAATTGCAAGAGAAAAATACATGTAGATATGGACAACACCAAATCATCTGCAGTTTTCTACTAATTTATCAGGTCGAAAGGGTTGCACTTTTAAGAAAATACGCTAGACTTCACCAATAAAAGAGCGTTAAACACACAATGCAAAAAAAACACACCTAAATTGAGGGCAGTGGCTAACTCCACTGCATCAAAGCCTTGACAAAGAGCAACCTTCACTGCTCCATCTCTCTTCTTATAACCGCAGTACGTCCACAGCTCACCAGTCTTGAAATTGTAATCTTCAATCCCAATATCTTTGAGACACGATTTTGCCTTGTCTGTTGAAAAACATAAAGATGTGTTGGTAGCATTAATATTTTTGTTTTTTGTAAACAGCTGTGATGTTATACGATTTTTTTAATTTTTTGGGCAATTTTTGGCATGCAGACTTTTTTCTCCTTTGTTTGATCATCAAAAAATAAAAACCGTTCATGATCATTATTACTTTTAAATTAAGACTTGCGCGAGATGGTGGTAACTTACTTTTGAGCGGTGCTGTAGCATCATAGAGACATGCAATGCATGCAAAGAACTACATAATTATCTAGCATCATAGGCAAGCAATGCGTGCAGAGAGGTACACAATAAAATTATTATCTAGAATCATAGGCATGAAATGCGTGCAAAGAGCTACAGTGTACATAATTATTTACATGTAGTATTATAGGCATGCAATGCGTGCAAAGGGCTACTGAACATATACATGAACCTTCTGCGTGCATTGCCTGCCTATGATGCTAGTAGATACATTGTTGTAACAAGTACTAACCAGTCATGTAATAGTTTTGCCTCTCCTCTTACAGCTATGAACACCAGCGTCCCAACGGGTATCATGTCAATACACTCGACAAGTTGTTCGCTAGCTTCCTTATCATGCCCAGTATCAAATGACACTGCCTCAGTTACTTGGAAAGTCATAAAATCCATCACCACAATATTGATGCCTGGTTTGTTGGTACAGTGCTCCTTGCCGTTGATAGAAATACTCACGCGATCACCATTCTTGTACCCTAACGATTTGATAGCCACTGGGATTGTTGTGTCTAGGAAAAAAATAATATTAATTTGATTTCGTACTTTGCTTTCTCACTTTGTTTTGTGCCTTTTCCTTCTATGTACATGTACATTGTAGACTCGGATTATTTAACAGCATCAACAGCTATTTTTCTCACCCTCGGAGTTCTAAAAAGCACATGCACGCATTGGGATAAAAACAAGCATTAGTCAAAAAATACAATAGAAGCCAAATTTAAAGAACAAAAGAACACATTTAAATAAGAAAAGAAGAGAATAAATTTGGATAAAAAAACGCATGCACTCTGCACCAATTCTTCAAACTCCGATTTGGCTTTTTATGAACTTCAAACTTCCAGAGGGTGTCCACTATGACAAGAGTTGACTCGCTCATTCACTATATTTTTTACGGCCACACAACTCACCAAGGAACCCAAGCATAACAAGAGTCTTGGCAGCATGAGTTGAGCACTGTGGATGATCGCTGTCTCCTATTGCCAATTCCATCAATGGTTTTAATCCACCCAGCATTATGATCTCTTTCTTGACATCGTCAGACGTCATGGCCATGTTCAGCCAGAAGAGCCGACGCCCAGAATTGTAGTTCAGAATCACTAGAAACAGAATAGGCCAGAACTGCCTTCAAGCCGCCATCTTGAAGAACTTTGCTTTGTAAACTTTCTGAAGAGTATCAAAATGGAAACGTATTTATTAATAATAATTATTAAATGATTCACAAATTTTAAGCCCCCGGCTCACTAGGCGATTTTATATCCAGTGGATAAGTGTTAACAAAACAAACTACATACATGTACATGTACATGTATGCTATCCACTGGATAGTGACTTACAGTACAGGCCAGAGATACATGTATGCGAACCAAAATCGACGCGTTGTACATTTGTACGCGTTAGCATAAACACGTCGAACGCGTTAGCGTTTTACTCATCTGGTTGATAGCATTGTCCACTCTTTGCTTTGAACAACCGGGCCCAGGACTTTCCAAGAAGTTGAACTTGTAAGAAACCTGTTATCTGATTCTCATACAGTACCGCTCAAAAGTAAGTTACCACCCCTCGCCTCATTACTCGTGAGATGCGTCTCGTTACTCGCGAGTCCAGTCCAACAATGTACACGACAATGTACATGTAGTTTCAACTTACCAATAGTGCAAAACAGACCAAGCAGTTCAGCCACCAAACGAATCAAGATGTTATCTTTTCTGCAGGCCAGCGGCACAAGAGACTTGATGATGTCATTAGCTACTGACAGGACCCTCAATGCTGCAGCACGATTTGCCGCTGGAGATCCTATTAGCAAAAATTAAAATCAAACTTACATTGGATGTAAATTCTTAGTGTGTTAACTTACTATGATCATAATTACTGTGGACACTGCCTAGGAATTATATGGATTCACACAACTGCCGCTCCAAACTTAGTTTTCTATAAATTTTCTAAGTGTTACCACAAGCAGTTTCCTCTTCACACACATTGTGGACCTATGATGTTAGATACATGTAAATCTTGACACACATTGTGGACCAACAATATTGTACATGTATCTTGCATCTTTGCAAGCATTGTGGACCGAGACGCTAGATTATCTACATATGTAGTGTCTTTGCACGCATTGAGGATCTACATGTACATTGTACATGTACTGTATGACGCTACTAAGATAATTATTGCCTTAAGATTGCCACGAAAAACATCAATTTGGCAAAACTAGGGGAAAATCCTTGAAAAGAAAGAGTTACAATGAACTTTATAGTACATGGAAAGACATGATTAAAGATGATCTTGGTGATAGCTGTAATTATCAAAGAGCTGCAACTGGACTGTTCAATTGGGGTTACAAGTGCCAGATCAGAGATCAGGGTAAAAAAGTGACTGAGAGACTGACTATTAATTATTATTAGTCCACAGTTTCCATCAATGCTGGACAATAATTAAAGAGAACTGTACATGTATCTGTACATGTACAGTGTAGGTAGAGTGTAGTCCAACGCAGTCCCCCCCCCCCCCCCCCCCCCGCCCCTCCTCCCAACATTTTTTCAGGTTGTGATAACAGTTCACTGGCACGCATTTATACTCCTGGGTGGAGAGAGGTAATGTGAGAGTAAAGTGTATTTCCCAAGAAAACAACGTGTTGACCCTGGCCAGCTCTTGCTGCTCGATCCAAAGTCCAATGTGCTAACCATTAGGCCGCCGCGTCTCCCACATTATTTTGCTTACATGTAGCTACTGTACCAAAAATGTTCCAGCAGGTAAATCTTCCAGAAGTTCCGTTAGTGGGGAGAAGTGTGACGAATTGCAAGTGGAAAAAGGCGAGGGGACTCGTCTCCCGAGAGTCTTCCTCCCATTTTTTTCCACTTGCTATTTTTCACACCATCCCTACTAACTACACGTAAATACGGTCCTGGAACAGACTAACACAAACTTCAGAAAGAATCAGATCATGAAGCAACACCACTGCCCAATGGACAATGTCATTGTCGCCGGACGCAAGACACACAGGTAGCCTGGCCACAAGCGAAGAACAATGAAGTACGTTAGACCTGAAGGATTGATTTCCAACACACAAGAAGCTGAGCACACGCAAGATTAACCTCTGCAAGATCGCTTCACTTGAACATAATACATTCTGTAGTGACTTGATGATATTTGGTGTGGCACAAATCTCTGATTTGTGGAGGTCTTGGATTGCAAACTGGTGCAACAATCCAGCTGCCAGTAAACCAGGTCACTGTCATCTGCTTCAACAAAAGTAAATAGAAACATTTAAAATCACTACTACAGTGAGGTAAAGTACATGTAGGAAAAGGGTCAAGTCTGTTCTACAAGTACAAAAATAATGTAATCCTTTATCAATATATATACAGTGGAACCTCGATATAACGATGTGCCAAGGGACTGACCAAATTAGATCAGGAGATCGTAATAACGAATTCCCGATATAACAATTTTTCGGGAAGAGCCAAAATGATCGTTATATCGGGGTATTGTTAATCATTGATTTTTCATGTACTGTAATCCCTATCGTAACAAGCTGTTGACAGACACGTTACAGTCCTTATGCAATGAGAACTAAAGGATTAAAGTATTGTCATATCTTTTCAAATTTTAAGCCTCCTTTGCGCAATGATTGATTATATCGTTACATCAGGGTAAATTTTACGTTTGGGCTGCCAGATTGTGATCGTTATATTGGGAATATCGTTATATCGAGTATCGTTAAATTGGGAGTTTTCTCCATACATTAATTTTACTGTAACATTTGCCGGGCTGTCAAGTGTTGATCGTTATACCGGGAACATCGTTATATCGAGTAGACGTTATATCGAGGTTCCACTGTACATGTAGTATCAGAGGAGCCAGACGGTAACTGTACGGCAGCATGAAGCGACTAGGAGACAGCTACTGTCCATCACATGCAGGTTACCCCCCTTAATCATGTAGCTAATAATCCACTGGTGGCTTGTAGACAGACTTAAATGCTATATCAGGCTCAGCAAGAAAAAATATGGTCAAATAATGTACATGTACATGTACACCTGTAAATGTAAATGATCTACATTGACATGTACATAATCTGACATAATTGTTTTTCTTGCTGGGAATGGAACGTGCAGCATGGTATAGCTCACCAGCTCGAAGAGACACAACTGCTGGTCTGAAGACATCAAATTTAGCCATCTCTTTGAGATGTAACACTTCGTCCTCTGTGTTATTGTTCACAAACATCACCATAGTGTGAAGACAGGCTCGCATCAGCACAAAATCTCCCTGATTTCTCACAAGCATTTCCGACACAATTGGTATTACACCATTGGTTAAAAGTTGAGGTCGCAATACGTCGCAAGCTGCTAACTGATGAATGATGAATAAACTCCATCGCATAGCTTCCTTGTTCCTTGTCTCCGAAATCAGCTGAAGAAGTACAGCGACGACAGACGAATTTGACTGCGCTAAACGAACTTTTGTCCCTTCCTCGTCGTAAATTAGGTGAAATAGCGACTCCGATGCACATCTTTGCAAACGGAAAACATGGCCACCCATCTCAACGAGCTTTCTGTATCCAACCTGCACCGAATAAACGAGAGAGTGAGATAGCGATTCCAGTATCCCGTGCTCGATCAACTTCTCTCTTTCGCCGCGCTCAGAGTTTTTCACCAACATTGCCAAAACAACAACGGCCTTTAACACTTGGAATTCATCGCTTTCGTCGTAACAAGCGTTGATGATAAAATCAAGGTTTTGATCCTTCATCGCTCTATCTAACACAACTTGTTCGGCGCTTTTTCTCAGTGAATAGTTCGACGAGCGCACGAGAATTTCCAAATCCTCTAATCGAATGTTATCCTCCATCTGAGAAAGAGGCTTTCTAGTGCATTTTTCCCGGATAAATCTTCGCAATTCAGCGACGCAGAAAGCAGTTCCTAGCCCTGACAACAAGCCAGCAGCAAGCCAAAGGGCTCTTCTGTTGTCGAAGGCCATGACACAAATGGCTAGGAGGGGAAAACAGTCCCGAGGAAGATAAGCTTACATGTCAAAGCTGAAAAAGCTTTGATACTTGCCGCCATATTTCGAAAGCCTCGCTTTCAATTTCTGCCCAAGGGAGATCTTGTTGAGATACACGCTTCATATAAGTCATAATTGAAATAACTAAAGAGAAAACACAACCTAATAAAAAGAAAATGTTTCTTCCTAAAGAATAAAAACCTCAATTGTACATTTACTAAAGGTGTGTATAAACGACGACCTCGTAAAATGTCACATAAAATAACACGATGAATAGCTATATCATAGGACAGTACAATTCATCATATTTGACACAGCTTCCGGTTTCTAAAGTACCCGCTGACCTTTATAGTGCTGGCTCGTGTGTGTTGACATCGTCACAAAAACACACAAATCAACCAGAAATCAAAGATGGTGAGATTTTTAAGCAAAATTCTGCTAATAATCAGCTATCAAACCTGGTTCCAAGTTTTAAACAGTGTTATTTACTTATTTTTTAGGGGGAAAGAAAGGCTGTTAATAAATACTATCCTCCGGACTGGACTCCAAAGCAGGTCTGTTGTGATCCAAATGAAATTTAATGCTTAGCTTACCTTTGTAGCACAAAAATAACTATTGAATTCTCGTATTTTCTCAGGGCTCCCTTGATAGATATCATGGACAGCACCCGCTGCGTGAAAGAGCAAGGAAACTTGGTCAAGGAATTCTTATCATCAGGTATAATAATTTAATATTGCTAATAAAAACTTAAACTTCCCTGCTAGGAGCCTGATTCTCAGACGGGGGACCGAGTCGGACCGTCTGAGAATCAGGCTACCCTGCTAGCAGAGTCTCCTTTTCCGTTATCGTTATTTGAGGCGGGAAGAAAAGGAGACTCTGCTCTGACTCTAAAGGATGTTTGATGTAACTGCTGTCCACGATCGTGGATGAAATAAACTGGTTTTTGAAACCAGTTGTCGCAAAGTATTCAGTACGCATTCCTAATGAATTATCGCTGACTGGTAACTGAGCCCACAGTGACAAAGCGCATGTTGTTCAATGTGGCCGCTGATGAATGTTGAGCCCACATGTGACATATGGCATACAATCACGTGTTTTTGTCAGTTGTTTGGTCACTTAGCAATGTTAACGCATGCTCTATATGAATTGTTTCAAGTCAGAGTCGAGTCTCTTTTTCTTCCCACCTCAAAATAACAGAATTTGAGGAGACTCTACTAGCAGGGAAGCCCTTGCCAAAATCTTTCTACCCCAAAAAATCCGCCAGAAAATTTCTAACCCCAATAGTCCCCAAATTGCAAATATTTCAAACCCTCAAAAGGCCTTTGCACCTCCCAGTCACCAAAGAATATGAACCTGAGTATCCCATGGGTAAAACTGAAACACTCAGAGCGCAGAAGAAAACTACGTTGTTGCTACATGTTGTTGCTACATGTTGTTGCTAGATGTAGCACTTTCAAATAGTTTTTGCTTTCTATTCCCAGCACTCTTTAGCTTTTGTAACTGTCATGATTGTAAAAGGATTATAGAGCTGGGAAATTTAATTTAAATCAATTTAAGGGAGCCTTCATTAAATTTTATGTCCATGGTTGAAAATTTTGCTTGACATTAAATATGTCAAGCACAATTTTCAACTATGGACATAACATTTCATTTTTTTCTCCACAAAAAAAGTATAAAAAAAAAACATCCATGGTGTGCAAGATAGTTCAATGAATCAATAATGTTACTGGTACTTTTTGACAGGTTTGAGATGCCATACAATATATGGTGTGGAGGGTGCGGAATTCACATTGGAATGGGTATGTTTGTAATAATAAAAATAACTTTAATAGGTATTTTGGCAAGAAAATACATAGCAAAAATCATTGCTAATTTAAGGTTCAATGATGAACACTTTTTCCTAGCTTTTGATTAATATTTGTTTTACATTAGGTGTCCGCTACAATGCAGAAAAGAAGAAAGTTGGAAATTACTATACGACGCCTATTTACAGATTTCGGATGAAATGCCATCTCTGTGACAATCACTTTGAAATTGAAACTGACCCAAGGTGAGTGAAAAATAATATATGATACACTGAAAGTCAATACAAACAGGTCTTTTGATGCAGAGTTATTAGTCAGTGAGAGAAGATGGGCCTTGACATTTTGTATTATTTTAAAATGTCTATTTGTAATGAATGTTTGTGACCATTCTTTTTTGTTTTCTTGAGGTTAGAATTGTGAATATGTCGTTGTAAGCGGTGCAAGAAGAAAGGAAGAGAGATATGAGGCATCGGCAACAGAAAACTATTGAAATGACAGGTACTTCAGATTCCTTATCATGTCCTATAAAATAATTTTTTTTAATTAAAACAATATTTATTCTCAACATTTGCTCTAAGAGCAGATGCTCATCTAGAGAGCTTACGTTGTTTCACAACTAATTATTTAACAAATATTTTAATGGAGCCTGGGGAATGGAGGAGGACTCCCACCCGCTCCCCTGGGAGATTTGTCTATTGTGGAAGGAGATCAGCAACTGGTGCACAGCAAAGACCCAAGTTAGGGATGGCGAATGGTAAATTTGACGTTGACTAGCATTTTTCTTTGTGAGCCCAAGACTTTGTGACTTTTTAAATTGCAAGACCCTGGCCATTGCTCAAACCCGGACCGCTCGATTCACAGACCAACGCGCTAACCATTGAGCCACCACATCACCCTCTGGCTCAGCTGCATGGTTACACATTTCTTAGGTACCTTGTAATGTTCTTTATTTTCCTATTTTCCATGTTAGACAAGGAAGATGCCAACAAGATGGCCACAGATGCAATGTTCAAATTGGAACATGGCGTTCAAGATGTACAGAAGTCCAAGGCAGTTTTACCCACTCTACACCAGCTAAAGGTACTGCTGTCCTTATTTCTCTTATGGCTGTTCCAAGTACAAAATGGACTTCTACATATTACAGTGGAACCCCGTTAATCCGACCACCAACGGGCCAGCAAAATCTGGTCGTATTAACAGGGTTCTTAAATTATAAGAAAATGACTGAGAGAACTTCAGTTCGGGACAAAGAAAGTGGTCGTATTAACGAGGTGGTCGTAAGGCGGGGTTCCACTGTACTCTGAAGCACACCAGTAATAAGAAAATCGTCAGTCAGGGGAATGTTCAAATACCAGTTAATGGCGAAATCCCACCTCCGAGACAGGACTGAACCCGCAGTTTACATCCCCGAAGTTGCTATGCAACATGACGTATCCTTATTGTGCTATGCATTGTGAGTGCTCATGCTAGTTTTTGATTGGATAATAAGAATCGCAAACTCTTCAATTGCTTCAACGGAGATTTGTCAAAATGACACTTGTTCCCCCGACTGTCTAAATTGGGATAATGTCTTCAAATACATGATTGTACATACCACCGCAAGTGACTGATTAAATTAATATGCTATTTCCGAGTTGGCTTTTTCTTCTGTTTCAAATGAAAATGAACATGCGAGTAAAACTCATTTTCATATGAAGAGTTGTGCACTAAGACTCGTTTTGAAAGAGAGGTTAAAGGAACTCTATTCCCCTACCATGTCCTTCTCTTTGACCCCTGTGTACTCACTACCCATAATTTGTAAATTCCTTTAGGAAGTTCAGTCGGTATGGAGTGATGATTATGCGGCCAATCAACTGCTCAGAAAGAGATTCCGTCAGGAAAAACAAGAGTTGAAAGTTCAAGCAACGAAGGACAACGAGTTGACAGAGAGAGGAGCGCTAGACGTACCTCTTGTACCAGAAACACACGAGGACATTGAGCTGGCAAAGAAAATAAGATATCATGGACAAGGTTAGTTGGAGGCTTTGATGGCTAAAAGGTTAAAGTCTGTCTACAAACCAAGTGACTTATCATGCTGGCGCTTAACTCTGGTTTCCATAGCATGAAGCGACTAGGAGTATCGCTACTCCACCTGGATGGGATGCTAGTCCATTGCTATAGGCTTTCATACTGATATTTAAATTCCCCAGTGTAAGGTTACAATGTAGGTAAAGTTCATTCCAGTCAGGACGGAAGGTTTATTGGTGCCACACTGAACAACTCCAGTTTCTGTAGCATGAAGCGACTCTAGAGGAGTATTGCTACTCCCCCTGGATGGAATGTTAGGCCCCCATTGGCTGAACCAGCGGTTTTTGTGACAAGAAGAGGTTGCTAAGCAGCATGAATTATCCTTATGGCGACATTGCTACGGAGTCCTCGAGTGTGTTCACACTATTTTTGATGGGAAAATAAGAATCGGATTCTTTTCGGAAACTTATACAGTCGAAGCTCCCGAAAGCGGACACCCTCGGGAAGCAGAAAAAGTGTCCACAACTGGAGCTGGCCGCTTACGGGAATATGTAAATACATAGTTTGTATGAGCTAGAGTTCAAACGGGGTTTTGTCAAGACGCACTTTAATAGTAGAGCTGTCCGCTTACGAGAGTGTCCGCTCAGAGAGCTTCGACTGTATAAGGATTTCCTACTTTGACCTGTCACGCAATCTTGCGAAGAAAAATTGCGTGACGAGCCAAAAGGAGGTTACTTCGCAAAGTATAAATTTTTTTACTATTTTGTCTTTCAGGTTTTGACGCACATAGTCGCAAACGTCGCACTGAAGTCAACAGCAGACCACTGTTCGATTCAAAGGGAAAATCAGACGCGAAAAAAGAAAAAGTAAAACAACTTCTAGGAAAGAGAAAACAGATGCAGTTCAAAATTTTACGTCGCCTCCCAAAGCGAAGAGTGAACTGACAAAGCTCGGTATCAAAGTTCGAAGGAATAGGTCCAGAAGCAGCGAGGGTTCAGATAAAAGACCTGATAAGGACCCTTCAGCTGAGGAGGGCCCCTTTACAAGTGATGCCAACTTGAGTCAAACAACGGCTACTTCCGGTCTGGGTTCGCCGGAAGTGCGTGTAATGACGGACCCGGAAGTCACGTCACAACCGGAAGTTGGTGTAACGACGGACCCGGAAGTGACGTCACAAACTGAGACGCACAAAGGAACCAAGGATCGCCTTGCAAACGATCAAGATCACATCTCAAGTAGTTCTGCGATTCCATTTGCTTCGGACAATCAAGAAAAGTCGGGGGATGAAAGATCTGATAATTTAAGACTGATTTGTAATTCTTCCGTCAGTTCTTTGGTGTGTTGTGATTATGCCGACTCCAGCGACGCCTCGGACGATCATACATGAAGCAGATAACGGAGGGTTTGAAACCTAAATGCACCTTGAACGTTTGTCGAATAAATAAAATAAAAATATAAATAAATGACTTCAGTTGATTTTATAGTGTCGGTGTATTTAGCGCTGCTACATTTCGCTGCTTGTAAACTTGGAATAACATGTCTTACCTAGCCTGCACACAGGATAGTCTTACCTGATGCGTTTTCGTTTGAAAACGCATACTTTTGGATGCGCTTTCGCCTGTCGTCCACACTACAACGCTGATCGTTTTCATCGAAAACGCATACATCTGAAAACGCTGTCCAGAGTGGAGACATTTGAAACGGAGCGTTTCGAAAACGGAGCCAAACGAAAACGCATCAGTGTGGACGGGGCGGGGCCTGAGATCCTCTTCTCTCGGTATCGAACTCTGGTTATAGCGAACCTTGAGGAAGCAGCCGTTTTCACCAGGAAACACATTGACCCGATCAGTGACAAACTGTAAACGTTGTAGAACCGACCGTTTAACCAGTAGAGACACCATTACTGACATAACTTTTTTTCTGAGCGGACACTCTGGTAAGCGGACATCTCTTCTTACGGCCGCCTCGCACAAAATCCCGTAAGCGGTCAGCTCCAGTTGTGGACACTTTTTATGCTTGCCGAGGGTGTCTGCTTACGTGTTACTATGAAAAGGGGAGGGGGGGGGGGGGGGGGGGGGGGGGTGGGGCCGCGGTGGGATGGTGCATGGTAATAATAACCTCTTTTGGGATGTGACAGAAGCAGATTTTGCAATTTCAAGACTCGTTGAAAGTTATTTAACAAATAAAGAAGCCAAAACCATGTATTATACTGTCATAAAACACGACGGGAATTTGAGAACACGAGAGAAATTTAGAGAGCGCGCATTTTCCAGTCCATGTTTTAAAGGCTTATAAGGGAGTAAAAATGTGAAAATTAGTCTTTCAGTTTAAAACGTTCGATCTTCAGCTGGATCTTCTTTTTGAAATGTTTTTTTGTTGTTGCAATTCTGCTTCTGTCACATCGCAATACAGTACACTACACCAAGTTTACCTTCCTCGTGTATTCCTGAAATACTTATCCGCGACGAAAGCTTGGACACAAAATTGCAGGTTTTGCCCCTTCCGAAGACCAGCCGAGTTAATACGAAAGCTATGAGACTAATTATATGATAATTAGCGACATTCAAGTGCACGTGCAGCAAAACTAAGAACAATAACTTTCTAATAATACGCCGAAACAGAATTTTTTTGGATTAATTAATATTAAAAAACCGTTGCGTTATAAAAATATCTCATGAATATTTCGCATATTGTCGACATCAGTCGTCATAGTTCGTGTATACTCTTTAAATAAATACATTTATTATATCTCTTATATAGTACGCGCCGCTGTGATTGGTCAATTTTACGGGCCGTATTCTACGGTACGGCCCGCGAAATTTGAGAGTGCTACTGATCATGACGCCATCTTTGCAAGTTACTTTCGATTAATTTCAAATTCTGCATAATAATGTCTCAAGAAGACGATTTTGAAACCTGCAATCCGGATGAAAGAGTTTTAGAGCGAAGCGAAGAGGATCTTCCAAACTTCAAACGCGATTTATCAGTCGGGAACTTTTAGAAGCCGAAAACGTCCAAGATGTGCGAGCGGCCGGACTCGATTCAGGAACTTGACAGTTTTTATCTCTGCCGAAAAGTCCGCAAACTGATTGTGAAGAAGACGAATTCTGAATGGAAAAGGTTTGAAAAGGTCTGTTAAGAGCAGACGAATGGAATATTTAACGTGGAAAACGTAAGTCTTACCTGTTGATGTTTTTGACAAGCTTCTCGGCAAATTTTTCACCAAGTTATTATGCGACTTCTGCAGCGAACACTTCTCAGGACTACACAACAAAGCGCCACAAAATGGACGGCAGTATCTGAGAAGACTTTTGTCCCGTAGTTTCGTTACAATTTTAGTGTTCTCTCGTCCAGTATTTGTAAGAAACACTCGTATTTTCACTCAGTTTGACGAACACGCTGTAAGTTGATTGCGGTGCCGCTTTCTTCTCAATCGGTGAATCAAATTATTGTCCTTGTCTGTTTAACGAACTTCAAGAAGTAGTTTAAAAGTAAACTCGAACTGTACCGGTTTTCATGCTTTTACAGAAAATAACTAGGTAGAAATTGTTTGAAGACGTTTGAAGTTTTGATTCAAATTGTGTTTACAACTCGTCGAACTCGAACAATCGACTCGTCCTTTGCCTGTGATGCGTGTCAGTCAAATGAAACCCCTTTCCTCGCGGTTGACTTGAAATGTTTTCCTTTTTCCAAAGGAAGAGATATAATAAATATCTTACTAACCTCGTCTTCTCGTTCCGTACTGTAAGTTACGGATCCTCGTTTTTTCCCCTTCGATTTATGGCCCGCGCGCTTCGCGCTTGGGCCATAAATCGAAGGGGAAAAAACTCGGTCCGTAACTTACCGTACGGACCTCGAACTCGGTTAGTAAGAGGTATAAATAATCAAATCAAGGATCGCCAAACCACAACGAGAACGTCGCAAAACGTCAATTTAGGAAAAAGGTTTAAAGGTCAAATGCAACAAAATTTTAGAAAGATTAGTTTTAAGTCGAAATAATAGGGAATATTATGAATAATCATATTCTTAAGTTTGAAACGATATGGACAAAACGTCGTCGAGATATTCGACTTTCAAAACCGCCTTTTTTTTCGCTTCCACAAACGGAAGCGTTCGGGCAAACTTCGGAAAATTATCGGAATGGGAAGCTCACCACATATGACGTCACATACACGCGCGAGTCCGCGAGAAGAGCGAGAATTACAAAATTCTGCAGTTTCAAAACATCAAGAAGTATGGTGTTTTGTGCTGCTTTTAACTGTAGTAACTGTTCAAAATCAGGCGTAAGCTTTTTACATTCCCTAAAGACGAGAAGAGATGCAAGGAATGGGTGAGATTAATGAAAAGGAAAGATTTCACGCCAACTGCAGCATCTCGTCTTTGCTCCGTGCAATTCTCCCCTGTTCGAGCAGAATCTTGAGTTAGGGCACACCTGGGATCTCAGTTCAAGCCACGAAGACTTCGACTGAAAGCTGATGCTTTACCGACCATTTTCACAACTATGGAATAAAGCGAAGTATTGACCAAGAATGTCCTTCAAAAAGCACGACGAACACGGAATGCGGTCGTTCACGACGTTCAGCCTTTGCGAAACGCAGAAAGCTAAAGGTATAAAGTCGCAAACTTTCTTGTATCAGGTTTTGATTTGACAGATCCACAAACTACTTTTCTAATCTGAGCCTACAATAAAAAGGCCGGCAAATAACGTTTTTTTATTTGTTTCCTACGTGCATGGTTCTGTGATGCTAGAAATCTTGAAAATCTGTTTTTATTAACGCAAGGTCGCTATAAACACTACCGAAGAAATAAACTTAAGTTAATGAATCCAAATAACAAGAACTCGGACGATTAATTTCTTATACCGAAATATGTAATTACAGAAAGGTACGTAGCTGCGAAGAACAGACGATGTTGCCTCGAACAGAATTTCACCACTAAAAAGCAGCTGAAATGAGAAGCCATTCAAATTACACAAAACCATTCAAAGTCGCAACCGGCAAGTTTTAGGACAATCTTCATTCTTCAATACTCTTGAAAGCATTTTTCGAGTAAAACTGTTTCCTCAGTTTTCTAACAATTAATTTCCCATGTTAATCTAATTTTTGCATTCGGTCGGGTGGCAATTTACAATTTTCATTTTATGCGAAGCCTCGCCAAACTCAATTCAAGCTTGCATTCAATTTCAACGTACGGCGAAACTATAAGCTTAAATTTATACTTGTCGAGAATTATTTTCTGCCGCCGGGACTACCGGTATCACTAGGTTCTTTCTTGAATGAACTTAACGGAAGGTTTGTTTAGAAAAGGAGAAACGAAAAAGGCAAATGATTAAAACTAAGGAATGAGTCTAAACACGGAGATTGTAATTTAAAAACGGTAAGCTAGCTAGCGCGGGGCGGTGAAACTCAGATTTCCAAAACAACAAAAACTCAAATTCTTGTCGGTTAAAATCAAATGAGCACTCGCCTTTTGAAGAAATGCAAGTTCTTTAATTCCACTGCGTAGTTCTCCATTCACGTGTCAATGATAAGAGAGCAATAAATGTGAGAAATTCAGTAAAAGCTTCTTCGCATCGACCTTCACACATTGCTGGAAAACACGCGCGAAAACACGCGCGTGAAAACAAGCTCACCACATATGACATCACAAAAACAGCAAATTCGTTTCCATTCCAAGCGCGGTCATTCCTGGTTCGTTTTCGTTAAGCCGTCGGAAATTCTCGGAAATTATCGAATTTCGTGCCTTATAAGCGCCACAAATCGCCCCAAACCAGCTTTTGAGGGTTTGAGTATGATTGATGCTAGTATAAAGAACGGTTTTCGCGGACAAAAGAAAAAAATGCCAAATTTCGTTGCATTTGACCTTTAATTAGTATTATGGCTCCGCACGTGATTTGCACTTTAATTTATTTTCGTACTGCATGCGGAATAGCCGTATATAAGAACGATGTCGCATAAGCCGATTTTTATATTCTAATGAGTACCATTACATGCTGATGTAGAGGAACAATAGAAAATTCCCAGCGCTGAAATAAACTATTGTGTAAAATTCGAATTTGTGTAGATACCAGCGTGTAATATACGTTTGGTGCGTGTGGTACGTACACAAATTCGAATTTTAAACAATAGTTTATTTCAGCGCACCTAATTCTCTATTGTTCCTCTACATTAGCATTTAATGGTACTCATTAGCATATAAAAATCGACTAATGCGAAATCATTCTATAGAAAACATATCGATAAAAAGAAACAATTGATTTATCTATGTTGTGGGGTTGACTGAAGCGGGTTTCTGTACGTCCGCTGCCCTCGATTTTAAAGGGGCTTCGATCCCAATACTTTTAATGCCACGACTAATTATTTTTCACGTGTATTTCCCAATCTATTTTCGGGCCGAATTTCATTATTCATTTTTCTGTGAAAAATATTCATTATTCCTGGGTTAAAAAAGCTGCTGAAATATTTAGCCGTTCCAGGCAAGATTTGAAACCAATATTCATTAATACATCCCTTTACGAATTTAAGCTAGTATTCAATATTTTATTATTCCACTCAACCCCCATCTAAAAATGATTATTTATTTATCTACTCGAAGTAAATTCATAACATATCAAGGGCAAAAACATTCTATTTTGTTGAAAGTACACTGGTGTAACAATAATGATTCACTTTAACGCTAGCCACAACGAAACATCTTCTTCACTGCATTTCGAAACTGTCGACTCTGGAGCGAGTATAGAATGGGATTGACACTCGCGCTTGCTAAAACCAGACTGAACATGATGACAAAAGTTTTTTCGTTAATATCTTTAAGAGCACCGATTAAAACCGAGCCTTCCAGAATCGCCCAGGGCAGCCAAAATACATTGAAGGCAATAATTACACTGAAAACAATCCTTGTGATACGTTTGCGGGATTTTAAACAGCATTTGGCTGGTTTCTTGAGGCGCTCGGCGCGAGCAATTTACACCATAGATGTTTAATAACAGCCAGCGATGTTCGCAAAATAATCGCCATAGGTATGATGTAAGCTGCGATGAGGTTGACAAAAGCCACTACTTTAAAACTGTTTCTAGTCATAAGAGTTTGTAGGCAAAGTGCCACGGATGATCCTTGGAAAGTATTCGGTATTTTTCGCCATCAGTAACATCATTGGCAGAGATGCTGCCGTAGCTACAAGCCAGATAGCTACTAGCAGAATGCGAATATGTCGCTTTGCCATCGCTTTTCTGTGCCGCCATGGATGTACAATGGCGTAAAATCTATCCGTTGAAATAGCGGCTAAACGTAAGGACAGAATTCTTGGTGGTTAAATCGATGCTTAAAGTTGTAACTTTGCAAGCGATTCCCTCGAAAGCTATCTCGCATCAGAGATCCGTCGCTGAAATAATGATTACGGATCTGGCCAGCGTAAAAAGAACGTCCCTAGAACCGAGCAAAGCAAGTCGGAGACAGCTAAATTAAGCAGAAGGTAGTTAAAAGAAGTCCTCAGTTTTTTGTTTGTGATGATAAGAGAGCATACAATAAGGTTTCCAGTTAACCCTGCCACTAGTATAAAAGGTGTTACTACTTGGAAAGCTATTGAAGTAGCGTTCGATGACATGTCGCGGTCTTTACATGGGTTCCTTGTCCTCCGGTACGTTGAGATTGTTACGCGAAAATAGATAATTATGTTCTTTAAAACGTTTTTACAGAGTTGATCTCGCTTTCTTACTGTAAACAGAAGCAGAGAAGCTTCTTTTCTTTACAGTAAATATTATTTGTATGGGGGCAGACAACTACGTAATCATGAACGAATGATAATCGTAGCTTGAAGATTTCAGTCCTGACTCATTTAATTTGCATGTTAACGAAAATTAATAATTTCTGAGTGTCATCCAAAATTATTGTCTCCAATTAAAGTGAAACTGAAAGACGATTCGATAAGAACTCGCGTATCATGTAAATTTTACTGTTTCAATCTGGACTGATTTTTAAGGCGATTAAAATAATACACAGTTGATTTCAATTGAAGTAATAAACTAATATCAGATGTCATTTTGTCTTTTGTCTAAATATGAGGGAAAGAGTCATTATCCATTTTCTCAAAATGAAACTGGGATGTTTCTGAATATTAAAGTGACCATATTTGTTAATTAAAATCTTGAATAATCTTAATTTTACACACTTCAAACATTTAATTTGGATACAAATCCTTCCAGGCGCTCAAAAGGTCACTTCGTGATCCGTGAAATTTCGTGAAATCCGCGAGAATAATGCGTGAAAGCGCCGTGATTCCACCGTAAGCGTGAAAGGT
This sequence comes from Desmophyllum pertusum, assembly GCA_029204205.1. NCBI lineage: Eukaryota > Metazoa > Cnidaria > Anthozoa > Scleractinia > Caryophylliidae > Desmophyllum > Desmophyllum pertusum. Next base: position 651,746 of record MU826382.1, on the reverse strand, counting down.
GGGAGTATGTTTTCACGTTGATTGTATCAATAACAAAATTCTAGAATCTGATTGGTTCTTTACACGCCTTATTTGGCAACTAATTGGAGCATGGGCAGCTGAGCTGTCCAATTACAGGTGTCTATTTTTCAAACTGATTAAATCTTTGTAAAAATCTGAAAGGGCCAACGGAACAATACAAAGGTACCGTATCCTGGTGGATCTAATCAGCAAATTTAAAGAATGAAAATACAATAAACAAAGGCTGACTGTACGGTTGGGATAAATGTAACCTGCGATCAGGCGTTCTTTTCCTCCTCTCGCCTCCCCAAGGTTAGAGGGGGGCCTGATCGCAGGTTAGGATAAATGTGAATATATTTTCCAATATTTCGTCAGGCACAGCCTGACTTCTTCAGGGAACTAACTCCAAGAAAAAAACGTTACAATTTTAAACACCAAAAGACAAAAGAATATAAGATTTCAAGTAAAAAACGTTACAATTCAAATAACTGAGAAACAAAAGAATATAAGATTACAGGCAAAAAAACGTTACAATTCAAATATATGAGAAACAAAAGTAAACATAATATGGCATGAAAGCTAACTCTGACAATGTTTATAGTTCTTCACGCCTGTTGATACCCTTGGGTTCAAGTGTACCCCTATCGATAAGGTACGCCTCTCGAGCTTTGCGTATAGCGACACGAGATGAATGTATGAGTTTTAATGGGATAAGTTCTATGTTGGTGAGGGAATGATTGTCGGAAATAAAGTGATCTGAAACTGCAGAAATAAAGAAAGGCTTTCTTTAAATCGCACAGCTGTTGAAATAGCACAAAGAGGCGGGAACCACAATCGGGAAGCGGGAAGAGTTCAGACTTCCCTGTTACCCCCACCCCTTCCCCCCCCGGGTGTGAATGTGATACAAAGGCGGTAAAGCCGGCTTCTTCTGCATCACATTTACATCAGAGGTATAAATAATACAGTTGAATCTCACTATCTCGAACTCCCCGCTATCTCGAACTCAAACCCATTCCCCTTGCCCATGTTTTTCAGTCATTTACTATCGGCTATCTCGAACTCCTCGCTATTTTCTAACTGGTTTTTGTTCCCCTTGACTGTTCGAGATAGCGGGATTCAACTGTAGTACAAACGTCTACAAAAGTGGCCTTTACATCAACATTTACACCACGTTTTTCTAAAATTTGCTTCACATTTGCTCGGATCGGAGCAAATATTCAATTTTTCGTCCATGCAGTGCCTACCACCAAATTCTTGAATTCTAGTCAAGAAGCATTATGAATGATTGTAATATAAATTATGACATATAGAGCGTTTATTGGTGTTCCTAAACAAAAGGAAATGTTTGCATAAGTAAATAAACTCATTTCCCAAAGGAGCGAAATTTCATCACGGTTGGGGAATATGGCCGCCGTGACGTCATGAAAACCTTTGGCAAAAGCCCTGGGAACGAGTTTGTGATCCTTCAATCCAAGATGGCGTCCAGCCAATCACAGTTAATCAGGCATAAAAATAATATTTTCCATGCAGTTATAATTATTTTTAGTTTTTATCATCAATATTATATAACCAAGTAGTTCTAATTAAAAGCTATTTTGTCGATTTTATCTTACCTCTCAACGCAAACAGTAAGACTTTTCATTTGACCTCAAATATTCAAAACCTTCCATAAGTCTTGAAACTGACAAAAGTGTGCAAAAGTAAATAAATAGTGTTTTTTTTTCAACTATGCAAAACGTTTGGGAATTTTTCCAAGCAGATATGATCGCAATTTTAATCTATTTAAAGACTGGTAATCATGGTAATATTCGCTTTGGCTGCGCTTACCAAATACTGGCATATGTTATCAGTGTTATGCTAAGTCTAGCGTGATATTCAACTCAACGTAAGTTCAATTTGAATAACACAAGTGGTTGGAATATCTGATCGTTGCTGCAACGTGACGCATTGTTTGGCGTGCACGCTTTGTACTCAAATCGTAAATTACTAATCGATGATTTCGAACGATTTCACTCGATCAGTGTCAGTTTTCATTCTCGCGTGTCGATTGTTGACACTACGAAACGCGGAAACAGAGCGGTTTGACACCTAATATCAAACTGAACCAGCTTAGCATTCGTGTCGAATGTTTTGACTGTTTGGTTGTGTCACGGAATAAGGAACCCAACTGAATGACAACTGAGCACGTTGTGCCAGCTGTATTAGAAAGTTATGGAGCTTCACGGAGCAAATCTCATTGCGATTATCTTAATATCGTTGTCCCTGGAATCTACTGGGGCAGAATACAGGTTAGTTCAAATAACGTACGGCACAGTAGCAAAGTTTTAGCCTTGTTATAAACACAGTCTACGTGTGTGAACACTGAAGAAAAGCGATACACAGCGGTCAAAAGCGTTGAATATAACGTCGAACTGTCATTATTTCGATGTAGACAAATTAAGGATAAAAATGTATAACTAGAGTGTAAAATTAATCAATGTTTTTTCGCTCGTGATCCAAATAGTTTTCATTACTCAGATCATGAATGAAATTTGGTGGAGAGCCACAAGGGTTAAATAGCGAACATTCTTAATATTTGAAAATACATTATTATCGAGATAAACATTCATGTTAGACGGTTAGACCCCTACTGTTTTGTTTATAGTTTTTTTGGACACATACATCGTATCGGTACAGTATAGATGGGCTACAGAGGGCCAACGTGTTACAGACACGTGTTTCAGACAAACAGGAACACCGAGTTCAATTTGTAAGAACATGAAAATATGAGGAAACTTGAAGGTTTTAAATTAATCGAATTTCGTGATCTTTTTTCTCTCAGTGACCGCCATTCGATGGGTTTCCCGATTCTACCGTGACTTCGATGGGTTTTCCTGTTCTCACACTAATTTGTAAGCCATGTAAAATCTTTCCAAAACAAGCCATTGGCATATGGCGAATTCACTTCGGTGAATAAAGGAAACAGACTTGACATGGCGTCGCAATGGCTTCAAACAAAATTTATTTATTTCAGCGTCTCTTTAAATAGCTATCATTCTAACAAATCACTAAAAACGTTTTTTACGTCGACTACTATTGCTATTAATTCTGTCACTTGACCTTTTTCACGTTCAAAATAAATAATTTACTCATACTTTGGCTCACTATATTTTTAATGTTGCGAGAATTATTGGAGCTTTCAAAGGGCTTCCACCTCATAAACTGAATTTTAATTTTTAGTCTGTCCATGAATAATAATATAATAGTCGTTCGGCAGGTGGCCATGGTAAAATTACTTACATTTATCCACGTGATTGCGAAATGACAACAAAGAATACTTTTTGAAAACCAGTTCCACAATTTAATTGATGTAATACTTATTATACGGTTTAGTGATTTTGTAACGGTTCATCGCAACCAGGCAACAGCTAGATTTCAATGTTGGCTATGCATACGTTATAAAGTTCCGAAAGTAGTGATTTACGTATAACGGTTCGACTCCTTTTCAGGGGAGTGGAGGGGAGGGGAGAGCGGGGGGGGGGGGGGGGCAGGGGAGTCTGCACTTCTCGCACCTTGTACTCCCGGTTCTCGTCCCTTCTGTTGTGCGAGTTCCTGCCTCTTTGTGCTTTTTCTATTGCAAAATATATAGGGTATATATATAGATGTTATTGAACTAGCGTGAGGTCCGTATTGGGAAAATATTGGTCGAGTTCCCAATATGGACCGAACAAGCTAGTTCAATAAAGTTTTTATTATAATGGATTTTTTAAAATTTGCTGATAAATTAATGCAACCATTCTCGCGCGCGCCAAAGCTAAGCATATTCTTGCATTTTTCAGGCCACTTTGCAAAATGTTTAACCAAAATTGTCCGCCAAACATGAGGAAAAATGTTTCTACGTAATGGAAAACAATTTTCTTTTGTTCAATCTTTCATAAAAGGAATTCGCCGAAATGAGTTCGTGAGCGGTCCATCTTAGCGGTCCGTATTGCAAAATTCGGACCGCTTAGGGAACCAATCAGAATGCTTCTTTTCATCGTGGACCAGTTTGCCATATAATAAATGTGGGTATCAACTGTCTGTTGGTGTTCCAAAAATCATTTTCTTTCTTCTATCCCTTCTTTAAACCTCTTAAAATTTCATTGAAATTCAGGTTAAGTCCCGCCTTAAGAGAGCTGTCCGCTTTATATGGGAGGTTTGTATGTAGCTGGGAACATGACTAAGTGTCCGCTTACGAGAGGTGTCCGCCTACGGGAGGTGTCCGTTAGCGGAGGTTCGACTGTATTGCGAACTAATTTTGTCCTATTTCCCCGGTTCCCGTCACCTTGGTAATCCCGCTTCCGCCTTCTCTTCACCCGCCTTCCGTAGACTCCCCCCCCCCCCCCCCCCTCCCCCACCTTACTCCCAAGTTCCCTTCCCCTTCCCACTAAATCACCATTTTTTTTTTATCAGATTGTTAATGGTCAAAGTGTTCAGAAGAAGCTTTTCTATTTTCCTGCAGGTCTACCAGAGCCCATTGCTCTTTATCCTCTCAACGAACAATACGGTGCTAAGGACATAAGTCAGCAGAAAAACCCGCCCGGGAAAGCGACGGGCGTTAAACTGGCACACGGATATTACGGGCAACCCGCGGGATCTTTCTACTTCTCCGGGTCATCATCAAGTTTTGTCGAGTTCCCAAACAACGGAGGCCTGGACGCTCGGTATTCGATGACGTTTGCGGCCTGGATTCACCCTGAAAATTCTGCTGGGCCCCTGTTTAATTACAAAGTGAATGACAGAGGAGTTTATGTATGGCTAGAAAGTCCCAACAAACTTGTTGCCAAGTTCGAGATTCGGGATTCGTCTCAACCTTATGCTATTCAGAGCGACAGAATTCGGCTGAAAATGTGGAATTATGTAGCTGCAACCTACGATCATTCGGCTGGAACTGCCAGGCTGTGGATAGACGGCAAAGAGGTATCTCGTTTAAATCTGGGACGTTTTGAGATTTCCACCCAGGGTGATGTCAGGATGGGTGCGCTGGTCGGCGATCCGAATTTTTACAAGGGATCGATCGCCTGTGTTCAAATCTATAACAAGTCTCTATCGGAGCAGGAGATTAATGCTGTGAAGGACAGATGCCCGATTAAAGGTAAAATTGCTTGATACTTACTTAGTCAGGAGACGCGGTGGCCTAATGGTTAGCGCGGTGGACTCTGGATCGAGCGGTCTGGGTTCGAGCGCTGGCCAACTTGAAGCAGCGAGACCAGCCTGGTCACTAGCTGGATTTGTTCTCGGTAGTCCCGAGTTGGACTCCTCGGCTCTCCATGTTCATTCGCCACTTTAGAAACGAGAAGCAGCCTGGGGCGAGTCGCATCACGCAGTCGCTTGTGGGACCGTTACTATAGGGACAAAATGGCGGCCAGCTTGACGGCGCGTCCCCAGTAACGGTCCCACAAGCAACTGCGAGATGCGACTAGCCCTAAATTGCATGGCGAATTTGAAACATTAATTTTTGTTCCCTATAAGTGAACCTACATGAAGCTGCGTAAGTTTTGACCAGGGGCCCTGTGCCTAGTTATATAAAGGTTCTTTTCTTGATATATTTTCCGTAAAAGAATGCACTTTTATTATATAAACTACAGTGAATTACAAGGATTTTTCTCACTGAAAAAATCGTATCTTTATACCGTAAAAATACGATATCGTTCACATGTGAAGATATTGATGACGTCACGCGTACGTTTGCTGGCGATACTAAAAGTAAGTCAAATCATCTTCGGATCTTCCTTCGGCAAACTTCGGTAATCTTCGGAAAAGTACGGAAAATGTTTGAAAACGTCCGCATGACCTTCGGACAACATTTGGAAAATCTTTGGAATACTTCGGAAAACGATCGGAAATCTTCAGGAAATCGTCAAAAACTTCGTTATTAGTATGTTTTATAAACATGATAAAATAAACAAAGTAATACATGGTTGCGTGTTTTTTTCGCCAGTGCAGTCACACCATATCGGTTGCTATGCCGACAAGTCGTCACCAGCAATCTCCTCATTGGAAGGTAGAGATCCCTTATTAGATGGCGACCCGCAAACACGGGAGGACGCTAAACAGAAATGTGCCCGCGTTGCTCTCAAACGTGGCTACGCCTATTTCGCAATTCAAGATGGCGGACGTTGTCTTTCAAGCCTCGCTGCACCAGAGACGTATAGCAAATACGGACTGTCAGCGGCCTGCCAGGATGGAAAAGGCGGGAAAATGGCAAGCGATGTTTACGAGGTTATAATGTTCAGTAAGTAATCTTATTATATGGCAAACTAGTCCACGATGAAAAGGAGCATTCTGATTGGTTCGCGATCCCTGAGCGATCCAAATTTTGCAATACGGACCGCTAAGATGAATGCTCACGAATTGATTTCGCCGAATTAATTTTATGAAACATTGAACAAAAGAAAACTGTTTTCTACTGTTTCCTTCATGTCTTGTGTTTTGGTTAAACTTTTACAAAACTGGCCTAATAAATGCAAGTACAATCGAAGCTCCGGCTGAGCGGACACTCGTAATTTCAATTTGTTTTATTCACACTTTTTTCAAGATTACGGTAACAATTTTACATAAGGAATTAAAAAACGGTTGTTAGTGGGAGTAAATAAAGGGCGTATTTCGTAAAAATAGAAGTGTGCAGAGGCCAAAGTAGCAGAGCTTTCGAGTTGGCCCCTGCATTTGAGAGAAAACTTTTTGTATTCTCGTAAGTAGACACTGAGCTCTACTTACGGCCGCCTTGACAAAACTCCGTTTGAACCGCTAGCTCATACAAACTCTGTATTTACACATTCATGTAAGCGGCCAGCTCCAGTTGTATAGAGCCATAGTCTCTTGATAGAGCATATTGCAATTGAGTGTCGAAAGTAATCGCGGAATTACTTTGGTTTTGCTTTACTAAAACTCTGTGATTGGCTTAAAATCTCGCGCCACCTTCTCAACCAATCAGATGCAAAACTAAAACCAATCGCGACCTGGTCGCACGCGCTTGGCGCCGGTTACGTGTATTTGCTCCGAGCTCTCATTGGTTCATTGCGTTGTTTCATTACGTTTGTTGTGACTGGCCATTGTAATTGGTTTCAGTTTGTTTTGGTTTTACGAAACTCAATTAAAAACCGCTCTATTTTGATCTATTTTTTACAGAAGATCAAACATGTTGGAATGGTTGGGATGCTATTCAAGATTCCTGCTTTAGATTCTACAACGACAAAATTACCTGGGGCTGAGGCCCAGGCCGTGTGCAGAACAGAGAAAGCCACACTTGCCAAACTAAACTCGGAAGATAAGAATTACTTCGTGTTCCTGCAACTGGTCAAACCAGTCAATCCCAGCTCTAGTGTTTGGATAGGACTGTCACGTGATGCAGAGAAGAAATTTCATTGGTCAGATGGAACTTCGATGGAGTATGCTAACTGGAGTCCAAACTCACCCGATACTAGTCCCAGAAACAAAAAGAACTGTACTAACATAAATGTGTACACAGGACTTTGGGAAGATGAGCAGTTTGACTTTACTCATCCTTTTGTTTGTGGAAGAGGTGAGTTAAAACAGAAAGGACCGTTTTATTTCCAACCTCGTTCCCAGGGTCTCTCTTCTTCTCGCCAAAAGCGATCGCTTTTGATCCTGTGAAACGTGATATTTACTCTGCCCTCCCTCCCTTGCCAACCCTCGCAAAATGGTAAAAGTGGCTAATGTAAGTTATATTAGCCACTTATATGCTTACATTTATAACTCAAATCTAAGGAACCGTTATATTTTCTTTCACTCCAGCTCTGGCCCTGTAGAAGACTAGTACTGGTCGAAATATTGGCCATTAAACCTGCCCTTTTAAATGTCTGTTGTACTAGTATCTCCACAACGAGAGATCCGGCAAAATATAGCACTCCCAAAGTTTTTCCTGCGTCGTGTGGTCCTTTGCATTCAACGTTTACTACATTTTTAACCTCCCATAAGCAGACACCTCTCCTAAGTGGACACTTTGTCTGGTTCCAAGGGTGTCCGCTTATACCCGGTAAATAGCTCCCCCCCCCCCCCTTCCCCCCACCCCCCTCCCCAACCGGCCAACCCTGAATGATAAAAATACTTTTGAATGACATTCCTACAACACTTTTAGTGGTCCCCGCCACACCACGTGACATACGCGTCAAGCTCATGGACAGTCACTCAGCTCTGGTCACGTGGACAAGTTCTGAACATCCGCAACAAGTAGTGACGTCATATTACGTGGAGTACAAGGTGGCGAATGATGGACAGGTGTCACTCAAGGTTGTACAGAATCATAACAGCACTAGTTTAACGGGTCTACAGACACACGCCGAGTACCAAGTAAGAGTGCGGGCTGTCAACGGAGCCGGTGGAGGAATATGGAGTCCATACCAAACATTTTCAACTGGAAAAACATGTAAGACGAGCTATTTTAGCTGTGTGTGAGGTCTTAAGCCCTGGTCTAACGGAGACACAAGTAGACGCAAGTTTTAAAATATGAACTTGCGTACAAACTTGCCTTGGGTGGTCAAAAGGACACGCAAGTTTACTCGCAAGTGCACGCAAGTTGTTAATAACATGAATAAGGCCATTTGAATGCTCCTGCGTGCGCTGCAATTCAGTACTCGAAGTAAACAAAAGAACTTGTGTTGACTAGCGTTGGGTGGCCAAACGGTAAAACATTTGCATCTACTTGTGCGCAAATTTGATCTCGAATCAAATTGAACGTGCGCAAGTCATCGCAAGTCAACGAAAGTGCGCGCAAGTCCTAGACAACTTGCGTCCACTTGCGTCTCCGTTTGGTCAGGGCTTTATGCTTTAAAGGAGCTATGTATGTTACGATAGTTACCCAAGGTAGAAAAACACCAAAGAGGTAATAATGAACCAAACAGGAACAAGGATGATTAAGATTGGAGAGTCTCAGTTTTTCAAGATGCGCCATCCCAGTAAAGTTAGCTCGGATTGTAGTTGAATTTCCTTGAAGTAGGATGAAACGAAATAAGGAATAAATAGAAAAAAGTATTTAATTCCCCCTTTAAAAAAATCCTAAACGTTTGTGCCACCATTTACCTGTCTCTACTGCTAATTATGAGATAGAGTGGTTATCAATCGAGTGTCGAAAGTAATATGGATTTGTTTTGGTTTTGCTTTACTACACTCTCTGATTGGTTTTAAAAACTTTCTTAACCAATCAGATGCCAACTTGGAAACTAATAGTGACTTGGTGGCACGCGTGTTCCCGCGCTTGGCGCCGGTTACATGTCTCATTGGTTCATTGTGTTGTTTATGTTTGTTGTGATTGATCAGAGTGGTTACTATGGTTTTAGTTTTACACCTGTCTATTAACACTCGTTTCAGACCCTCCTCGTATAGATCCTTCATCGTCCGTTAGAGCCCAGGTCCCGGGAGAGACTCTTGTTCTCAATTGCACTGCCCGAGGTGGTCCTGAGCCCACAATAACATGGTACAAAGGTCGCAAATTCCTTCATCGAGGGCAGACATTGGTCATCAGAAATAAGTCGTCAGAGGAACACGAGGTGTACACGTGCAGGGCTAGTAATGGAATTGAACCTGATGACATTGTCTCGGTAACAGTTACGTCATTGGGTAAGTTAGATTCTTTTCGGCTTTTTTATTCCTTCATTTGTTACTTGATGTCAAACTGTACGTAAGTCATTAATCATTAGTTTATATTAATTTTCCGTGTGTGGATATTTGGAAGACCGTACAAGTTTCAAGAAAATTGCTCCTGAAAGTGGCTTCCATACAAACAGCCCGCTTTTGCGTTATTTTCAAGTGCAAAAAGTCAGTCATTATTCTTTGTATGAAAACTCCTTGTACGTGGATGTCTCAGTTAAGACTTCTAGAAATCCGAAAATCGAGTTTTATCAAAGCTACTTGGCTAGACTGCAAAACAGTCTAATTTTTTGGTATGTCAAACGAATGCGCGCGGTCTTCGAACGAAAGGTCTGGAGCGAGTGTGAAAACGGAGAGTGGAACTGGGGAGAGACGCTGAAACCCTACGGACGTATGGGCGTATAAATGGGCGTACGAACGCGAGGATCCACGCTTTCGGCACTTCAAACGCCTTGCGACCAGCGACTTAGAGAAAAAAACGACTGTTTTGTAGTCTACTACTTGGCCAATTCGGGCGTTTTCTTATTCTGGGCTTTTCAAAGCACCCTCGCATTCAAATTAACCGCTTCGGTGGTCATGAATAATTAACGATGTCCAGGCATTCTGCGCGCTGAATAAAATAGAATGATTCTGCTCAGTTGGTTTTAAATGGTCACTATGGCCTACAAACTGATCTTATGACGGAATGAAGCAACTAGGACAACAATTCATTGGTACCCATTTATAACCTTGGGTGGAGAGAGGCACTGTGAGAGCAAGAGAATATAAGGGATATATTCTCTTAGTGAGAGTTAAGATATATACCAAACACAAGAGATAGTGTTTCATCCGATTTCCAAACACCGAGAAGAGAGTTGAAAATACGACGCGCAGCGGAGTATTTTTGACGAAATTCGAGGTGTTTGGAAATCGGATAAAACACTGTCTCGAGTGTTTGATATATCAGATATCCAACCACCGTACACCGTTATGAATTTCTTTGTTTTAACTTGATGAATTATTAATGAGTTTGAGAAGTATCTTGCCCAAGAACAAGGCCTCCCAATTAAATTTAAAGCCTCGCATTTAGATCCTCCAAGTACCCGATAACTAAAATATTCCTCCACAGTCCCTCCAGTTTTGAAGCAAATGTGGGGAACTGGAACAGAGGAGGAGATGTCTATCAAGAAAGGAGAACGTTTGTCGTTGCACTGTGAAACGACCAACACGACATTTGCCGACATAACATGGTACAAGGATGATGAGCCGCTCCCTGGACAGCGGTCTTCCTCAAGTCACGTGATTAACATCCCAGAAATCACTGGCGACGATTTTGGCGTTTACGAATGTAAAGCCCAGAATGCACTGGGAGTGACTTCCATGAAAATGAGAGTGGTAAACGGTGAGTTGAGTTGGATAAATGAGAAAAAAATTATCTACTTAAATGGGGAGATCTTTGTTTATTTCAGCGTTCTCTTCATTTAATATAGTACCACTTTATGGAAAATCACATCAAAAATTTGTCTGCGGCAAATAAAGAGGATGATCTAAGAGAAGCATTACCCCATACATGGGTCTCTTCCATGAAAATGTTTTGAAATCTATTTTTAACTTTCAGTCCATAGCTGAGCTATTTTAAGAGCGCTAAGTGATTGGTCAGTTCGAGTAACCGTGATGTCGGAGCCTTGATCAGAAGGAAATAAAAAATAACTTTCACAGCATGGCGCGAAACTATTAATAGATTTCAAAAAATTATCATGGGGCACGGGGAATCCTTCTCTTAGATCATCCTCTCTTGTATATAGACACAATAAATTGATAGCGACTGCGTCATCGAGTAACCGTAGAAAATATGAGAAGGATAAGTTGAATGTTGAACGAGATATTTGCTTTTGAATAAAAGAAAACGTCACATTTACAGACGTTTGTACGGCTGTGTACGGCTGTGTGGCCACACAGCCGTACAAATATGTAAGTAATATTTCATAATCTTTCGAATTTCTCATGAAATTTCGCGCCACGTTTGCAAAACATTCCTTGAAAGAGCGTATTTCAAAGCCCGGGCCAAACGAGGATATGAGTGCTGTTTACAGTTCAAACTCTCGCTCTCGTTTGGCCTGAAACTCTCATGCACTCTAAGCGACTCTCATGCGCTCTCAGCGTCACATTTTTCTTGACAGTCACGGTCGAGCGTTTTCTCTCGTTTGGCCCGCGCTTCATGATAGTCGATGAGAGTTAAAAAAACTCTCATGAGAGCCAACTCTCATCCTCGTTTGGCCCGGGCTTTAGGTTTCAATGCTAACATTTCATTGTGTTTGTTAATTCGTTTAGCTGAACGCATAACCATCATGAAAGCCGCCATTGGTTGCCTAGCAACTCTGTGTATTCTTCTCCTCATCGCTGTTGGTGTGTTAGTGTGGCTGTTAATCAAAGCCAGGAAAACAATTCAAGCTTCTAAAGACCCGGATGAAGAACCGGAAGCCGAGGAGCCGCCCATCAAACCAGCCGGTCCCAGGCCCTCTGACAGCGACTTCATGATTCCGGAAGTGCGTTCCACTGGTTCACCCGGAATGGTGACGTCACATAGCAGTAATTCGGCTTACACTCCTCTGAAATCAGGAAGTTCTAATGGTGGAACCAGTCAGACGTACCAAGCCTCGTGATATCACTGCTTAGACTTAATATTAATTCAATTAAAATGAATCTTTATTGAGGTAGCCAACTTCACCCTAAAATTGCTTTAGCCTGGTTTTCATATCCGGTCGGGAAAATCCCAGACCATCGGGGATTTTGTTATTTCCCGACCGTCCAAGACGTTCCCGACTTATGAAAACACGACGAGGTAGATGTCTCCCATTGTCTCCCTGAGTCGGGAATGTCTGGGACGGTCGGGAAATAACAAAATCCCCGATGGTCTGGGATTTTCCCGACATATTAAAACCAGGCTTTTTACAGAAGGGACCTCTAAAGACTATAATAAAACAATAGTTAGAATAATTAACAATGCATTATGTTAAGAAAACTATAATACATTAAATAGAATAGAAATTAAAAGATGATTTCAATAAGGCTAGTTATAGATGTAAGATAATAAGAATAAATCAATACTTATGTATTGTTATAGTCACTCAGCATGCAAAGATACATGTTACAGTGAAGACCGCCCTACCATTGCCACTCGATAAAGTTTTGATTAATTTTTGACAACTTTTTGACATCTTTTTGACAACTTTCTGATGGCTTTCGTTTAAACTCGCCAATCAAAATACAAGAACTATGAGAGACGGAGATGTCAAGCTCCACGTTCGCGTTCTGACAATTGACATCTCCACCTCCCATAGTTCTTGCAATTTGATTTGCTAGTTTAAATGGAAGCCATCAAAAAGTTTTCAAAAATATGTCAAAAAGTTGTCAAAATTAATCAAAACTTTATCGAGTGACAATGGTAGGGCGTTCTTCACTGTAACAACTAAAGACCTTGGGACATGTACATAAATAAGCACAAAAAGTTGATTGTTTATAATTTCCTTTTCCGACTATAACTACTCCAGACTGATCATCCTAAATGCTATAAAAAAAAAGGATTTCCCCATGCCCCCGAACAATGTTATCGAACAACATTGTTAAACTGGGGGAGGGGTAGGTTTGTCTTGAATTGTACACTACGGACTGGTGGTGGATAACGCTATCCACCGGATAAATCACTATCCAGTGGATTAATAAGCGTAGTTTGTTTTGTTTGCACTTATCCACTGGATAGTGATTTATCCGGTGGATATCGTTATCCACCCTTTGAACAACTGGGCCAATAACAATATTAACAGCAAGGCGACTACAATATATATTAGCAATATTTACAAAGCTGTAACAAAATTAAGGCAATGATAATAATAATGATGATAATGAATTTCTCTCAAAGATTCAAAGGCGCTAATTATAAACAAAATATCCTAAAGTATCTATATTGTTTCAGATAAAATCAAGAAAGCTAAAAACAAAAACTAATTAGGAATAAAATATCCCAAAAAGCTAAACTGAATGTTACAGATAAAAATCGAAAAAATTAATTTTAAAAAGCCCGTTTAAATTAAACAGCAATGTCTTATGTTTACCGCTTAAAATGTCAATAAAGTTTGCGTTCTTGGCATTGTCTTCAATTAAATTGTTCCAAAGTTGCGGGGCCGCAACAGAAAAGCACGTTTGTCACTATGAGCCAGTGTCTCCCAATCCCATATCAAGTGCATGGCCATTCTGCTTGATGCAGCCACTCTCGAGGGAGGGGAGGGGAAATTAAAGCGAAGACAACTGCCGATGCCAGGCTTGTATGAAGACTCCTGTGCTAAATGTACATGGCTAAGCACTAATTGTGGCCGAAGAAATTCTCTAACTAAAGTTAATAAAATTACGCCCAAGTAAATTACAGCTCAAATTTAAGGATGCAGATAGATTTAACAATTATCCTGCGAAATCGCGCGGAATATCGCCTGATACATAGCCGACGAGGCCGTAGGCCGAGTCAGCTAAAATCAGGCGATATTCCGCAAGGTTGAGCAGGATAATTGTTTTATTATTCAACAAATTGATAAAACAAGTAAAAAAAAAATACTCTTCCACTTTTATTTCAAGAACTGACTTGAACATTTTACCGCGCACATACGAAATTACATTTTTCGCAGGATATCTGTTGAGTACTATACGGTCGACAGATATTGAGTGCATCATGACCATATTTGGACAGTGTTACGATTTGTTGAATAATAAAGCTAGATATGTAGCCTTGTTATACGACTTAGCATTTTAGAGTGCGAATACGCACAAAGACAAGAGCAAATTTGAGACCGTATTACACGGGTCTTAGTCCCCCTGACCGCGCGCAACGGAAAACACTGTTGAAAGCCTATATTTTAGGAAAGATATTATGTCGTAGTATAATAAACAATTTATTCAGCGGAAAGTTGTGTAATACGGCTGGGCATTTTTTACTCGTCAGTGTTTATTTTTTCTCGCCTAAAGGCTCGAAAAAATAAAAACTGACTCGTAAAAATACCCAGCCGTATTACACAACTTTCCGCTGAATAACCTCTTTTTATGTCGTGTCCAAAATTTATACTCATCACCGTGGCTGTACACCGTACTGCACTCCATGTCTAGCCCTCAATATACATTTCTCGTACAGTTTAATTGTAATTTTGTTACCGTTGTTTCTATTAAAACTTCGAGTTTCTCTGGATTGGATTTATTAATTTCATGCAAACTTTTTTCAAACTAATTTATACAAAATTAATTTTTTATTACCAAATTAAAAGCTCACTTTATTCCAGAAACGTTTCTGTTTCGTCAAAATTTTGAAATGGATTCTAAGCGACTCTTTCCACATCTCGGTGGCTGTTTGTAGTGGTGTTGTAAATTACTATTACAAAGATGTCATGCATAGGATAACATCAGCTAACAAAGCTTTCAAAGCTGAGATTAAGCGATTTGGACAAGTCATTGTTATCTGTTTATAATTGACTTTCTTTGTTTACGCAACGTCTTGTCGAAGTGCAAACAGAACTAAGAGCCGAGCCGGCGAGATGACGACGGAATACGACAGCGAATTGGAAGATGCGATAAATGGTTCAGGTTGTGATCCTGCAGATAATGACATCAACGTCATCCTCAGGATAACACCGGTGCTGACTTTCGCGTCCGGTCCAGCGCCGGGCAGCAACCAAGAACTACAGAAACCAATCAATTTGGAAAAAGTTAGTACACAAATCGGCCACAATCATAAACAAGCAACCTCGTGGTTCTCCAGCGACGACAACGAGTCAAAGAAGGGGCGAGCTAAGCATTTTAAACTTGAGGGACCTGCAGACAGCAACTCGGATTTGCCTGTTTCTCCAGAAACTTCCCCAACAACTGGAAGAACTCACAAAATGTTCCTTAATACGGAGCTTATTCCAGTTCGGCAGCAGTCCCGAAAGAAGTATCTCCGAAACAAGCCCGACGACTGTCGGATCCCACCGTACCTTGTCAGAAAAGCCTTATGAAGAGTTTCGAAAAGCAACCGAGTTTGAAGAAACTGCGGGCCGTATCTGAAGCGAAAGGCCGTATCTCCATTGCATCTTTTGGGTAAGAAGGTAGCTGCCTCCACCGGTTCCAAACATAACAATCACGATATGCATCAAAACAAGGAGCCTAAAGGAGGAAACAAGGCTCGACTGGCTAAAAGGCTGTACCCTTCTTTTAGTAAAGCTTACCGCGAACAGTTAGCTCAGAAGGAAAGGCGAGGCTCCGACCCATCTGGTGTGCCAAGCGAGGAAGATAACTGTATCTTGGCAAATAACTACGAGACCATGATAAACGACTTCTCCAGCCAGATCCAAGACCTGGCTGTCAATCTGGAAAACTTGACCGCTACTGATCACACCGCTAGGAGCCGAGCTCGCTGTCTCAGCGGGCAATATCAAGACAAACCGTGGCGAACCAGACGCGAGAGAGTCTCAGAACAATTTGGGACCTTTTTCAAAGACGATGATATCCATTTGCAGGAAATGTTGGAAGATGTGTTGAGGTCGCATCTTTTGACGCATGGATGACTATTCTCCTGCCAGCTGTGACAGGGCTAGCAGGAGTATTTGCAAGATAGTAACTCGACTTCTTGGTGGTGGCGATCGGGAGAAACGACCAGGCGATGGTCAGCGTAAATTAGCTTGTCTGGTTTACATTGGAGCCG